>OW026323.1:2400000-3000000 GCA_932273695.1 Apotomis betuletana
TCAAACATGTCCCTTTTTTATTTTGGCTGAATACGGCGACTTCACTGAAAACGAAATGTGAATAGCTCTAAAATTATGAAAATAGCAAATGCGTGAGTTAACATGGAAAATGTTTGATTATAACCGTGTGCCTACAACTGAAGTCCAAAATGTTTTAATACGAAATTATATTTATACTCGTAAGTTGCTTAATATTTGTTTTTCCGAAGCTAGTGTTGGGTTACTCCCTCGTGAGGCACCTCATTTGTCCTACTCATTTCATCATTTTGTCGCAACACTTCATTCTGTAACATTGTCGTACTTCATACCTCGCGAGGTACTCACTCATTCACACACTCATTTGACTCATTGTATGCGCCTCACACAACACCTCGCGCCGCGAGTCATGCTTCAAAATGTCCCACTCACTCATTCACACTGTCTTCACTCAGTGTATGCGCCTCAAAATGTCACGCGCCGCGAGCCCCCTTTCATAATGTCCCACACACCTCGCGCCTCAAAATTGTCCCACCGCATATAACACCGAAATCGAGGGAGCTAGTCACGTAGCAAACCAGTGCTATGAAGCAAAATATAACTGCCTACGGTCCGGTGTGAGCGGCTCCTGTGACATCGCCTCACTCACACACAGACATTGCACAGACACAACAACAATAGGTCCTTGTGATAAGTGTCAACTTCAAAAGTCAGGTTTGATGCGTTTACGAACTGTGTTAGCTTTAAACTTTTCAACATACTCCGATTAAAAGTTTGTTTCTATTTGATAATTACAATATCTTAACGTATAATAATATAAAATATTTTGATTTTGCATAAAATATCAATATGAAAGATTACTTTTCTCTTGAAATTTAATTAACAATGACAGATTTGTCTCATACAAAATTATTGCAACTATTAAAAACCTTCTTCATAAACACGCTTGTGGTTTCATTTTGTCAATTTTTGACACAACGAAAAAGAAAACAAACAGATTTTGGCGGGCGGCAATGAATTATAATGTTATATGTATATTTAATTTATCCATTTAATTAAAAACTGAATAAGTTGTGGTGTTGTGTATTCAGTGCTTGTAGACTCTCTAATAGTGCTTTGCTTTGTTGAAATGACATGTAAATTGCAAGGCATTCACGACTAACACGAGTTCCATGACTGTGAAGTGTAATATTTCTTTTCTAATTATAATCTGATTCATCTGTACTTAGCTGTTATTAAAGTCATTAAACATGACAAAGTTTTCTGCTTTTCTTACAATTAACATAACAGTATTCACTCCATAAAGTTGGTAATAATGGTAAGTAAAAACTACTTTTTATTAGTAGTAATAAGTACTTAACTAAAAAAATATTCACTAGCAAAATACTCTTTCTTTTCTTAGCTCTATTATCAAATCAAATCAAATCTTTGTAATTATTCATAACACTTATTGTTGATAGTCAAAGAAAGTAACTAAATTAAAACTCACAATTGGACAATATAGATTTATATGTACTGGTATAAGTGGTATAGATTTCAAAATCCTATATCAGTAATCAGTAGGTAATGTATAAAACTAATTCAGTGTGATTATTTCTATTGTTTATGAAACCTATACTTTTTTGTTGCCGTGTTGCCCGTGTGAGTTCGGACCTTCTTACTCACCTCATTTGAAGTGGTACATTGTACCACCTCATTTTTTGAAATGAGGTGCTCATACAAACTCATTTCAATGTCATGTCCCAACCAACACTATCCGAAGCACTCTCTGAATCAGACTTCCTGAAAAAATCCCCGCATTTAGAATAAAGTTTAAAAAATTTAAACAGAAGAAAGCAGACCACACCACCAAAAAGGCTAGGAAGAGATAGATTAAATAGTAAGCATTTCCATTTTCCGCTCAAGTTTCCGATTCCACCCTAAAGATATAAAAATTACATAAACGTGTTATACATATTCCATTAAACATGACATTAGTTGCGTGTAGCGATGCCGCTCACGCTTGATTTATTACATGCCAACAACGATTATTACAACTGAAACCATATAATATTTTAGTTTGATTCTTTTATTATTGTATCTAGTGCGGGAGCCACGAGCCTCGGAAGCATTATTGGAGAGACCAAGGCGTCCAGATTCCGCTGGCTCGGGCACGTTGAGAGAATGGGTGAGGATCGTGCTGCGAAAATTGCTTATCTGGGACGACCGAGTGATCGCAGACCCGTAGGATGGGGCTTGTGCACAAATCACGCGAGGTTAGATAGGGGTCACGAAAAAATCACGACAGATCACGTTGGGGGAGGGAGGGGTTTAAGGTGACCTCACGTGTATTTTTCATTCAAAAAGCAGCCGAAAAAACCTCGCGTGATTTGTGCACAAGCCCACGGCCATCGCTGGAGGGATGAAGTAGTTTTCTAGGGTTACCTATCTTAATATAATTTTGGATTCCCATCTGTAACGTTTCGCCAAATTTTCATTTATCCGAAAGAGATTTTTCCTGAAACCCGTAATATTTTCAGGATTTTATTTTAAGCATCTTTTTAAAGAACCCATTAGGTTAGGTTAGGTTTGTACTATAATTATTCTGAAAAATTATCGGTTTTTGATAAAAATCGCCTGTTATAACGCGCGTCATGACGACCGTGACATTTCATTGCATGTTTGAGAAAATATTATAAAACCGTATTCTCCTTAACTGGTATAGTAACGCGGGCACTTGGTAGGTACCGAGTTCGTACGGCGGCGGGGATTACGAAAATAGCACAAAAAATATTCCGGCCCCCGCCGGCGCGCACTTTCCGAGATATTCATAAGATCCGCTCACAACTGGAATCTAGACCAGGATTTTTTTATAATAAGTAACTTCCTTTTTATACGAAAACAATACCCTTACTACTTACGACGACGCGGTTGGCTCAGTTTCTAAGCACTTGCCTACTGAGCCGGTCCGGGGTTGGGTCATGGATGTTATCTATATATATGTATTTATGTATTACTAGCTGTGCCCCGCGGTGTTACCCGCTCATCTCATGGGAACACTAAATATTTTCGGGATGAAAAGTATCCTATGTCCTTTCCCGGGTCTGAAACTATCTCCATACCAAATTTCATCTAAGTCGGTTCAGCGGTTTAAGCGTGAAGAGGTAACAGACAGACAGACAGACAGACAGACAGACAGACAGACAGACACACTTTCGCATTTATAATATTAGTATGGATGTATATCGTCGTCTAGTACCCATAGTACAAGCTTTGCCCACTAATATTATGAAGGCGAAAGTTTGTGAGTGTGTTTGCTTGTTACTTCTTGACTAATTTCACGCAGACAACTAGTTTTTTCAAAATGTTTTGAACTGCACGCAATGAAAGCATGAAATTGCTATTTTACTCTCTAGAACCCCGGGAAATGTATTATTCACTTCAAAAAGTTGGTTGAAATTATCAATATATCTGTCATAACATGAAAAAAAAATTAAAAGGAATAAAGGCTGAGAAACATTTCGTAAAATATTTTCAGATATAAGGTCAAAAGAAAAGGGTAAAAGAGATGATGAAAATAACATAGTAAATATTCCGACCTCCTAAAGGAATAGGGTTTTTGCAATGATCGTAAGTTTCCTTTTTATAGCCTTTCTGTGACTCAGAAATCAATAAGATATCATGGAGTGTACAAACTAGGACTAGCTGTGCCGCGCGATGGTACCCGCTCATCCCACGGGAACGCTAAATTTTTCGGGATAAAAAGTAGCCTATGTGTTAATCCAGGGTGTCAGCTACCTTCATATCAAAATTTATCAAAATTGGTCCAGCCGTTTTAGCGTTAAGAAGTAACAAATATACACACAAATACACTCACAATCTTTCGCCTTTATTATTTTTGTAATTACTTATCCCCTCGTTATCCCAATTAGCACACACACTGTGCGGCGCAGTTAATGAAATAATGATACAATGAAAGAATGAAATATGAACTTTATTCTGCAAATAGGCCACTTTTACATGTCTGTTAGTAACTACTATAATGATGATGCAATATGTGTATTTTAATTACAAATACATCATCATCACATCGACAGACGTCTACTGCTGGACAAAGGCCTCCCCATAAGTTCTCCACGACGATCGTGCGCAGCCAACTTTTTATCCCGAAAAATTTAGTGTTCCGCGCGGCACAGCCGATACTTTAAAGTAAGATAACTTTTTCTTATCCGGAATTTTGAAAATGCTATCGATTCCGAGTAGAATGAACACAAAAACCTCAAGATACAGGGAATCGGTTTTTTTTGGAAACAATCTGATACCCATGTATATAGTCTGACATAGCAAGTCGAGTTGAACTAAAAAAATGTAATTTCGACATTAAACAAGTACCTACATGAAGTCACGTTATTTTAAGGCGCGGTAATTACGTTTAACGGCTAATTAGGTCAGACGTGAACTGCAGGAAATTTAATTCGTTTTACGCTTTTAGGACTCATTTGAAACACAAATAAAAAGAGCGTAAACTCGACGATGACAAATGGGGAGTTTACCTGAAACAAAGTAATTAAACGATGAAAATCCTCCATAAATAAATATTAAGGACAATCTGACACAAATTGACCTAGTCCCAAACTAAGCACAGCTTGTGCTAAGGGTACTAGACGACGATATACATCCATACTTAATATTATAAATGCAAAAGTGTGTCTGTCTGTCTGTTACCTCTTCACGCTCAAACCGCTGAATCGATTTTGATGAAATTTGGCATGGAGATAGTTTAAGATCCGAGGAAGGACATAGGATAGTTTTCATCCTGGAAATTATCCCTAAAAAGATTGAAAAGTGAGTAAGTAATTCATGATAACATTGATGACCCTGTAGGAAATGTAATAATTAGACCAAAAGCACAATTGCTCTTACATTTGCTTAGGCGCTTTTAATAATCCCTTTTATTAATTAAGGTGATTAGGTGGATATCTATCGTGTTGCGAGGTTGCTTCCATACTTCCAAGTTCCACGCGGACGTAGTCGCGGGCAAAAGCTAGTAATACATAAATACATATATAGATAACATCCATGCCATATAAATACCTACATTATATAGATAACATCCATGACCCAGGAACAAATATTCGAGTTCATCTGCGCCAAACGCGTCGTCCATAGAAAACAAGAAAATGATGAAACAATGAGTAATGTGCCATCGACTAAGTTAATTGACCGAGCGAGGCGACTTAACTTCAGCTTCGCCAAAATTCTTTCATATGTCTGAATTGACGACGCGGTTGGCTCAGTTTGTAGAGACCTGCCTACTGAGCCGGCGGTCCTGAGTTCGAATCCCGGCCAGGGCAAATATTTGTGTGATAAAACGCTTTCTTTATAGTTATAGCACGTGCTAACCAATACCCGATCTACCCACAGTCCAACCGATATACTCGTACCTATAGGAATTTTATCTCAGGACGTGCCAAATTAAATAACATTATTACGAAAACACCCGCAATTTCCGAATCCCAAGGTCATGAAAATGCTTAATCAACTAGGTCGGAACGAAAAGCATTGGCACTAAGCGGAACCTCCCTATCCGCATCTGTGTGCGTGACCATTACGCATAGACTACTTACGTTCACACTAACCTACTTTCCTACACCACTATGTCGCAATTTGAACTCTATACCTCAGATAAAAGGCCAAAATTCACTGATATGAGAACCCTATGTGACTTTTTGAAGGTTCGTTTTATGTATGTCTGCGTGCGACGTGCAACAGGTACATTATCGAACCATGTGCATTTGTGTGCGTGTACAGACTGTAACACAAGTAGAGCTTTAGCCCGTTTCAGTATAGATGTATAGGGAACGTTAGTGGGGTACTGTACTTCATAATACTCTCGATGTCAGATGGATATGATGGAAGTTGGTAATATGAATACTTACGAGTACTTTCGTAGGATTTTCCGAAGTTTTGCAGTTCATTGTTCTATTGAGTGAGGAATACTGCCTCTCGAGGAAAATAGACGCTAGGGATAACGTAAGTTATACATTTCATTCTTGTATGTACGTATGTTCATCGATATTCTTATATATTGTATGTTCTTATCTCTGTCTTTTATATTTGTATGACATTTTAGTTACTTCTCATATTATTTAAATTCTTATCTCACCTTATTTTCTGTTTAATTTTGTTTTCTCCGCTACCCAAAGGTTGTCTGGAAGAGATCGCTATTCAGCGATAAGATCGCCTATCCTACCTCCTACATGATGTGACGGTTCTACTAGTATCCGATATGGTCGGATCGTGTAGCACGCCTTTAAATATACAGCTCATACGTAGGCGGCCTGATTACCAGAGTTAGCATGTCATTACGAGGCCGAGGGTCAATTAGAGCGAATAGGGTTATAGTTGAGCGTCGGATGTGTAGCCAATGAGTCATTGCCGAGATGAATTACGAGAGATTCCTGGTGTATTCTACCGGGACCAGCCGTTGGAGCGTGAAGAAGTAACAAACATACACATACACACAAACTTTCGCCTTTATAATAGTTATTAGTGCGATGATAATGACGATATTGTCTCCTACATGATCAGACAGTTTTAATGATGTCGGTGTGATGACTAGAGATTCCTGATGGCCAGACTAGCTTTTACCCGTGACTTTGTCCGCGTACGTATAAGTGATTAATAAAACGCCGTAATAAAGAGTGGGAAACATTTTACGCCAATTTTCACCCCTTAAGGAATCAGCAAGCGCAGCGTAGGACGTCCACCTACAAGATGGACAGATGACCTTATAAAGGTCTCCGGAAGGCGCTGGATGCAGGTCGCTTCCAACCGGTATATATGGAAGTCCAAAGGGGAGGCCTATGTTCAGCAGTGGACGTCCTATGGCTGAGATGATGAAGGAATGATTTCTATGATGAAAGCTATATATCCTTTCTCGGCACCCAATCTATTTCGATACCTTTTATTTAAATTACTAGTACAATCATTTTCGCATTTGTAATATTAGTTATAGAGATTCAATAATCCTATTCCATGAAATCCTCTTAAAATGTTAGCAATTGAATGAAACTAAATTCAAAATTTGAAAACCCCCGTCCTAACCAAACATAGCTAAGAACCAACTCGCAAGGCTTTCAAATAAAAAAAAAATGGCATTCAAATCGGACCACCCGTTTGGGAGATACGATGCCACAGACAGACACACTGATACACATATTAAACTTATAGTTCCTCTCTTTTTTCGAGGGTTAAAAATAACAGTCAATTCTTTCCTCGTCCTGATACAAGTTAACCTTAATGAGAATTCATTAGTTGAGAATAAACCTTTTTGTGTAAGTATTTGTGCATGTCACACAGACACACGCCTGTCTTTGGTATTGTAGCTCCCAAACAGAGGAATGGATGGTTCTTAATCTTAGCTATGTTTGGTGGGTATTTTTTTTAAAGTAATTGTGTCCAAGATAAGGTTACAGGAAATGCCATTGAACCATATCAACAGCCCTATACTCTATTGCTCTTAGAATACGGATCTTTTCTTCAATAAGTGTTTGCATTCCACTATCATACAACCAGGAAAATTGTCTTAAATTCCCTCCCTTATTTCGGCAATATCAGCTGAAACTCGTTTGAGTATTCAATACCTTATCCTCCCGACGCTGACATCAAATATTTGCTGACGAGATGGATTCTGTGCAAACTTGACATTTTAACCCCTTTCAATTTTATCCAGTGACTCTAAATAATACTAAGCGATAAATAAATAAATAAATTGTCACAGTTTGTGGACAATATTCAAAGATTTATTATTTGGGTTTTATAATAATACTAGCGACCCGCTCCAGCTACGCACGGGTACAATGCTGATAATGCATGCATGTATTATACATATAAACCTTCTTCTTGAATCACTATGTATTAAAACAAACGGCATTAAAACCCGTTGCGTAGTTTTAAAGATATAAGCATGCATAGGGATTAGGGTGTTTCATATTTCAAAAAGTTTGATTTTCATGTGACTTTGCTCAAATCCTTGATCGCACTTACCTAAACGGCCTCTGTGCCAAATTTCAGCTTAATTGAACATTATTTAGAGGTTGCACAACATTGCGGAATTTAAGATATACGTAAATTTTTGAGCATTATTCAAATCAGGTATTTAGCATTTTTGGGTTATTAAATTAAAAAAAAACTTATCTGGCATAAAAAAGCGATAACGTACAACAAATTCAACGTTCAGTAAAGCTTCTTCTAATGAATTTCTATAAACATAGGCTCTTTCAAAGAAAAGTATAGTTTTAGCACACCTCGGACAATGGCGATCAAATGTATGAAAGAAACTCGTTGCTACGCACACAGTCTAAGCTCGTGTAGGTGAACGCGTACCATGCTTGTGTGAGTGAGATAATACATGCTAGGGTTGCTGCCATTTTGAACGCACGAGTCGGGAACACAATGTGCAGCAATATGAGATGACCTTGTAATAGCGGCGTCGAATTAATTTTGTGTGCTTATAATTAAAGTAATGTTAATCTACGATTTCTTATTCCGCCCGCGTTCAAATTCGATAACCTCAATGACTAAAAACTCATTGCGCGAATTAGGAAGAATTAAGAATCATATTACACTGTAAGGAGGGTATCTAAGCTCGATTTATACAAATAGTTTCCTATTTTGAATCAGTATAAACGAAGTAACTAAATTTTTGTAAGGAAATTCAGGCCACCAAAATATTACGTAAGTTGAAAACATGATTTTTTGTTCATATATATATTGTGTTGTTTTCAGTGTGATCTGACAGGTTTAGGTCGAAAACGGTTAGGGCAAAAAAAATACTAAACATAAGTACCTATTGTAAGTTGGTTTTCTACTAAAACATAAAACACTTTGAAAATAACTGGGTATGTACATGCCTTGATTCATCCAATGGGAATCTGTAGAACTTTCTTTTATTTTTGTTGTTTATAGAGCTTAAACAACCGTACACAGCACAACACACGCCCATTACAAAAGTATTTGTTTAATATTTGAATATTATACGTGGCCTCCGCTCTGCGCACCGCGTCGTCGCGTCCCTGCCAGCCGGTAACTGCGAGGTAACCGAGCGCGGGTGGGCGGCACTTTCGGGGGGAGGCAGGGAGTGTCCATACTGTACGTTAGTACTCTTTATTATACTGTGGTTTTAGTATACGCTCATTATGACAAAAAAAATAATGAAAATAATATCATACAATTATATGTCAAGATCTGGTAAGAACTTAAAGAAGAAAGGATGTGCAATATTTCTGTATAGAAAGAAAAATACAAAAGTACATTTTTCAGTTTAATTTTTGAGTGCAAGTACGATACGCGGATTGCTCATAATATAGAGCCATTATCACTTTGGGACATGAAGAATATGTTATTTTTGTATAGTATGCTACACTGAAATGCATTACATATTGATAAACAACAGCAAATTATACAAATACATATATTTTCAGGCTTCTTAACTTTTTTATTTATTGCGTATAGGTTCAGAGCTCCAAAACTCTACGATTTTGCTTTTTTGTATGTTATTTTATTCTATATTTTTGTAAAATATGATGTAAATTATCTCTCATCGAATTAAAAATACTAGACTTCTTCTATATTCTAAGTGATATCGAAAACGCTGATGTATCTGCTCTAGAAAGCGTTTGCTGTATTTTTTCCGTTTTTTCTATAAATGGTAAAATTACACGTTTCTCTTGAAGGCTCTGACTTTATAGAAATTGAACAATAGTTTAATTACTTACATTTAAACTTCTCTACGGGTATTACTCTTTACTTCCAAACAGAGATATTTATGTTTAACTTCGTATAAAATATAAAATCAGTACTTTAGAACTATTACGAATTTTAACATTTGTTGTAAAAGTGGTCAGTTTGTGCAACCTCTAAACGTCCTCAAATTTTCTTGAAATTTGGAACAAATATTTACTTTATTATAGAGACTCGATCCCCAAGCAAAGTCATAAAAAATACACAGTTTATTTTTTTCCATACAAAGATGAAACACCCTAATAGGGATAGACAGCAGGGAGCGACTTTATACTGTGTAGTGATAGTGAAGTGTGGTTAGCACTCGGGGTTTTCGGTGCATAAATGATTTAACACTATGACGACGCGGTTGGCGCAGTGGTTAAGCAACTGCCTACTGAGCCGGCGGTCCTAGGTTTGAATACCGGCAAGGGCAAATATTTGTGTCAAGAACTCGAATATTTGTGCCTGGGTCATGGATGTTATTTTATTTGTATTTAAGTATGTATTTATCTTTATCTATCCAAATATCATAAAGCCTCCATGATGCGTTCAAGAACCGCACATTATGACCACCATAAAAATAGACTGTTTTATTAGAACAAATTTCTTATCTGTGAAAATGTTATTATTGCTACATAATATCATCGATTTCGATAATATTATTTATTCAAATTTCGAACATCTTTGAAAAACAAAGAAATTTGATTTGACCTCTATTCTAATATCAGTCGAGATGACGTTTAGTTCGAAATGACATGTCAATTTGCATCAAATTTGACAAATGTCGCACGTAAGTAAGATATCGAACGATATGATAGTTGGGGCCAAGTCTAGTTTGTCTCTGAATTAAAAATAACTATGACAGCTGCCAGAAAACTTCATTACCGCCATTACCGGGTAATATTTGTCGTAATGTGCGACTCCTGAATGCATCATGGAGGCCTATGATATGTGGCTAGATAAAGTAGTGTATGTAACTGTACATAATTAGGCATTAAAACACTCGTGTGATGTTATTATGAAACTTGCCTTCGGCGCGTTTCATAAACCCACACTCGTGTTTAATACCCTTCATTATGTACAGTCACATAAACTACTAATATATGTATGTTTATCGTCGTCTAGTGTCCATAACACAAGCCTACTAGAGCTTACTGTGGGACTCGATTGATTTGTATGGGGTTGTCCGATATATTTTTTTTATATTTATGCTGACAGAGGTATGGTTATTAGAAAGAAATATCAAAGCTATGCCCTTTTCCAACTGCGCCTGACACAAGTCGTCCATCACAGCTGTCAGAGGAAATGTTTCGCTAAATGCCTTCCTTCCCGAACTTGTATCAAAAACTTGTTACCACCATTACTCGCCCATTTGGAATGGCATGATAGTGAGTTTTCACCTTTGGGATATACAGGGTGATCCATCCAAATGGGTCAGTAGGGACAAAACAAAACTGTAAGAGGGAAATCTGTTGTTAGCATAGGAACCATGCGTCGATTTTTGTGATCAATCCAAATGGGTCAGTATAGGGAGAAAACGAAAACTATAAGATATAGGGAAATCTGTTCTTAGGAACCATGGCGTTGATTTTTAACCGAGTTCAAAAAAGGAGGGTGTATGTATGTATGCATGTATGTTTGTCCGGGGTTATATCGCGTTTGGCTGAACTGATTTTAATGTGGTTTACAGGAAAGTTTTTGTCACACTTAGGAGAAGGTTTTGGTAGTTTAACAGACTTAATTTTTATTTATTTGGGTCTCGAAGGCAAAGGTCCCTTGAGACAACACTATTGCGAATTGCGAACCGTCAAATTGACAATAAAAAAACCGGCCAATAGCACGTCGGGCCACGCTCAGTGTAGAGTTCCGTAGTTGACCATCCTTTACAATAGACGGGCTTCAAACAGCGGTTTTAAGCCCGAGGTTTAAATGACGAGAAAGCTTTCAAGCTCTATAAGAAGGTTGTAACCGCCAAAGTAACTGTAATTACTTATTACCTTCCGGAAGTTATCGATTATACGCGCCAGATTGAGCGGAATGTTTTAATGCAGTATGGCACTTAACAAATATGTGTAACGTTCGAATTATAACAATACCGTGCGGCACTTACGTCATTTTAAAGAAAATTATGAAATTTTGCGACAACTCAAAAACGGCTCCACCGATTTTATTCAATATAATTTTCATTGAAAGTACTTTTAAGACCTCATTTTCATGATTTTTTCCATAATTTGTTGACCCGTGGGGAGTTAGAGGGGAAGGGGACGCTATTTTTTGGATTTTCGGAGCGACCCCTATTATTAAGACCTATTCAACGACGCCCCACACTAGTGTAGGAACGAAAAAAAAACACCCCCACTTTAGGTGTACGAGAGGTATCACTCAATTGCTTTTGGTAACTACGGCTACCTGTCATCGCTCTTATTTTGTTATATAAATAGGGTCCAACTCAAAATTCGAAGCAAATGAGTGGCCTACCCGAAAAAAAGATTTATTTTACCGTTTTTTCGGCGTGACTACCTACATACACATACCTATGCGAAAATTTAATAGTACTGACCCTTTAATCATAGCACATAAGTATGCTTATACAACCGTTATTTAACTTATTAAAGCTGTGTAAGGGGTGTATTAAGCGTGTATCAGCCTATGTGCTACTTAAGGGGGATATGGCGGTAGGGATAGATGGAACATTGCGTTCTGTAATTTAGTCAAAACGTAGCACTTTCGAAGTTTTACTCAAACTCCCGAAGCTAAACCGATGAGTGGAGCGGGGAGGAGAGACTCGAGCAAACTGATTGAACGTGTGGAGCAACTTTGTTCCATAAGCTAAATAGATTTGTATAGTCCTTTTATTTAATCATGACTTAAACTGTTTGTTCAATGATAATTTAGGGCACTTTTCAATGATAATTTAGGGCACTTTTCAATGATAAATTTGGGCGCTTAACAATGATAATTTTGCATGTCAGTTTCTGGTGGAGTGTGTCTGACTACAATAAAATTTGTATGTAACCAGCTTTGGTACTTCATGTTTAACTCTTAAAATGACAAAAAAAATGACGATTATCGAGGACGAAGTCTCGTTAAGGTTAAATAGAGCTAATAATTCTCGTTGAAAATTCTTTTGATAAAGATGGTTTTAAGAGTTTGTACATCCTGGTGTACATTGCCAATTTAAGAGATAAGCAAAATAAAGATATGTATTTGTATTTGTATCAGCTGTTTAGCCCTCGCTAGTAGTGACTCGGACTCTGTGTGGGAGTATAACCCGCTAATGGGATTATCTCCGCGCTACAGGGGTAATTTGTATAGTCCGTCCTGTTATCTTCGTATACTGTTACAAAACTCTTAAGTATTGAAATCTAGATTTCTGTGTCGTAACAGCGTGATGCAAATTTTCTTTTGTTTCGTATCATAGATTACAACGCCATCCTTCGATCTAAATATTTAGGTATGAGGCGTGTTTAGGTCAAAATGGATGAATAGATTCTAAGTACGTAAGGTCGGGTTAGTTTAGCCCTGGGGGATAACATGGTCCAATAATTATAACCATTTTTAGGGTTCCGTACCCAAAGGGTAAAAACGGGACCCTATTACTGAGACTTTGCTGTCCGTCCGTCCGTCCGTCCGTCTGTCACCAGGCTGTATCTCAAGAACGGTGATAAACGGCGATGTATTTCTATTGCCGCTATAACAACAAATACTAAAAATAAAATAAAATAAATAATTAAGGGGGCTCCCATACAACAAACTTGTTATAGATTATGGTACGGAACCCTTCATGCGCGAGCCGGACTCGCACTTGCCCAATTTTTATTCGATTGATAGATTCATAGAAACACCCTTATTTTGGGCCAGCCAGTGTAGTATTTAATCCGTAGGTGTTTTTTATGATTTTTCCCATTTATTGAAATTAATTTAATTCGGTATGCAGAGTTACCCCTTGCTGGAACATAGGGTTTATGAGTAAACATATTTGAATAGCGCGGTTTGTAGAAAATATCTAAAATAACCAAAAACTAAAAAAAGTGGGGGTATAACTATAGAAAAAATTCCGGCCAAGTGCGAGTGGGACTCGCGCACGAAGGGTTCCGTACCATTATCTGTAAGTTTGTTGTATGGGATTTATTTTATTTTTAGTATTTATTGTTATAGCGGCAATAGAAATACATCATCTGTGAAAATTTCAACTGTCTAGCTATCACCGTTCTTGAGATACCGTTGGTGACAGACGGACGGACACAATGACCCATTTGTATTGTCAGTGTCACCACGGGTAACTATTGTCAGTGTCACCACGGGTAACTATCAACTATTTCGCCCGTACATTTTCATTTGTATTGTCAGTGTCACCACGGGTAACTATCAACTATTTCGCCCGTACATTTTCGCATAGCTTTGTCGACGCCGGCTAAAACAGTGCCAAAAACCGCAGTGTCACTGAAGTGCAACGTACGTTTTCCCTCTCTTTCTGACCCGCAGCCTGCGCATTAGCGTGTCCCACTCGCACAGTTTCCTGTGTAAAATGACACCATGGCGATGTCAATCAAATGGAGGCCTAGCGGGTACTTTCGTCAGAAATTGTCGAAACTATGACGAACATATATTATATTTTCGAAGCGAAATTTGGGCAAGCCTTGATAGAAGAATGAAGAAGAATTGAAAGAAGATTGCTTACCTCATCATCATCATCATCAGCCCGTATTTATCCACTGCTGGACTAGGGCCTCCTCGTGCATTTTCCGTTCACTGCGACTCCGGGCCGCGTGCATCCACTTTCTTCCTGCGACGCCTACCTACTATATTGAAATTGTATGTACCTAGATAGTCGTTCTCGTCGTATCCTAGAATGACGATTTTTACAATATCTCTGTCTGTTCATATGTGCCAATGTAACTTGTAAAGCCCAACTTGGTTTTAATGCCAAAGTAGTTACTGAACTAGTTTTTGGGACAATAAAAAACCCCGGAAAGGTCTGTTTTGTTATTACCTGAAAACTGTATTTTATCGGTTGATAGTGTAAAACGCGATGTGATTGGTCATGGGGATTTGCGAGCAGACCGATAATAGCGTGTGCGCTATGATTGGCTAGGTGCGCTCGCAAATTTTAAACGAACAATGGCAGAAGGTGGAGCCAAGCGGTACTCTGGTGCTTAGGCAACGAGCGTGGTTCGTGACATACCGTGAAACGGGGTTACTTTAAAATACAGGGGCTACTTTGGAAAAGTGTTTTTACGTCATATCCTTATTTTTTTACTATCTGTGGCAATGAAATACCGACATTCAGCAATGACCTAACCTTTTATTTCATTTGCTCAATAGCACTATGAATATTTGCGTTTTTATAACCATTTTAAATCTATCAAAGTAGCCCCAAATTTTCCTAAAATAAACCCAGTTTACGTATACATAGTAACTCTTCACTACATAGTATACATAAAACAAAGTCGCTTCCTGTTGTCTGTCCCTATGTATGCTTAGATCTTTAAAACTACGCAACGGATTTTGATGCGGTTTTTTTAATAGTGATTCAAGAGGAAGGTTTATATGTTTATTACATGCATATCAGGATTGCACCCGTGCGAAGTCGCCGGGTCGCTAGTGAAAAATATTAGTTATATTCGCCAGCCCCGTTAACCCCCAGGTCAAGTACGTCGTCCTTCACGAGTGACCCCGACTCGTAACGATCTGCCGTCTCCCTCCCCCCACCGCGAACATCGCGCCGTCTCTTCTGACAGCTTGTCATTTCGCTACTCGACGTTGAATGGACGCAATTCGTTTTTTTAGGGTTCCGTAGCTCAGTTGGAAAAAATTTAACCCTTATAGGATCACTGTTATCCGTTTGTTTGTCTATTAGTTCAAGACGCAAGGGCATCAAAACCTATAAGGTACTTTATGTTGATTCAGAATCATGAATTTTGGCAAAAAGAAACATCATGTAGCACAAGAAAAGGTAAAAGTTCGAAAACACAGACCATAAGAATACTATAGACTGGGTATTGGGCGGGGCACGCGTAACCGAGCATAAGCCCAAATTCCCAAAGATATGTCAACGTGATGTCAACAGTCACTTAGTTACCATCCGAACGTGCTTGAGTAATTATGTCCCAAAAAATTAGAAATATGCCGAATTGTGCCATTATAATCGTCACAGGCGAGATCTGCATACTCAAAAAGATACCTGATACAGTTTAATTTCACTGGGAAGTAATAAAATTCGTTATTTTGTAATATTTCGTAAAATATTGCCGTGCATTATGACAATTATACATTACTAGCTTGACATGGTAACTATTCACGCAACATCTTTAGGAGCACGCAATGTATACGTCCGTCTGACAATTTAGTGCGGGGGAACAAGTCTAAACCATAAATTGTCGATATTCTGTATGGAGGTTTTAATGTGAGCCGCTCGTGTTTCATACTAACTTGTCCATTTTAATAATATAATTTACACTTTATCACCTTGTTTTTTAGGGTTCCATACCTCAATCGGCAAAAACGGAAATCTTATAGGATCACTTTGTTGTCCGTCCGTCCGTCTGTCTGTCTGTCTGTCAAGACCCTTTATCTCGAGAACGCGTGGAGGTATCGAGTTGAAATTAACACTATATGTATATATACTCAGGTCTAGGGTCCCTTAAAGCTGTGAAAAAAAATAAAGCTTCTGGGCAAGGTCGTAAAATTGGTCTTATGCCACATAAAAGTAACATAAAAGTGTATGTAACAGAGTTACATATAAGTATCAGAAAAGTTATGAAAAGGCAAATCTACAATGAAACGAAATTGTTCATTTCGAAATTGTTATTTTTTTTATATTATTAAGTTTAACTCTTGTTGTTTAATGTCAATTTGTAATACAATAGTGAACTGGCCTTTATACCACTTTTATGTAACGTTACATAGAAAACCGATTCATATCGTTACATACGTTACATAAAAGTCACATACAAGCGCTCTATTTCGACATTAAAATCCCAATTACATGACACTGCAACGAAGGAAAAACCACGCACACAGCCTCTTAGCACTAATCTAACATTAATATAACTATGTAATTTCACCTTTGAACAATATAATGCACAGTTACCTTTAAAATCACCAAACAATGTGTTTTTGAAAAGTCCGCAAACACGACCGTTCCCTTTGAATAGGCGACACACGACTTAATATGGCAGACAAAATAGCGGCGGTGCATAGACTAACTAAAAAATATTGTTGTTATTAAATAAATTTGGATTCTTCTATATAATTGCCAAGTTTCAATTATAATTATGGTTACATAAAAAGTGTTACATAATAGCGTACAATACGATTACATAATGTTTTTTAATGAAATAAGCATTATTTTAACGTGCCATTTCGTTGCTAAGGTAGTCAAACTCTTCCATGATTAAGTAACATACGGAAAGCTTATTGAAATGCCCGATGAATGATACAAAACACAAAAAAAAACATTGTAAATAGGCAGGAGATAATTTTGCACACTTTTTTTGTATTGGGGACGTTGTGATCACACATTATTAAAATACAAAAAAAAATATTGACAGGCGATTTGACGTATTCCTCTATCTTGAAAAAAATAAAACAGATGTTGCTTTTCCCAAAAGAAACATTGGCAATAAATAATTTGAAGCATATTTTTTTTAAACTAACAGCACATTTTTTACTGGCGAAATATTCCTTTTTTGGCGGCCTTACCCTTCTACGTTAACGTGAAAAAAAGATACAGCCGTTTATGTCGGCAAAAACGTACATTTCGACACTCTTAAGGGAATCAAAGTGATAGGGTACTTCCCGATGACCTAGAACTATGAAATTTGGCAAGCACTACAAATACTTATAAAAATCTGAAATCGCCACATATACTTACTACAAATACTAATAAAAATCTTAAAAAATATAGTCATTTTCAAACATCAAGTCCACCTTTTGTACGATACGTTTACTTTTGTGCAATAAAGATTAATTAAATAAATAAATAGGTAAATCATATTTGGAGAACTTGGTTGCGTTAAGTTTGATTCAAATTCAAATTCAAAATCGGTTATTGCAAGAACATAGTAATAAATTAGGTGATACAGGTATATACAGTGTTGCTTATGTTCTACCAAAAAGGCATGCAAACAAAATAAAAAAGTATTTAAATACTTAATTGTTACATATTTCAATTTGTTACTTATGTCAAAAATAAGGGATCACCTCTAGTGGAATAAAAATTCTTGTCATAAATTTGACCGTCATAACTCATTTCGCATAATGGCTTTCCTCATACATGTTATTTGTCATAAATTATTATTTGCATAACATTTTATATGTCATAATTGTTGTTTGGCAGGCTTTTCATAAGCATAATTTAGTATGGCACAAAATTTCAAGTAATATTATTGAATGTCATAATAATTGATAGTACGAAGAAGAGCAACGCATAAATTATGGTTTTCATAATTAATGGCAATAGAAATTATATAGTATAAGTTATATCACATGTACCAATCATAATACTTTATAACATTTGAAATAATGATACAAAAGTTACATGAGCACAAAAACAAAAAGGGGGGACGGGGGGGCGAAGCCCCCCACTAGGGGGGCTCGGGGGGCAGAGCCCCCCGCATTAAGAAATCCTTCTCCACACTGACCTCTTTGTTGTAGGTTAGGTTAGGTTAGAATTGTGAACTTACAAATACGAACATCGGCCAGAAAAGTAGGTTAGGTTAGGTTTGAAAGAACTGCGACCCCCTCAGAAATTAACTGCTGCCAGAAAACCAGGCTGATGTTGAAATAAAAAATTAGGAACTTGATATTTATGTTCTTCAGTATTATGCGCCAATGCACGATATGCATAAGAACATTATGACGATTAATGATTAGGTATGATTCAGGTTGATATGCTCCAAAATTATATGAAATTCCTTACTTATGCGTAAAAACATTATGGTCATAAAATTTATGCGGATCAATTAATGACTATACCTACACCTTATGCGCAAGGACTATTATGACAAAAGTGGTTATGCGCACCGATTAATTAATTTATGCAACCCAATATGGAACCCAAAAATAATTACTAAAACTCAGAATTTGCAGATTAAATTACATTAATTATTACATTATTTTTATAAGTATTTGCACCTCGTTTGTATGCGGCGCCATACATTTCAGATGCAAACTTAACCCAACCAGGCCAATTAAGATGGGATAAGTGAAAGTTTGTACGGAACGAAGTTTGCGCGGGTCAGAATCGCACCAGGCTGGTTTTTTTTTAATTCAGACAAGTAATTTTATTACCTACAGCGAAATCAATAGCAGTGGGTGATAAAATCATTAGATTAAGGCCGTTCCCTGAGCCAGAACCCCGAGCCCCTCCTCAGGCCACCCGTCCCTGTCACATCACAGTCACATTTCAAAAGAGTGACGGAGACAGAGCTTGCGGGTCGTAAGGCGATATCTTTTTTCGTAAGAATTTGTCGATGATTATTTATTTTAAAAATATTGGCTTCAATTATTGAAATTCGGAAGCTGTAAAATTACTATTTTAGTTATGATTGATTTTTCTCCTTTTTTTGTTTCATAGTGTCACGTAGAAAAAAAACAAGTAAAGTTGGAGTAAAAATTCGAATTGGAGGTTACTTTGGGAATTAATTGTATCGAGCGAAGTGTTATGAATCGTGTATCGAATGCTGTGTTATTAAAGATAATATAATCAAGAATGATATATATTTTTCCCTCGTTTACTAATATCAACGTTTCGTAGAAAAATAGGATAATTTTTGGGGTATTTTTGCAAATCTGGCTCAGGGAACGGCCTTAAAACAGTATTATTGTTTTGCTAATCCACAATATAATAACGTGCTAGTCAGTTGACGACGAGGTTGGCGCAGTTTTTATGCACCTGCCTACTGAGCCGGCGGTCCTTCGTTCGAATCTCGGCAAGGGCAAATATTTGTGTGATGAACTCGAATATTTTGTTCCTGGGTTATGGATGTTATCTATATGTATGTATTTATATATATTGTTTATATCATCGTCTAGTACCCATATTAAAAGCATTGCTTAGTATAAGGTCAGGGCGAGTTGTGTACGATTGTCCCTTAATTATTTTGTTTACATTTTATATGATAAAATAAATAAATCCACTCCGTTTATAATTTACCTACTACCTGTTCCAAATTTTGTAAGGTGATGTTTTTATTTTTCATATATCACTATATATGTAAACATTTTGAACGATAGAAAGATTGAGATGACGCTTCCATTTGATTTCGTCGCCAAAAATTAAAAGGTCTCATAATTTAATTTACGACCATACAAAATAAATATTTTCAACATGCATTATATTATAAACCTATACATATTATTATTTTATCGATATCGACTATTTTGATTTGATCATGCCCTTAACCTTTAGAATCAGTAGATGCATACCGCTGACTGAGCTTACATTACATTTTCTGGGTCGTTAAAATTAAACCTCGTGTTACGAGGATAAGGTTCAATTTTAAATGTTTTAAAATTGAAACATAAAACCTTGCGATATTTAGCCAGCGTTAATATCAAAAGTGACACTACTGAATTGACGGAAGTAGAAATCAATTTCTTGTCAATTCGAGGCTTTGTCGTACTGAATCATAAAGTCTCATTTGCCTTTTATTTTATTTCTATTTAAGTTATAATAAAAATAAAGACATTGTCTGCTATGCATATAAGGACTAAAATTCTCGATACATTGATCGTAGTAGTGTATGACCACGTAATACGCACACATTAGCTCAGCCAATGTCAACTCACTTCTGTTTGTTGTAAAACCTTATTTTTATACGAATATAATTGTGTGCGTGTAAAAGTCGGCTACAGCGGTGCTAGAACAAACTGCGCTGAATGCCGTCTCCATATACTCCGTGTTCGAAAACCTTAAATTTGCAGTTGGTAAACTAACCCCGACCTATGTCGATATACAGGATAATTAGTTTACTCACGGCAAAGTTAAGTTTTTTTTTTTTTTTTTTGGTTTAGTTGGTCCGTTCATCCTGTTTATCTTTTCATATTTAGAGCTTTCCTATTTTGCTCTGAACCCCTGATACTCTCGTACCGGTCCGATTCACACTTAACCATCATCATCATCAAAATCAAAACGTTTATTCTGTAAGCAGGCCAAAAGGGCACTTTCACGTGTCTGAATCTGAATCTACCGGCATTTCACAATAGGAGACCACTGTTGAGAAAAAAGCCGAAAGGAACTCATGTTGTTCGTAAATTATACTTAAAACTAGATGTAGACCTTTTTATCCTAGACTATCCCATTTATTTGGGGTCGGGAACAGCCTTCGCTGTCCGTTTCTTCCATTCCGCACAGTTCAAAGTTAGGTTTTCGCCTAAGTGTTGCAGACTTTTTTCCACCGTTGGCTCGACTCGCACTTGACCGGCTTTTTTATTTGCAGCTGATCTAATTATGGATAAAGTTAGTTCCGCTGCAACGCTCCAGTTTTTAATCCCCAGTGAGAATAGTTGTAAGTTGTCTGTCTGTTGCATCGTTACTGTCAAATGTAAAACCGAGGTGGATGTAAAAATGGTGGTTTTTGTTGCTTAACCCTTCTTCATTCGACAAATAACTAAAACATAAGCTTAAAAACAAAAAAAGTATTGAAATCGCTAGATTTATAAAAAAAAATGCAGTATCTATTAAATCTGACGACGCGGATGGCGCAGTAGTTGAGCAACTGCCTACTGAGCCGACGGTCCTGGGTTCGAATTCTGGCAAGGGCAAATATTTGTGTGATGAACTCGAATATTTGTGCCTGGGTCATGGATGTTATTTGTATTTAAGTATGTATTTATCTATATAAGTATGTTTATCAACATTTAGTGTCCATAACACAAGCCTACTAGAGCTTACTGTGGGGTCTAGATTGATTTGTGTGAGGTTGTCCGATATTTATTTATCTAAAATCGATGACCATGGTTCCTAAGAACACATTTCCCCATCGCTCATAGTTTTCATTTTCTCCCTACTAACCCATTTGGGTTAATGACCCTGTATAAGACCCTTGACTTTTCGAACAACTGGAACAAAACTAACGCATGAAACATTCCAGTATCCCCATTCAAATTCCACTAAGACAAACACGAAGCCAAAAATTAATGACCGAAATTTCGATCAATTTTCCGTCCCGATAAATTCCATAGAAGTACTTTAATTGCTCAATCGTTCGATGTATTTATAACGCACTGTGACGAATCGTATTATATGGCAATAGGGTTTGAAATTGATTGTCACTATTGCCTTCGATTTGCGGTTGGTTAAGTGATAGGCGGGAGCGGGTAGCAAAAAATTCAATAAGATTCCATAAATTGCAATGTTTGTATGGGTGGATTAGGTTGTGTTGTGTTTGATAGTTAGCTTCAATTTCCGCTCTTAAGTGCCCAAGGCAGGCTTTCAAAGTAGCAGTGTATGGCCGCGAATGTACGTAGTCAATCAATGGGCTAGAAATTTAATTGACTGGCTAATTCAATCGCGGCAATTTCGATGGAAAGTCCATCGCTGTTGATGATATGATTGGAGTCAATAGTGTTTAGATTTAGAATAATTTAGATAAGTTTTTAAATTGTAAGTTGGTTAATAAAATCCATACTATCCATACTAATATTATAAATGCGAAAGTGAGTCTGTCTGTCTGTTACCTCTACACGCTTAAACCGCTAAAACGATTTAGATGAAATTTGGTATATAGATAGTTTCAGTCCCGGGGAAGGACATAGGATACTTTTCATCCCGAATAAATTTAGTGTTCCCGTGGGATGAGCGGGTAACACCGCGGGGCACAGCTAGTAATAAATTAAAAGGCCGTACCGTACGCGATAGATAGATCAAAGCTGAATGCTGCGTGACGCAGTTCCACTAGAACTGCGGGGGCTCGGTTCTCTTGTCTTATGCCATACGAACGGCAACAAAAGCCGGACGCGGCGGCAGACACGCAATCACAACTCGGAACAAACTCTGACGAATTAATATTCGTCAAAATTGTTCGGTTTCTTGATTAGCGACGGTGTCCATGAGGCAACACCGGAACGGGATACTCCAGAATATGGCAGAATATGCACGAAGTTCGAAATAATTATTGTTTTAGTTGTGTTCACAAAAAAATCCTGACTATAAAAAAACAAGCATGCGGCCCGCCCGATGTTAAGCAGTTACAGCCGCCTATGGACGCCAGCGACGCTAGGAGCATCACACGTGCTTTGTTGACCCTTTAATAATATCAAAAATATGTCAAATATTTCACACATAAACGTTAACATAAATGCATGAACAACTGTACTTTAACGCAATATTTTAAGATCTGCAGTAAAATGCCTCTTTTTCGATACACTTCTCTAAAATTTTGTTGATAATCAGTTTTCTATGAAGAGGGCTCATTATTTCAGGAAAAATCTTAGCAGCGCGATTCAGCAGCCGAACAGCGCCATCTAATGGTAAAATTGTCTTTGTTCTCTCATCACGCCGAAACGGCTTTACAGATTAGCTAGCTGGCTGATGTTTTTATGTGATATCGTGGCCCTATAATGAAAGTTGCTCATTGTAACCCTTCCCATCATGATGGTCATGACTCGACACTTGTTTTTTTTTTTTTTATATTGTTTCTTTCCAAACGGCTCGTTTTTTTCGGATTTTTACGAAAAAAAACCATGAAATTTTCCGCTTCAATTTTTCCGAAAAAAACGATTTAATCAGGTTTCAATCGGTTATTTTTCTTAATACTGGTCGGTAAGTGAATGATTATAGACTTACTTTGCCATTTTTATTTTTATTATACAATTTCATATTATAAAATAATTACGTAACTAAAATAAACTAAAAAAGGTGTAAAAAACTGTGCCCCCGCGGCATGGTCCCGAAGACGTTGGCAGCATTTCCTCGCTGAATAGCAATGCTAATGCGTTGTGCGAGGAAACTGCCAGATCTTCGTTCCCCAGTAGTTTCAAACAATCTTTTAGCGAGGTCTTTATAGAGTTTGAGGGCATTGACATCGGTGTCAGATCAGTTCGGTTGTCACAGTTGTGTCATGTCATTACGCTTATCAGTAGGATTAATTTCTAATTAATACGGGACTTAGATTGTTATAGTCAGGGTTCGGAAATTCGGATCGATATTTACCTGAACTTTATCGGCGGCTTTGTTATTCGGTCGTAGGTATAGGCGGCTTTGTTTGACGCATGAGTGAGATAGCAATAGGATCTTGTCAACTTTAGGTTAGGTTATAGTATACTTTACCTAGTACTCATATTGAAAAACAGTTCTTACTGATCTTCAAACTGCGTAATAATGCCGCGTGCAAAGAGCGGAGTAAATAACAAAAAAAAATTAAACAATTGAAATATATGGTGATAGTGATAGTGATGATTAACTGTAATGAAATGAAATAAATTGTAATGACTTATTTGTTTTTTTCCTTAAAAATCCGAAATAGCTGAAAAAAGAGGAAATTTCATAAATTCCCGAAAAAAATCGAAATTTTCAACGCTACTCATGAATCATCCTGTAGATACACCATGTCAAATTACTTATCTTTCTTCGAATGTAGCCGTTTGATGACTAGTCACCACTCATGCACCATTAAGTCACAAACAACGAACCACTTAATCTATTGACCTAACTACAAATCTGTTAGCGGTAAAGCACCAATAAGAGTTTCTGAGAATGATTTGATGGATGTTTATATTATTTATGAAACTGTCAACCAATTTGAATGGGTCACTACAGCCGTTTGCCCCCTACACTACAACCGCATAAATAAGTGTAAATTCCGTTTCTTGTGTATTTACGATGGAATAGTTTGTTGTGTTACAATGCAGATAACAAATTACAAATACAAATATTTATACACATTTATTTATAACTTACACACAGGAATTTACACATAGAAAGTATTGAAACTATCCAACGGCCCCAAACTTGGCACAGCCTGTATCTTGGGCACCGGGAGTATATTACGCTACTAATCTAGGTTTAACTTCATGACGTTAACCTTTTGAACGCTACAATCGGTTATGGCAAAGTAACCTTTCCATTGTGTCATAGTTTTAAGTAAATTTAAAAATAATTACTCTTCTCAGAAAAAATATAAAAACAGTGATTACGTCCTATTTCTAAGCGGAATACAGAAAAGTTGCAAAATTGTAGTCTTAAAAATATTAAATGTCAATTCTGGACTGTCCCGTATTTTCCCCCCATCATGGTGACCCTAGGCGACGCATCGCTTCGTGTCTGGATCGCTTAGCTTCTAATTACGGGCAGCGTGACAAGAATCGCCCCCTCGCACTATAGTGCTGTTGTTCTCTTATTTAGGTTCGATATTGCGCTAGAAAGGGGCCATTAAAAGTCGCTCCGTTGTGCCTAAATGTGGGAGAATAGGCTGACCTGATTTTTTAGGGTTCCGTACCCAAAGGGTAAAAACGGGACCCTATTACTGAGACTTCGCTGTCCGTCCGTCCGTCCGTCCGTCCGTCCGTCCGTCCGTCCGTCCGTCCGTCCGTCTGTCACCAGGCTGTATCTCAACAACGGTGATAGCCAGACTGTTGAAATTTTCACAGATGATGTATTTTTATTGCCGCTATAACAACAAATACTAAAAATAAAATAAAATAAATATTTAAGGGTGGCTCCCATACAACAAACTTGTTATAGATTATATATATATATGTATAGGTACGGAACCCTTCATGCGCGAGTCGGGCTCGCACTTGCCCAATTTTTTTATGATCTTATTAAGATTTAGTAGCATCTCTTTTAAAAATCCTTACTAATATTATAAATGCGAAAGTGTGTCTGTCTGTCTGTCTGTCTGTCTGTATGTTACCTCTTCACGCTTAAACCGCTGAACCGATTTAGATGAAATTTGGTATATAGATAGTTTCAGTCCCGGGGAAGGACATAGGATACTTTTCATCCCGAATAAATTGTGTTCCCGTGGGATGAGCGGGTAACACCGCGGGGCACAGCTAGTACTTCAATAAAGGAGGAGGTTAAATTTTTACATTAAAGCGTAAAATGTAATGGTTCGGGCGCGCTTCAAACCCGCGTTTCAATGGAGCTTATACGGGCGTCTTACTTATTAGACCACCTAACCGATGCCTGAGTCATTGAATTTATTGTTTTTTTTTTAAACACTTGGTTTACGCTAGCAGACGTTACTGTTTAATAAAAATCAAGGAGAAGGTTCAAGGTTCTCATTCAACTGTAATTTCTTGTATGTGTACATAAGTCCAATGTTTGCATGTCAACATATTTTGATAATGATTTTAAAACGATTCCAGTTTTCAAATCTTTCAAAATGGGTTATCAATGTTATCATGCATGTTTTTATTTTTTCGTTGCTTATTCAATAGGGACTTATAAATATTCCTTCTAGGTATGATGTAAGGATGGAACTTCAAGCGATGGTTGATGTCTTAACAGAAATCTATTGAACAGGGATATTTTTTTCATTTCTATTGTTCACACAAACATTGTTACACTTATAGGTACTTCAAGGACACAAATACACTTAGTTAAAATCTGTTAACGTTGATTGTTTCAATTAAATAAGCACTACTCTAAGTGCTTAAAAATATGCATGCTTTGTTTCTATCCACTCCTTACACAGCGTCTAAAGAAAACAGGTGAATACTAACTGGGCCCTTGCGTGAACTCCCTAATTAAAATCAGTTATAAAGAAACACATTATGTGAGTGAAACGTCTGTAACGATGCAAAATTTCATTTTATTGCATGTAAAATGACTAACAGTTGTATATTTGGTAACCACAATTATTTAGGGGTGGTACCGAGGTACAGTCGCCATCAGATATATCGCAGCGTATAAGGCGTTCATAAATATATGAACATGTCGTGTTCACATATTTATGAACGCTTTATATGCTGCGATATATCTGATGGCGACTGTACTATGCGAAGTGTATTTAGGACAATTGATATTACGCAAAATAAGATATTAAGGAAAATTAAGACACATTCTTTCGTGTATTATGTCCCAAAGTAAGTGTAAGCAAGCGATTCAGTGAAAAAAGTTCAGTTAGTAAATATTTTCTAATGGCTGAAATTTTTATTTTTTTACATTTTGAAAATTTTTTTTAGGCACTAAATCGACAAAAATTTGGGCAAGTGCGAGTCCGACTCGCGCATGAAGGGTTCCGTACCATAAGACAAGTTTGTTGTATGGGAGCCCCCCTTAAATATTTATTTAATTTTATTTTTAGTATTTGTTGTTATATCGGCAATAGGAAATACATCATCTGTGAAAATTTCAACTGTCTATCTACCACTGTTCTTGAGATACAGCCTGGTGACAGACGGACGGACGGACAGCGAAGTCTCAGTAATAGGGTCCCGTTTTTACCCTTTGGGTACGGAACCCTTAAAAAGACCAAGTATAATATACGAATTAAACCTACTCACAAAATTTCATGAAAATCGGTTGAGAAATGCGACCTCTAGGTGAGAACAGCCGGAAAAGCATCTGGACATCCAAACATTCTAAAACCCAACATCCAAACGAAAGAATATTGGGCCAATAGCTAAATCGGAAACTCTTCGCTCGTTCGGCCCTACAAGCCTGTAAAAAGTCAATGTGTTTTTAGGGTTTACACATAGGGTAAAAAACGGTACCCTATTACTGAGCCTCCGCTGTTCGTAAGTCCGTTTGTCACCAGGCTGTATCTCATGAACCGTGATAGCAGGACAGTTGAAATTTTCACAGATGATAATTCTGTTGCCACTAGCAACAAATACTATTCATGATGAAATAATAATAAAAATCTCCCATACAAAAATAGGGGTTTTTCCGTGATATTTCGTTCGACAGGCATTTTCTCATTGAACCGTAATAGTTGTGTTACTGTTATACAACAAATAATAAAAAACATGAGTAAAAATTAAAGAGGGGCCACATACAAAGAACGCGTTCTTTGCTCGATATTGGTGCGTGAGTCTGACTCGCACTTGGCCGGTTTATGAAAAATGCCTACATACGGATAATGTTAGTAAACCACGTAAAAACTAGCTTATTTCGAGTAAACGAATTCCTATTAGGTACAGCCACTCCCGGATCACGCGACAACCACTTTTAATTACTATTTGTCCTTTTGTTAAACGAATTACTGCTCCACCAACTTAACTTTGCTGTTCATTTGTATCCATATATACAAATTACTAAAGATCCAGCTACTCTATTCATCTGGTCAACCGCAAATGAAAAGTTGGCAGCTAAATTGTGTCACAAAGTAACTTGTGCAGTCGATTAGCTGTACTATTCCATACGTTTGTAGGGTAGTTTTCGCTTATTCCTCAGCATGTATAAGTTTGTTTTAGTGTACGTCATAGACCATTTGTCTAACAGCTGGAGAGTCGGCCATCTTTGTTACTTTCAATTTCGTTGGCTATTGTGGCTAAATTAACTTATTGTTTCGAAATTTCCTGTCAGCCAGGTGAATGAGAGTGTGACAGTTTCCTTTTGATTAAGTTTAGTCATGATTTATTTCACTGGATTGAGAAAAATGTATTCAGATTAATCTTGTTTATTTATTGAATAATTTTCCAGCTGAAAATGATTTTATTAATTAACATTATGTCTAATGTACAGTTGCCATCAGATATATCGCAGCATATCAGACAAGAATGAAACCTCGTTTTGTATAACCCGATTACGTTAGGACCTAATTTGTATGCGACCAGGTGGTCGCTTGCGGTGTTTCCGGACCGATACGACCTTCAAACTTTCAAGAAAAAAGCGTACTCTCATCTGAACGGCCGCTACGCACTCGTGACTCTGGTGTTGCGGTTGTCTATGAGCGACAGCGACGGTAATCGCTTCCCATCAGGCGATCCGTTTGCTCGTTTGCCCCCTATGACATAAAAAAACTTAGCTCTAGTTTCTCTTTGTTTACATCAGTGACATTTCATGAGTTTCTACGACAACTAGCTATAAATAGTACAGTCGCCATCAGTTATATATATCGCAGCATATAAGGCGTTCACAAATATCTGAACACGACTCTTATTGACTGAGCGTTACAGTGCATGTTTCAGATGAGAGTTCGCTTTTTTCTTGAAAGTTTGAAGGTCGTATCGGTCCGGAAACACCGCAAGCGACCACCTGGTCGCATACAAATTAGGTCCTAACGTAATCGGGTTATACAAAACGAGGTTTCATTCTTGTCTGATTCCTACTCCAGAAGTTAACCAATCTTTACGAGTTTTTGGAACTGAATGGGAAAAAGATGTTCTTTGTCAGACCGTTTCGATTCTTGCGCTTAAAATTTCGTAAAGTTTGAAACCATTGCTACAAAGATCAAAGCTTAAAGAAAAAATTAAAAAGGTGTTACCTGGTGGAAGAGACCGGGAATCGAACTCGGTACCTCTGGATTGCCGGTTCAGCGCGTTAACCACTTGGCTACCCTAACTCTAAGTAACCTGACGAATTTTTCCTTATTGTTCGTGTGTCGATCCCTGCATTGTTTATTTGAAAGGTTTTGTATCAATGGTTTAAATAAAAATTGTGGCGTTTACCCACATTAAAAAAGGAGACATTACATGTTTCATAAATTCGCGAAGATTGGTTAAACACACGAGAACAGAACCTCGAATTGTATGGAAGATTGAGCAGTGATATTAAATTCCTCTGAAGTACCTATTGAAAAAATAGCATCTACTGACATAGTAAGCCTAACTGTTATTGCAGTTAGGCTTATTGAAATGTTAGTAAGCCTAACTATTAGTTATTGCAGTTAGGTTTACTGAAATACTGACATTCACTGGGTTTTTTTTCAGTGGTATTAAATTCCTCTAAAGTACAGTTGTTGGTGGAGTGGCGTTGCTAGCCGCTACAATTGATCGCATATAGGTCGCGCCTATTTCCCGCCTCGCCCGCTTCCTACTGGGGCACGGGCGCGGGCAGACCATGTGACAGACAGAAGCGACACTCCTTTGTGAACTCACCAGAGGTTAGTAAATCTCTAATCTAATATTGACCATGAATACTCACATAGTTCGCGGGCGACGGGGGACGAAAGACAGCAGAGGTGACATGAAGAATGCACGCGGCGGGGGCAGTCTGACAGGACCATACCGCGTTACGAACAAATGAGAAAAAACGAGGATTATGGCTCTTTATTCCACCAGGACGAAGTTTGCGGGCGCTAACACGTATACCAAGATATACCAAAATATTGAAAGATGAAGTAGATCAATTTTGAAAATAAATTGCACACTAAGCAGTTAGAAATCATACTAGTCAATTCTAGCCAAAACGGCACAAGGCCTTCAAGTAAAAACTATGAGATTCTTCCGGTTGTAGAGGATGTGCCGGTTTTCGGATAATTACTGTCCACACATAGTGCCGTATTTATCACGAGGGTCCTAATTTACGTCTCTAGACGTGCTGTCCGTGAAAGTTTTAACGTAATCGTAACTGACGAGCATCTATGAAAAGGATGCTTGAATGTAAATGAAGCGAAAGAAATGTATAAGGCGCGTAAAATGAGGCATTCCGTAGTATCTGTCCCAGTCGGATACAGGAGTGAGTATACCGGGTCAGAAACTATAAGAGAGGGAAATCTGTTCTTAGGAACCATGGCGTCGATCTTAGATTTAATAAAAACTGCATTATTTATTTTTATAAATCTCATACATAATTTCATACATGATAACCCGGTCAAAACAGCTGTAAAGAATGTTACAATACGACAGGAGATTACTAACAGAATTTTAACCAGGTTCAATACCCGGGTATATAAGAGATTTATAAAAAAAACTGCATGCAGTTTCTATTCAACTTTGCTAAGTTGAGTCGAGCAACTACTTACTTACAGTATATTATACAATTCAGCATGAATCATCCTCATCGTAACGCTCTGCCTTGCTTAGTCTGTGACCCCGACGGGCCGGGGCGCGGCTGCCGTTAAAAAGTTCCGATTACACTCCCACCTGTTTAGAGATATTGATATTGTACTCAGTGGGTTTTGTTTTAGATCCCTTTTGTACTGGTGCACCTTTGTTTTGGTGCTGGAGGCGAATGTTACGAGTTCCTTGGACAGCCCAGCGCACAAAATGTGTCAATTCTTCAGGAGTCACCGCTAGGCTGTCTACACTGAGCTCACACGAGAAGCCTGCGGAGACACCAGGAGAATCCTGCGCTTCTGGACGAAGTTAGGCTGGCTAGACCCTTAGCTGGCAAATCTGTCACAACGGCCCGAATATACACGGGCTAAGTGCGGAAAACGGAGCTCATAACCATAACCATAGGCTGTCGAAAATCTGTCTCCGTAGGATCTTTGAATTCTTCGGTCACCTAGGAAGAAAAACGACAACCTGGAAGTGCTCCTGGTGACAGGGAAAGTACAGGGAAGGCGACCAAGAGGAAGCCTATGAGCTGGACAGACGATAACTCTCGAAAGTCTACGAGGCATTAGGTATACAGCGTCGAAGACCGAAACAAGATAAAAGCGGTCGTCCACAAATATTTCGTGAAGGTCACGGTCAAGGAAGAGGAAGATGATACTCCATTACAAGAAGAAGGATAATACGAAGAGTATGTGTGATTGGTCAAAGCTGTGGAAAATGAGAGTCTACAATACGCAGTCTGTGGCTATCGGCAAACTGGTACCAAGGGTCAACAATTACTATGGGGATCCTTAGAGACAGAATCCTTAGAAAAAGAGTCCCATACTTGGGCAATAATTTGCTGGAAGACATAAGACAAGAGCCTTATCAGAAAAGGTTTAAAAGACAAAAAAAACACTTTTGTAAATTAATTGTCTAAGAAATTAATTATCTCACCTCTATCATTCATTTAACCTCATGTAATATTTGAGATTTTCAAATTAGTTCCCGCAGACAAACCATCATTTGCACAAAAGTGAGCTACCCCATCGTTATGTCAATTACAGTAAATATTTGATTTCTTATTTCTACTAGAGCGCCCTCTCCGTTTTTTTTTACCGATCGATCTATGTCTACTGATCGCGTGTTCCGCCTATTGTTTAGGACAGATTCTTAAAATATTTTTTTAATTGAAAGATACCTGAGGTGGTCCCAGTGACCAAGTCAGAGAAGTGGCAGACTCCAACAATGGACAATGGCTTCAAAAGGTGATTAAAATGTAATCTGTACGTGAAAGGATTATTAATGACACAATTCACGACGCCCGGTTTTCGATGTTTTCAAATAATTAAGCTATAATAAAACTGAGTCGTTTTCGCTATCTCTTGTCATCACACCCTCCCGTGCTTACTTTACCGTCCTAGAAGAAAAATGTCGTATGGGTTTAAGGGAGTAAATACTTTTTGAACGATAAATGAAATATATAAACAAAGGCCGGAATTCTCGTGGCACTTTTGAGCTGTCATAGGGGGTTACCTATACGTAACACGAATTTTTGTTTCCCATCTACGTTTCGCCAAAGCTGTTCATTTTTCAGAATAATTATAAAACAAACCTAACCTAACCTCATACGTTCTTTAAAACAATGTTTATAAAATTCTGATAATTTCAGGGTTTCGGGAAAAAAATACTTTCGGAAAAATTGAAATTTGGCGAAACGTGACAGATGGGACAAAGTTGAGATAGGATATCGTCATAGGGACTTCTTAGCCACTTCCATTATACCTACATATGTATCGACAAATACAATATAATATTTAAAATATGGTTAAAAGTGTGACTAAACAACAGGCTGTCTTATCAGTGATAAGATGAGCGATCTCTTTGAGATAACCTTTGGAGACGTTTTGGAAATTTTAAATACGATTTATAATAATAATTTTATACGAGTGCATGAGCGAGAAACAAGTACCACGCACCGCTGCCGCTCACCGCTAAGACCGAAGACGTGGACGGGCCGTAAGCGGCGAGCGGCAGAGATGCGCGGTATGTGTGTCTTCACTCGTATGGCCGCCACGCTCGGATCTCTCGCTCATCCGCTTGCCGCCGAAACTCGAGGCATGTCCGTAAGAAGACATCACGTGAAAAATTACAAATCGGATAAATCTCCGGAACTTAAAGTTTGCTGTAGCCTCTTACTCGTAGCAATGTACATAAGCCGTTTCGTTAGCAAAAATGTCGCCCTCAATTAATTAAATTGTTTCGGCTTTTACGGCCATTTTATAGTTGTCGCCATTTTGATCAGCCGTGTTGGTTTAGGCTGAATGGTTTGAGGCAGATAGTGTCCACAGTTCCGTTTTACGAGTTCTATGTCGCTAATGTCATTATATTCTGTAAACTAAATAGATGTTCGTGTGGGAACTTCGAAAAGTCCGGTTTTCATTATAAGTTATACAATTGTACGGTCAATTTTGGAAACGTTTATTCAAATGGGCTGGTTTCGGTATAGTAGTAGCTGTGAGCTACCTCTCGCGTTTCAGAATTATTATTAGTTCATAGTTATTCATTAGTTGATTGATATTATTGCAGATGCTGGGAAAGATGGGCCGAGAAGCCGACCCTAGGGAGGCCGGATAGTGATACTTAGCTGGTAAGCCCTTTTCACGGCTAAGGCACTATGGTTTTTTTAAACATATGTAATGAAATAAAAAAAATACACCGCTTAAAAAAATGTAATTCTGGTGTGTTTAGCCTGTTCATGAACACAGATTGCTTAACTGTTCTCTCGAGTTGTTCCACCCGAAACTTCGAAGCTAGTTATAACGCATATGGGTACATTTCCAGTCCCATATCGCCACCACTTTGAAAAATTTCGAAAAACTGAATCCACAAAAGTCTTTGTGCTTTATGAACCTACTCCCAAATATTCTTGAGAATCAATTGACAAATGCGACAGTTAGGCGAGAACAGCCGGAAATCCGGTCGTACAAACATCTGATCATAGGAAAGAACTTTTGGCCAAGCTGAAACTGAGACGCTTCCCTCGCTCGGTCAACAATGTATCTAAGCTAAGTTAAGCCGGTGGTCCCGCGGGTTCGAATCCCGGCGAGGGCAAATATTTGTGTGATGTGCTTGGGTCATGGTTGTTCTATGTATCTATCTATATAAGTATGTATAACGTCGTCTAGTGTCCATAACACAAACCTTCTTGAGCTTAATTTGGGACTAGATCGATTTGTATGAGTTTGTCCGCTATATTTTTATTATTATTTTAAGCTACGAGTATGCGACCAAATAACACGCTAGTAGGTATAACGAGATGCAAATGAAAAACTGCACGAAATGTCAACCCTTCAGTATTAGCAACGGAAACAAATAAAACATCATATAATATTGATGGCTCAGCTAAAAGCCCAAACAAAACAGGCAGATCATCCATCATTCCCTCGCCTCGCCGAAAAAAGAAAAAACAACATCATAGTCATTAACCAAAATTAAATGCGACAAAACATTTTATACGCTGGCAGGCGATAAACAACCTTACACTTGGAAGAAAGGAAAAATAAAATTCCAAATTTAAATTTGCCTTCGGCGGTTAACCAACGACTTGGAAATATGGACTGGGATACCTAATAGAGAATAAAATGAATAAAAAGAGGTTGTAAAACAAGACGTGCTGGCACAAAGTCTTGTTCAGATTTTACAAAAATACATTTTTGGTAAGTAACTAACTTAAGTAAGTTAAAACGTGTCTTGTCGTTTTTGTGTTGTGGTAATATAAGTAGATAAATTACCACAATACAAAGGCTCACATAATTAATATACGCGACATAATTCGTCTAAATAGTTTTATTTAAATATTTTATCGGTTTCTGCGACTGTGACACGTCGCAGAAACCGATAAAATATTAATTTAAAGAAAAAATAAGGAGAGAAGGTAAATTACATAAGGATATTTGCTTCTATAACCAGGAAGAAATATAGTGAAACATTGGCTAGGTGTATGAGATCTCGTCCATATTCACGACAACGACACCCTTTTCAGACGACCCAGAGATGAACGGACATGGGAGCATCAACCGCCACTCTATTTGATTGATGAATTCATCCCATTCACGATACTGTGACGACTGCTGGGGGATAGCTTCAGATGATGAATAAAAGAGCACTAGAGGTACTTCCTTAAAACTGTTTATTGCCCAGAGGCCAGACGATAACTAACTATACATTTTATTTTTTTAAGACTAATGTCATACGTCTTATTCTAAATCTAAAAACTACTTTATTCTTAAGTTGATGGCCAACCACCATCCGTGAAGCACAACCTTCACATTTCCCGCCGTCTCGGGGTGGACGAGGGAAATTCATCTTAATACAGAGACACTAGACAGACTACTCCTGCCTAACACATAATAAGTCCCTACCTATGCAGGGATACCCATACATTCATACCCAGATGGTCTCTTGCTAAGAGATAACCAGGGTCAGGACATGAGCAGACACTAGCCTATGGCATGTTACGTAATCTGACATGTTGTCTGACATTGGCTTCGCCTTGACAAAAACCCTGCTAAAAAGGCAAGGCACCAAACTGACTACCCCAAGTGTCATTCGACTTATTCTAAAGCATAGACCATTCGATACGATATTAAAAAGATAGGCTTCCACAATTTAATCGCCTGGTGTAAAACCGGCTTAAATAAATTACCCGATTAAATCGCCTCGAATGTTCCCACCTTAACTGCCTGGAGTATGACACACGTCGCATGCTCCAAACAATTGTACCACGATATGTCACTGCCCTTATATTAGATGTCTGACACATTGTCTATGACACTTGTCTCAGTCATCCAAACAAACAGTGACAATCGTCTACTACTAGCTTAATATTAGAATCCTGGCGCATATATATTAAATATGCCCCAGAAATCTGTACCTTAATTACCTCTTATCCTAAATAAATACCTGGACTAAAGTATTATCTTTAGTCCAGCTATCTGTACCACTCCTAAACAAAAAGAAATTACGACCTCATAATTGATTTTACGACCATCGACGATAGCGGTACACGTCATAATGACATGTCAAAATGCTATGTCACTGTCGAAAAGTCAATTATTATTAAAACGCGAAACGAAAGTTATTTTTATTAAAGAAATCCTACCTAACATTTAATTAAAATTAATAAAATTTATTATATTGCAGACATGAAAATAAAATAAAATCTTCTGTCTGCATTGGCCTGATGCAGGGTGCAGAGTCCTTGGCCCGACAGGCCAAGACCCCACGATCCTGCCGCCGCCTGGATGAAGAATGCGAGCCGCATTCAGTCACACCAGTAGCTGAAATCCCAGGGAGCTGGGACAGCTATGTATGGCCTCCGCAGTGTGATACATGAAAATAAAAGATTATTATAACATGTGTAAACATTAAAGTTCTGAAAAGAAAATCAGTGTTATAATTAATTATTGGAATTCTGTGAAAGTTATAAGTTATTATTATTACAAGGAAAGGTATTGTAAGTACAATAACTTAAAGTGCAATAAATTTATAGTGCAAGAAATTAAAAATTGAACTTCCTATAGTAATATCTTAGAAATGCAGCTAATATATAGTGGAAAGAAATTAAATTATAGTTACAACAGTGACACTTGCAAATGCAACAAACATAACTGCATCCTTGTACAGTCAGCCTGAATTAAAAATTGCTGAAAAATAATAGTTTTATTATTTACACCCTAGAAATATAGAACTGTTTAAATTTATTTTTAATTAACGATTGAAGAATTTCTTCAATCTGTTAACATGAATTATTACATTTTTGGCACGACCATTAGGAGTGAGTCTTTGCACCACATAATTCCATGGAGATAATCGGTGGATTATTTTATAGGGTCCTATAAATAATCTACAAAGTTTTAAACTTCTTCCAGTCAACCGTCTTGGTTTTATAATCATGACCAAATCATCAGGCTCATATTGAACTGATTTTGTCTTCTTGTCATATTGTAGTTTTTGAGAGCGCTGTGCCTTCTCTATATTCTTCATTGCTTTCTCTGATAATTCTTGTATGTAATCCACTTTCTTCTTTAACGTAGTGTGTTCTTCCTCATGTAGTCTTAGCTTCAAATCTTGATTAAAATGCGGTTCCCGTCCAAAAACTATATGATATGGTGCAACGCCTGTAGATGCTTGAATTGAGGTATTGTATGAGAAGACAATTCTTGGCAATGCTGACGACCAATCCTTCTGATCTTCTTGTATACATTTTGACATAGCTGTTGTCAATGTCTTGAAGAATCTTTCTATTAAGCCATTCGCCTGTGGATGGTATGCCGTCGTATGAAGAAGTCGACCTCCAAATTCTTCTACTGTATTTTGCACCAGTTTTGAGGTGAAGACTGTACCTCGATCTGTGATGATTGATTCGATGCTCCCGAAGGTGCAGAATATGTTCTCAACAAGAAACTGTGCGATAACCTCTGCTGTAACTCTAGGTACCGCTTTACAAATGGCAAATTTGCTCATGTATTCTATAGCCCCAATGACATATCTATGTCCGTCCTTTGATTTGCAGAATGGGCCAAGCACATCCATTGCTATACGATGACCAAAGTTTTGAATCTTCACATTTTGCAGTGGCGCCCTCTGGTGTACAATATTCTTTTCCTGGCACTTTGTACAAGACTTTATATAATTTTCTACTTTCTTTTCTGCATTCGGAATATAATAGCGATTCTTGAATTTTCTTAGGGTTTTAAATAAACCAAAATGTCCTCCACTCCATGTGTTATCATGTAATTCTGCCATACATTCTGTAAATAAACATTGTGGTAAAACTGTGACACTTTTCAGCTGGTTATCAACCCATACTTTCTTGCATAAAATATTCCGTTTCGTGTGATAACCTTTATATTGGTTCATATTTGATAATTTTTCAAATATATTTTTATATTCCTCGTCAGCCTGTTGTTTCTGTAATAAATCTATTTTTTCAAAGCTATACAAACATAAATCGTCCTGATTCGGTGCGATATTTTCTTCTGGTTTTTCATCATTGTAGAGGGGATTTCTGCTTAGGAAATCTGCATGAATATTGTCCTTTCCCTTACAATGGATTATTTTAAAATTCCACGGTTGTATGGCTAAGGCCCATCTCGCCAAACGTCCATTCATATCTCTACGTGATCGTAACCATACGAGGCTCTTATGATCCGTAAATACTTCAAATTCCATGCCCCATAAATATTGTTTAAAATATGATAGTGCCCATATTAGACCTAAACATTCTTTTTCCGTAATTGTATAACGTTTTTCCGCGTCGCTTAATTTCCTCGAAGCAAAAGCTACTGGCCGTAGATCTGATTTGCCTTGCATAATACATGCTCCCAAAGATTGATCTGATGCATCTACATACAGTCTTGTTGTCACATCTTCATCTGTCGTGAAATATCTGAGTATTGGAGCTTCACAAATCTTGTTTTTCATTATATTGAAGGCCTTTTGCGCTTCTGTTGACCATTCAAATTTACGTCCTTTCTTCGTCAATTCTGTCAGAGGCAATGTTATCTGAGCGAAACCGTCAATAAATTTTCTGTAATACGAAAATAGACCTAGTACTGATCTTAGTTCCTTTAAGTTAGATGGCGGCTTTGCATTTCGCATTGCTTTTACCTTCTCCATGTCGGGTCCAATGCCATCCTTTGATACAGTATGTCCTAATACTGTTAAACTTGTAAACCCGATCTTACACTTCGTTGGTTTCAAGGTTAAATTTGCCTTCTGAAATTTTCGTAATACATTTTCCAGTGCCGTTAAAAATTCTTTATAAGTCTTAGCATATACTATGATGTTATCAACATATACCAAAACATTTTTGTATTTCATTTCCGCTAAAACTGTATCCATTGCTCTCTGAAAATGGGCCATACTTGTTATCAATCCCATAGGTAATTTCTTGAATGCATATAAACCTGATTGACAAATAAAAGCTGTTTTTTCTTTGCCTTTTCCGAGGCATAATTGCCAATATCCTGAATTTAGATCCAGTTCGGCAAAGAAGCGTGCTCCTTCTAGACACGTTAATAATTCTTCAATGCGCGGTATAGGATATGCATCTGGTTTAATTTTCTTGTTTAAGCTTCTAAAATCTATACAAAATCTCGGTTTCCCATCTGCTTTCTCTACAATCACGACTGGTGATGCGTATGGGCTTTGAGATCGTTCTATAACGTCATTCTTGAGCATTTCCTGAACTTGTTCTTCAATAATTTGCTTCTGTTTCTCCGACATTCGATATGGCGGTTTATGTACTGGTACCTCATCAGTCGTTTCGATGTCTATTTTATATGCATTGTATGCTCCTAGATTTGACGGACTGTATGCAAATCTATCTTCATACTTATTCAATAGTGTCATTAGCTGCTGCTTCTGAGAATTGTTTAATTCCTCGCCAATTTGTATACTATCCTTATTCTCTTCTGCAAAATATATCGTTTCACATCGGATGCCTTTTTTATTTGATTCTTCCAGTGGCATTGGTTTTCTTGGTTCCTTCCTTATATTATTTACCAATGTCGTGGTAAATCTTCCACGTAAACATATTACATTCTCCTGAAAATCAATGTTGGCACCATTCTGTACCAAAAAGTCATAACCGATGATGATTTGGTCAGAATTGATGTCAATTATATTAAATTTGTGACTATATACTACATTATCTACAATTATATTTAATTGTACTGAACCCTCAGTACAAACAAATTTGCCACCGATTATCTTCAACGACATCCTATCCTCATCATTAAATTTAATATTCAAACTTTTGACAATAGATAAACTAATGCAAGATACGCTTGCTCCACTATCTATCAGAGCTAGATAATTGTCATTAGATATTTCTACATTTATATATGACCTATTATGTATTGGTGTATTATTGCCTGTAATAGTATCGGAGCGTAGTGTGTTTAACGCCGCGCCGCTCCGGTCCCGCGTCGTCCATCTGCGTTTGGGTGATTCTCTTCATTCCGGTACGTTGATCTTGAATGTGCATTTCCTTGGTAGCTGCCACGATAGTTTTGCTGTGTTCTTTGTCTGAAATTATAGGCTGGATAATTTCGGTTCACTGGTGTGTTCACTGCCTGGTCGTTGGTCATCGTTGCACATACTGGTACCGGTGTATGCACTGGTATCGGTGTTGAAAATGCAGATTGGGGTGCCGTAGACACGTTTGGGGAAGAAATGTATATAGATGATGGTGGATTTCCACCTTGTTGGCTTTGAATCATTGTATACTGATTTTCTTTTATAGGGATCACAATTGAGGGTTTTTGCTCTTGCGAATGATACTCATTGTACCGCTGGATAGCCGCTTTGAGCTCTGCCTTCGTGTTGATCGCTGAAGTTGTAAAGAATAATTTGACGTTGTCATGTAAATTTTTAATGAAATGAGTTATAAAGTCTGTTTCTACAATGTTCCCGGCCTTAGATGCCAATGCTTCCAGAGCATAATAGAATATTATTGGTGATTCATGAGTCTCCTGCCGACGATAATAAAAACTTTGTACATAATTTTGGCTCGACGGGAATTCGTTTTTTAATTTCGTCAAAACATCTTCGAATGATGTGAAAGTTGCGTGATTCGCCTTATAAAATTGTAACGCTGGTCCTGATAAATACGCTGCGATCGCTGCTTGCGACTGTTCAGGTTCATATTTTTTGATTTGCGCCAATATTTTGAATTGGAAAATAAAATCATCCACGTCTGATAAGCCATTAAAAGTACTCGTCTCCATTTTAATGTGGAGTCCGAAACGATGCACAAACAAATTATAATCGCATAGTATGAAAAATGATAATGGGTGATTCAATAATTCGACAACTTCACCCGTCTGTCGAACTCGCTCCGTTGCGGCAGTGCCGTCACGACATACAATACCACACAGAAATGTGCACTTATTCTTCGTTGCGCTTCGTGCGCATATAGACAGTGCGTTCCGCTCCTGTACGGCTTCTATGCAAACCGTATGCTTCCAGTATGTAATTGTTACTGATGCCCAAGAATCTGTGGACAAAATTAATTGGGAGCGGGGAAACTTGCAATACTCGCGTGACTCTAGTTAAAAATTTCGCAGACTCCACCAAGTGTGGCGCCCTCTGGTGATGACTGCTGGGGGATAGCTTCAGATGATGAATAAAATAGCACTAGAGGTACTTCCTTAAAACTGTTTATTGCCCAGAGGCCAGACGATAACTAACTATACATTTTATTTTTTTAAGACTAATGTCATACGTCTTATTCTAAATCTAAAAACTACTTTATTCTTAAGTTGATGGCCAACCACCATCCGTGAAGCACAACCTTCACAATACTGTCAAAAAGTCTGATGGAAAAGTTCCCAAAATGAAAAACAATGCAGGTCAAAAAGGTTCGTATTTCAGTTTCATTTACTGTACATCGAGATTATTTGTTAGTGCCCCCTGACAGACTATTCCTTGCCTCTGATTGGTGCCCATAAGAAACAAAAAAAACAATGTGCATTGCACAGTTAAGATTATGTTTTACCGTCAATAATGACATCTGCCAGTAAAAATAATGTTTAAATACAATTTTTGCGTTTTATAATAGGATAGAAAGTACATCCCGAACGCGCGTCAATGGTTGCCGATGACAGATCATTCATCGCCTCTGATTGGTCCAGGCTCGCCGCCAAGAGTGACAGCTGTCAACTTTACGCCGCCATAGTTTGTTAGGCGACATGTTTTACAAAAAACAAATGAACGAGGTGCGAATGAATGGGTTTTGTCTATGTGAATGGATGAGTGAATGAACTGTGAAAAGACGCTGATTGCTAAAGCGTATGATGTGGTACGCTCGTTAGACTCAGGATCATTAGATCGCGTTATGTGATTTAAAGATGTGTGGCATTACCACGAAAGTGATGGTTCAGTGTCAACTTCCTATATTCCTCTCTACACTCCAAAACACGGCAAAATAAATATATATTTTTGTATGGGAGCCTCACATATGTCTTTATTTTATTCTGTTTTTAGTATTTGTTGTTGTAGCATTAACAGAAATACATCATCGGTGAAAATTTCAACTGTCTATCTATGACGGTTTGTGAGATACAGCCCGGTGACAGAAGGGCAGACGGACAGACAGTGGAGTCTTATTGTTAGTAATAGGGCCTAGTTTTTTTGTCCTTTGTGTATGGAACCCTAAAAACAACCAAAAGCAATACGGCTGTGGCAATAGGCGTCTTAGAAAAGCTACTTTATAACCAGTCATCGCTTGAAGTGAGTCTAGGGTCAAACTTACCCTAAATCTAGGCATTTGTGCCCCGAACTGCCCAATTTGGAATTAAACTCGTGTATTTGACTTCAGTCACGCTACGACGTTTATTACTATGCAAATATTTCATTTCGTGGCATTTTCCGCGATTCACTGCTGGTCCATATGTCACTGTAATTAATGGGAACCACATCGACACACCTTAGTGTTTCATGGTTTTTAAAAACGGTGCTTTGTCTGATTAGCTGATTGCAAACGAAATTGATTTAGTCGCTGGGAGACTATATTTTTACAATACCCAAAATTTTGATACTAGAAAAAAAGAAATTAAATTGCTATTAGAAAGTATCGTGTTCGTAAAGTATGTAATGTAAATCATTTTTAGGTCAATGTATTCATTTTTAGGGTTCCGTACCCAAAGGGTAAAAACGGGACCCTATTACTGAGACTTCGCTGTCCGTCCGACCGTCCGTCCGTCTGTCACCAGGCTGTATCTCAAGAACGGTGATAGAAGGTTGAAATTTACACGGATGATGTATTTCTATTGCCGCTATAACAACAAATACTAAAAATAAAATAAAATAAATATTTAAGGGGGGCTCCCATACAACAAACGGGATTGGTTGCGTTAACTTTGCACCTCATTTGTATGTAGCGCTACCAGGTGCAAACTTAACTTAACCACTTAAGGATGGAAAGTGTTTGTACGGAACCCTCGGTGCGCGAGTCCGACTCGCGCTTGACCGGTTATTTTATAACAAGTTTATTAAAAAAAATCTCTTATGTCAAAGGCATATTATACAGTATCTGACAGACATACATGCATGGCCTGAACCAGAAACCAAGTAATTGACTCCTTAATTCTTGATAGACTGTACCTGACTAGTTTATGGGTTCTAATAAGAAAGCATATCAAACGTATTGTGATAAACCGTCATAGGTACAGTTTAAGTATTTTTTCTGAAAAAAAAAAGACTGATTAATAATTTATTTCGGCGTTTCTTCTCAACAGTGGTCCCCTCTTGTGAAATGCCGGTAGACTCAGACATGTAAAAGTCCTCTTGAGGTCTCTTAGCTGAATTAAGCTAATTATTTCAATGACAAACCGAATTAGAGCTCACACTCAAAGAAAGGGCCACAACACAAAGCTTTTAAAACTAGTTTTAGTACAACTGTAAATTCGCCTTAGTAACGTAATGTCTTGGTGTGAGTCCAAAACGCTCTTTACGAGGGCAGCGCCCGAGGGTAGTAAAGATTTTTTAGCGTTCCAAGAAACTACTGATTTAGAACCGTTACTTTGTTACGATTCTGTAGCGTATTTGAAGAAATATGTAACTGGAATACTTTACGCAAAACACGCAGTGGAAGACGTCAAGTTGTGACAACAGACCCGCGTAATTCTGCAGTAAAAGAGGCCTTATTCCTTTATATAATATTTTGATAATTTCAACCAATTTGAAAGTGAATAATTTTTTTTTGTGTTCTAGCAAGTAACATAGCTATTTCATGCTTTCATTGCGTGCAGTCGGAAATAAGTGTAATAAACCAGTTTTCTGCGTGAATTTTGTCCTTTCGAGTAGTTTTTGAAAATAAATTATCAATGAAATATTTAAACTGTAGGTTTCAAATATATACCAATAATTCTCAATAGCCCTGTTCTAAGTAGTAACATTGATAGTATTTTATGAAACATGTTTAATCATAGAGAAAATGTCTAAATCGATCAGCATTTTATGAACGGATAAGGAGCTTTAGCACGTCTAGGATAACTGACACGCAACTCTCGTCTCGTGCGACAAATACTACCTGTCACTTTCCTTTCTAATGATGTGTGAGCAAGATAGATGATACAGAGTCGCGCGACAAGCGAAATCGCGGCAAGATATGGTCTGCTGGGATAGTAAAATCGATAGAAATAACGTATAAGACGTTCTTTCGTAACGCATCACTTCTTTCATTGTAATAAGTTACGCAATAGTACATTTACACTCTGAATTCGTGAATCATCCAGATCGCAGGTGTTTGTGCCGAAGGTGAGGGCCATAAATATGCGATCTGGGGCTTTACGAATTACCGCCTGTGGTTTGTTTAGTTTACGACTTGCCTTGGCCAAGAATTGAGATTTTTTCCTGCGTAGCGGGAAACCTAAGCGGGATTCCTAGCCAAGGCAAGACGTAATAGTACATTACGTAAGAAGGGTGGTAAACGAGGAATTAGAAACGAGTGTGTATTAGAAGCCCGAAGCCTAAGGCGAGGGCTTTAGTGACACGAGTTTGGAATTCCTTTACCACCAGAGTCACGTACGACGTTTTTCATCACACTTTGGAGGAAATAAAACAAAAGTAGTAGTAGTCAATACCAAAACTACTTACCGCCCTAGGGCGTAATATATGACTTACCGCCCTGTTTTCTAGCATGTAAACTCTTAAAGTGTGATAAAAATTACTTACCGCCCTCGGGCGTAATTTACGATTTACCGCCTGCTTTCCTAGCATGTAAACCCTTGTTTACGAGCAAGTGTGATGAAAAACTTTAGACAAACCACGGGCGGTAATTAGGAAAGCTCCAGATCGCATATTTATGCCCCTCACCTGCGGCTCGGACCGCAAACACCTGCGGTCTGGGACATTCACTAATTCACCGCCCTAGTTATGTAATTTACTATTTGAACAAATTTGCATACATTCTGTCTGGTTTTTTTTATCTTAATTTTTATAATAAATAAGTGCCTAACTTAACATTCACAATGCTCAATCTTTCTTACATTGATGCTATGAAATAAAATTTAATGAAATAGTTTATTCAGTAATTAGACCACAAGGGCGCTTTTACTAGTCAGATTGTGAATCTACCGGCATTTCCTAGGAGGGTCTCCTCTGTTGAGAAAAAAGCCGAAAGAAACTCAACAGTAAGTATTTTTTTCGTAAATCATACTTTAAACAATCAATTACATTTATGTTATAACTAATTACATTGGTTAATACAACAAAAAATGAAATCATTTGGCATTCAAGAATATGGACTATATTGACCGAAAAGAGTCGGTTTTAAGGCAACGCGTTACTCGATCCACATACAGACAAACATACATTTATATGATAAACTTTGTGTTATAGCAGTTTAATGAACAATAACGCCCATCTCAAAATGCCATTGTACTAAATATTTACATACAAATTCCTACAAATTACCTCACATCTTAATATAGAAGCTTGTATAAATAAAAGATTCCAAAAATACCTCGGCTTTGTCTATAGGAGTTTTAATAGTGATCTATCCATAAATATAGTATAACCGGAGACGGTAAAAATGGTCAAAAAAATAACCGAGAACTTCAAGTGCGAGTCGGACTCGCGCACCGAGGTTTCCGTACAAATCCTAACTGGCCGGGTTAAGTTATGTTTGCACCTGGTGCACTATGCACGGCGCCGCATACAAATGAAGTCCAAAGTTAACGCGACCGATCACGTTTGTTGTATGGGAGCCCTAGTTAAATATTAATTTTATTCTGTTTTTAGTATTTGTTGTTATAGCGGCAATAGAAATACATAATCTGTAAAAATATCAACTCTCTAGCTATCACGGTTCATGAGATACAGCCTGGTGACAGACGGACACAGACAGACTGTCTCTCTTTTTACCCTTTGAGTACGGAACCTTAAAAGTGATAACCTTCTCCTGACTTCTCCGCAACAATCATCAATCATCTTTGCAACCCAGATATAGTCTGGACATATATGAACATGTATGCCCTAGTGACTACTTAACGCTCTCCGCACACTACGGCTTCTAGTGGCCGCCACAGTACATCTCTCTTTTTCTCACTTCGAACGTGGAAAAGGGACAAGTATACTGTGGCTGCCACAAGAAGCCGTAGTGTCCGGACAGCGTAAAAGAGCATGTGAATTTATAAGTATACGAATCATTCATACAAAGATCTAAGCACAAAGAAAAATTTAAATGCGCAACCTGGCGGAAGAGGCCGGGAATCGAACCCGGTACCTCTGGATTACAGGTCCAACGTGTTAACCTCACCGCCACCCTAACGCCAGAACGAAGTTTAAAAGCTGTGGACAAAAAAGTAGTGAGCTTGAAAAGTTGATTCAATCATACTCATACTCATACTCATACTCATTTATTGATAATGCACAAATACATTATATGTCAATTTTTACAAAAGGGTACAAATTTACAATGTAGTTAATGGTTATATTATATGTCAGTTTACTTACACAGTTATAGTTAGTAATAATCAATCAAGTATTTATATTCAAGTTTCATTCGGTCATTATCGATTACTAATCTAAACTTCTTGTCCTTCTTCCTCGCTTCCTCATGACAGGGTCGTGACCATTTGAGGCCGTTATCCCTTGCACCAAAGCTTTCCACTCCACACGGTTTTCCGCCTTCCAGATTGACTCCTGTAGAGTTCCCTGACAGGCTTCTTTCAAGGCATCGGTCCATCGGGTCGGTGATCTCCCACGGGCCCTTTTTCCTCACGTGGCCAAATACAATGAGCTGTTCCAAACTATCTGGCTCGCGTCTAGCCACGTGACCAAAATACTGCAGGATCCGCTGAAGGCAAATGGTCGATAAGCGGCATTCTTCAATTCGGCCAGGATCGATGCATTTTTGCGACGTGCCGTCCAAGATATTCCTAGCATTTTTTGCCAGCACCGCATTTCGAAAGCGTCAATCCTGTTCCGAATGCGTGCCTTAAGGGTCCAGGTATCTAAAGCGTATAGAAATATAGAGAAGATCAGGGTTATCATCAGCGACTAATAATCTAAAGTAACTTAAAATAATTGTACGTAAGTATAAAAGTTATAAATCATTTCCCCTTGGCCCCCGCCCCGTGGCAAGGTGCCCAGAAGGCAATAACTTCTGAAGTTATTGTCTATAATTTATGATATTTTTCAACGCGTCACATCCATTAAAACGGGGCTAATTATAACAATTAAGATGCTCGTAATTCATTATTATTTATCAATTGACGTAAAAAGACTACAAGGTACAAGATCAAGCGGGTTGAGTCACCTATACAGCCTGTTACCGGCATGCGGGTATTTATTAAAACTGATAACAATATGATCCATTAGTAATTGTTTGCATAATACATGCAAACTAATCATAATTATGTAAATAAACTGCACAATTAAATTTCTTAAATCCGCACATTCAATGTAGTGGGTGTACAGCGTAATTGTCGTTACTCATATCACGCTGTCATTTAACACTCACTTGTCAATTTACTTTACTGTACATTACTGGCAATTAAAATTTTGTTTAAGTTGCCTGAATTTAAGTTAATTAATTAAATTAAGGTCATGGATACGTTAAAGATCTATGTTACTTTACTCTACTTTAAGAAAAACCTACTTAGCGGTAACACACTGTATAGCTAAAACATTAAGTTTCACAGAAAAAACATTACGACGACGCAACGTCATGAAAAGATGCTGCTTTTGCATATCGCCACGTGACAACCAACTCTTCAAAACCTCGTATCTAGTTAGTAGAGTGATACTGAGATACGAGCTTTGTTTTAAGTATCAATCAATCAATCAAATCGTTTATTTGCAAGAATACAGGTAGGTAGGTACAAATGAGGTCTTATATTCTAAATAGTAGGTATTTGTTACTTAGTGGGTTTTGATTGTCAACAGACGATACGTTGTCGCATGGTAAATTCATATCAGCCGATAGACGTCCACTGCTGGACAAAGGCCTCCCCCAAAGTCCTCCACAACGATCGATCTTGCGCCGCCCTCATCAAACTGCCTGCGATCCTAACCTGGCTGGTAAACTTACAAATCTGTATTTTTTTTAGTTTAACTTTTTAGACCTAATTTTGTATGGTAATATTTTCTAGTAACTACTTGTGATTCAAATTTGTAAGTTTGCCATTTGCTATGTAATATATACTTATATATATATATATATATATACCTATACGCGATGATTTTTTAATCGGTGAACTTTTCTAACTCAGTAATTGATGGCGGCCACGTTGAAGTCGTAATTACATGAAAACAAACTTTAATTTTTTTATGATAATATTTATTTTAAAACCAATTTTGTCTTCAATTCCTTGTCACCCTACTAATCTGCATTTGTGAGCTAACAACTTCTTTAATAATTTAATGGCAATGACAATTTATTTATGAGTAATAACTTGTCAATTTATGTGTAGAAAATTTCGTAAAATTTCCATCAAAATGTATGTAGGATGACTATGTAAACTTCAATAAATTATGTAGGATGACTATGTATCTAGTGGTTATTAGTTTTAATTATGTTTTAACTTTTAATCAATTGAACAGTGAGGTAATTGTGCGAGACCTCGCCTATGAAGTTAAATTTTATCTGGATATATATATTTTTCTACTCCTCACCGATTAAGAGTCATCGTGTGTATATATACTTTGATGCCTCATTTTACGCATCTGCAATAATATTTATACGCGATTAAGTCCCGTCATAAATGAATCCATAACTTTTCATTTATTTCTGCTGCTATCAGTGAAGTTTAATTAAACGTGATTTATGTCTCCGGCTCCGCTTCTTTCCGAATCACTAACGAGGACACGATCTTGTCAAAACGGGTGTAAATTTTAATGAGATTTCAATAATTCAAAAATAAAACGGTATCTCTACCAAATACAGCAAGAAACGCAAAGCGTTTCGAGCGAGTGGCGTTTGTTCTGCTTGGTGGGTTTTCAACAAACATGTGTCCGTGGCTTTTGAAACGATCGAATAATAACACGCTCCCGCTACCTCTCGTGCCTTATACAAAAGCACAGTACGTGTCATTTTTACGCGGCTTATTTCCTCTCCGAAATACATTAAAAGGGAAATACATTATTGTCATAACAACTTCTATCGGAAGTCGATCATGGTGAACTGAAATGTATATTTGTGTATTTATTTAAAGATTTTAAGGGAGTGGTCGGTAACAGACCAAAACAACACAATGGAAGAAAATTGGGGAGGCCTTAGTCCCGCAGAGGAACGTAGTAATAATACATTTGAAGCTATAACTGACAATGTAACTTGGATGTGAAAAGTAGAACTAACTGAACATGAACAAGACATTGTTCAAGACAAAATAAACGTTCTGTTCTTCTGCTTACTTTGTAATCACAAAAATATATAGCTACCAATATATTTTTGTGATTACAAAGTACATACCTATTTAAAAAAACCGGCCAAGAGCGAGTTGGACTCGTGCACCGAGGGTTCCGTACAAATACTTATCCCATCTTAACTGTCCTAGTTAAGTTTAGTCTTGTTATAACGGTTCATGAGATACAGCCTGGTGACAGACAGACAGACGGACAGCGGAGTTTTAGTAATAGGGTCCCGTTTTTACCCGTTGGGTACGGAACCCTATAAAATCTCGACAATGGTAAATCAAAAAGGATTTCTTCCCCGTGCGAACGAATTTCCAGTCTTTTAATTAAGATTTCTCCAGCGTTCCTACTCAACTATAATCAAAGTCAATTTGCAAGTAAACGGTGTTTTAACTAAAATGGACATTGTTGTTTCGCCTATTTAGTTAAGCCGTTTCGGCAGCTAACAATAGCTAAGAAACTAAGGCCTGGGTCTCCTATTACACGCTATACGGAGCGTACAGCGTCTTTCCATACTAAGCATTGTGTTGTTAGTATGGAAAAATGCTGCAAGCTGCGTACAGCGTCTTATAGGAGACCAAGGCCTAAGAGAGCGTTTCCATTGAAGCGAGGCGGAGCGGAGACGTGCGGAGACCAATCGCCTGAGTTGAAATCTGAATCTTCTAGTTTTTTTTTTTTTCATGATAGCTTGCGGTTCCGAAGGACCCTTTACACTGCTGGTGCCAGACGTGCTACTCCGCTTGGAGAAGCAACGGAGTTTGACTAACCTAACTTATCTAAACTAAAACTAAACTAATCTACTAGATCTCTGGAGAGATCTCTGGCTTAAAGGTGGTTATACTAAATGAGAAAAACCATGGAAAATTAACAATTAACTAGAAACTTTGTTTAATTGTGTGTAGTTCTAGTTTGCTCCCAGTGGGGGCGCCTACTGAAGTATAATGCCCTGGTTGCTAATACCGAGGGGTGCTTATTTTTACTGACAACAGGGTTGATGCTACGTTTGACATTGCTCCGGCATCTACTATGCTTAGGATGGCGCTTGGAGCTTGAGGAGACGGCGACTTGAGAAGAATTCCCTAAAGTTGCATGCCCTAGCTGAGTTAACTACATCGTCAGAGGTGACGTCATCATTTAATGTGTTGGCTGTGTTTGCCTTGATGTTCTTAAGGAACTCATGGAAGTGGTGATGGGGGCTGACCCTCCCGTCAGGGTCGGCTAGGAGAATCTTATGGTCTGGCTAATGAAATATTACTCTAAGTTTTGGCGGGAAATTTAAAAAATTGCGGCTGGTCACACTTTGTGTAGTAGGAATTATAGTTTCTCTATGAACATTTTATTTACGCTAGCAGACTTTACTGCTTTAATAAATATTGATTCATCATTACATAGATAAAACTATATAAAGGGCACGCCAAATACTCATCCCAAAACGAAATAAAAATCATATTACGGCACATTTCATTCATATTTCTCAGAGAAAGTACTCTAAAAATCATTAAACCCTAACCTACAAATGTTACTGATACATTTTCCATACCATTTTAGTAACATTCGTAAGAACAATATCGCACAATTGTAGTAAAAAAACGTAGTATTTCAATAACTCCTTCGTTTCAAATTCGAGCCTAGAGGAATGCTTTTAGAGTCGTAAATTTGATGTATTTTTCACCGCACTTGCACCTTCTGGGTTGCGAGGGCGCACTTAACTTATTTTAGGGTTCTGCACCCCAAAGATGTCAACGGAATTATATTGCCACTTTGCCAGGTTCTGTTGAGTTTGGCTAAGAAACTGTGCGTCCGTCTATCGGTGGACTGCATGTTCAAAACCGTATTTGATATTATACTGATTTTTTCTTCAATTAAGTGTTACTGATTCCTTTACGGACATTATAATATAGAACAAACACGAAATAACTTTAAAATTAAAGTCCGGTTTGTTAAATTTATATTTTATGTTACAGGAATACATAAATGTTTTTTTTCTATTTCTGTGGTTTTTATACTACGACGGTGACAAACAAGCATGTATTATTTCCTAAATGGAAATTTATTGATTTTTTCTTAAACTTTTGGAACTGTATCTTTTAATATATTAAATTTAAAGCTGTAAAGTTCAAAATGTGTATGACTATAACAGTTATACCTAATAGTATTTGTTTAACCTTGGTACAAAAATAGTTATAGGTAAATTTAAACCTAAACTAAAACGAAACTATAACAAAATAAAAGTTTATAAAGGCCCCTGCCTCATAATGCCGTTCTTTTAGTTTTTTTTTTTAGAAATGTCTTGGTTTCATCATTTTACCGATGCTACGGAACCTTCATATGCGAGTCTGATTCACGCTTGTCCAGTTTTTTCGCCGTATCCCGTATCAAGAACGTCTGACATCAGAAAGCGCGGGAACCATTGTTGTTTTTTAGTTTTAATTTCATTGAGCTTAAGCTGTTTCGCAAAAAAGCGAGTTAATGCGTTACCGTTGTTTGTTTTAATGGAGTTATTACGCTCGGATATCAGTTTCGTCGGTTTTTGTTATTTTTGTTGGTTTTTGATGTTCTTAGATGGACATGATGATTAAATATAAATTAAATTAACTAGTATCTCTGTACGATTGTTCCAATAAAGTTCAAAGCAAGAGACCGGAAATCGAACCCGGTACCTCTGTATTACCGGTCCACTGTGTTAACCTTTCGATGTTTTTCTTATGCTTTGTGTGTCGATCTTTGCATTGTTTATTTGAAAGGGTTTACACCTTAGCTAGCTTATATCGCTGTTTAGCCCTACGGTTGACTGGTAGAGTACCAAGTCCGCCGTTTGTACCTACTGACTTTTTGTTTCTGTGCAATAAAGTTTTAGTAAATAAATAGTGTGGTTTCGTTTGGGGCTCCTTTAATGACAAGAAGCGACTGTTCACAACCGATATACTTACCTTTCTGTCTTTGCCACTTCATTACGCATAAAACTGGTCTGTTGTTAATTATTTTTGGTACACTGGTAGTTCTGGTGGATCTTTGGATGGTTCATAATCGAGTGAACGAAGCATTCTCGTTTCAGCTTGCGTAATAACCTAAATTAAAAATTTCTAACACCCCCGACATAAGTACATAGCTGGTCATCATGAGACCCTTCAATGAGGGATAGAGAAAATGCCGTTAAAACTTAACATAATTAACTACAAAATTTGGAAGTATATAGCTTCAATATTGGCCGACATCTTGTCACTTGTTCCAATGAAATCTTGGAAACTACTGGACCTAAAAATAACTAGCTAAGAACCATCTCGACGGACGAACGAAGAGAACTGTATTTTTTCTTTCACTCAGAGTTGAGCTTCTAGTGTTATCTATAATCAATTCTGGGGCCAAGCCTACAATATTGTTATAAAAATTTAAGAATTCATTGACAATCCCAAAGGCCTGAATTGAATTTGTCAAGTAGTGCTCAAGCGGGTCCCGAACACGGGCCAATAACAGGACTCTTCGTCTCGCGGGGAGTACACTGCGGTTCAGGAAAAATAACAAATAAATAATAAATAAATAAATATTATGGGACAATCATACACAAATCGACCTAGTCCCAAACTAAGCAAAGCTTGTACTATGGGTACTAGACGACGATATACATAATTGACCCAAGAACAAATATTCGAGTTCATCACACAAATATTTGCCCCGGCCGGGATTCGAACCCGGGACCGCCGGCTCAGTAGGCAGGTGTCTGCAAACTGCGCCAAACGCGTCGTCAAATCCTTTGCTATTCTGCAAATCTCGTCTTGTTGCAAAACATCACTTATAAATATGTTTTCGCGAACATGCAATGAAATGTTATTATAAAGTGCGTTAAAACAGACTTCGAAATATCACGTTTCGGGCGAAACAACTAGAGAGATCTGTAAAGGAATTTCATACAAAATTTAAGGCCTAGGCCGAGAAGTATTTTTTTTTTAACATGGCGTCATTGGCGTCTCTGTTCATGAACAAACAGACTAAACAACTGAATTATATTTTTTGAGTGGTTTATTTTTTTATTTCATTGCATATGTTTGAGAAAAGCACTATACAGTTAATTCTACGAGAGCCCTTTGGCTCCTAGAAACTTATTTCGAGGAATGTTTTATTTCGCCGAATAAAAAAATCGTAGAATCTTAATTCCTCTGTAGTCATAAATTTTTAGTAATTCTTGCAAATATAATCCTATTGATTTTTTTAAAGATTATTGTTATTACATGTTTTATAACGATCTCTCTAACGAATAGTTTACGGTTCCAAAAAAAATGCTTTCTACGAAATGATTCTTCGGCGAAATGTAAAATTGCACGAAAAATTATTCTTGGAGTATACTCGTAACACCCCAATGCGACATATATGAAATCTTCGTTCTAATTGATAAAACACTTGTTGTAAGCGGGTAAACTATGTAGATTTTATGCCGTTGAGGGTCATAAGTAGCACAAATAAGTTAACGTTAGGCAGTGTGTCGCCAAATCCTTATTTTTTTACCTTAGAGTCTAACTTTAACTAACTATAAACTAGACACACGGCACTGTATGAGTCTAAGGCTTAGACTCATACAGTGCCGTGTGTCTAGTTTATAGTTAGTTACACATAAAGACGTTGAAGGTTAAACATACTAAAGATTCGATAATATCCGCCACATTTCGCATCGCGGAAGCTTTTGAAGAAAAAATCGATTCAACATCCTTTGCTATAGAAATAAACCCAATGACAGAGATTTAAGGTTTCTTTAACAACAATGGGTCGAGTATGAATCTGATCTGGGAATGCAATCCATGACGCGACGATTTTTTGTACGTATTAGATGTTTTTATTGATCTTTTTGTGATGGCGCTGATTCAGAGCTAATCCAACATCCGTACACATGATACGATGTATAAAAAATAACATTTTTGATGATTCTAACAATCTCTTCAAGCTTCTTCATCATATCAGCCGACAAAGGCCTCTCCCAAAGTTCTCCACAACGATCGGTTTTCCGCCGCCCTGGTCCAATTTCTGCCCGTAATCCTAACCTGGTAATCGGTCCACCTTGTTCCACCCACGCTGCGTCTTCCGGTTCGTGGTCGCCACTCAAGAACCTTTGTGCCCCAACGGCCATAGGTTCTACGAGCAATGTGCCCCGTACACTGCCACTTATGTTTGGCGACTGTCTGAACTATATCTACAACCTTGGTTCTCTTGCGTATCTTAACATTTGGGATTCGATCCCGCAAGGAAACTCCAAGCATAGCTCGCTCCATTGCCCTTTGAGTAACTCTGAACCTTCTTATGAGGACCATTGTGAGCAAAAGTGTCGTCACTCATCAATCTCCTTATTGTTTTTTTATTAGCCTGTATTTGTGTCCCACTGCTGGGCAAATGCCTCTCCCCTCAATTTCCACAAATCCCTGTTCGGTGCTTCTCTCGGCCTGCCACGTCATCGCCACCCCTGATCCGGCACCAATTTCGAGGCTCGAGTAGCCCATCAATCAGGGTGCATGCGGTATACGTGGCCTGCCCAGTCCCATTTAAACCTGGCGGTTTTTCTTCAACATCAGCAATACGCGCAACGTGGTGTTCCGGACTCGGAAGCTCCTTAATTAAGAGATAAAAAATAACAATGTCTTTGCCACTTATTTGGGTAAAGACAAAAAAGTTGGATGAAAATAAGTAGCAATTTAGCCAGTAAGTAGTTTATAATTTCGTCGCACCTACAGTGTACGTATAGCAGTAGGTAGGTAACTTGAAAAACTATGCCCCTTGGAGTTGTCCGTTGTTATTTGTAGTTACAAGTTGCTGATTGTCCTGTTTATTGTTACAGGATAATTATATTAGGATTCTCCCTTATCCTTACGGGCTGAGCGAGCGTAGCGTCTCCATTTCAGCCTAGCGTAAAAAAAAACATCCGGATGTTTGGATGTCCGGATGATTTCCGGTTATGAATTTTTCAACCGATTTTCGTGAAATTTGTGAGTAGTTTTGATAAGTATTTCGGTTATTTTTGGAGATTCATTTATTCGAAAATTCTGAAAATGGCTTATATATAAAAAAAGAGTTCAAATTGCAGCTGATACAAGTAAATAGTAGCAAATAGCAATAACAAAATAGCTTTCGAAACAAACTCGCAAGAAATACAGACTAGTTTATTATTTTTCTCAAACATGCAATGAAATGTTGTCATATCGTGCGTTATAACAGACTTCGAAGTATCACGTTTCGCGCGGAACAACTCCAGAGTACTGTAACGGTATTTCATACAAAATTGAAGGCCTAGGCCGGCAAGTATTTTTTTTGAAACATGGCGTATGTGTTCATGAGCAGGCTAAACAGCTGTTTTTTTTTTTTTTTTGAGTGGTGTATTTTTTTTATTACATTGCATATGTTTGAGTACACATGCCTTAGCCGTGAAAAGGGCTTGCCGGCTTCGTATCACTATCCGTTTATACCTACTCACCCATCAAGCCCTACTTTTCCGGCATTGAAGAAAAATTTACTAGCAAGTGCCCGTAACAGTACATTTCATACCTAGAGGGCGGTAAATTCGTGAATGTCCCAGATCGCATGTGTTTGTGTGCCATAAATATGCGATCTGGGGCTTTAAGAATTACCGCCCGTGGTTTGTCTACAGTTGTACGTCTTGCCTTGGCCAGTAAGTGAGAGCGGCGGCCTATGTTGACGTAAATATTATTCGCACGTTCAACAGAAAGCTCATAATCATCATAGCCTTCTAGTCTTCATAACACAAGCCTACTAGAGCTTATTGATCGTATTTTGTGAGGTTATTCGTTATTTATTACTAGCGACCCGCCCCGGCTTCGCACGGCTGCAATGCTGATAAATTATAAATAAATATAAATATCGGACAACCTCACACAGATCGATCTAGCCCCAAATTAAGCTCAAGAAGGCTCGTGTTATGGGTACTAGACGACGATATACGTACTTATATAGATAAATATATACTTAAATACATAGAACAACTATGACCTAAGCACAAATATTCGAGTTCATCACACAAATATTTGCCCTGGCCGGGATTCGAACCCGGGACCGCCGGCTCAGTAGGCAGGTGTCTACAAACCGAGCCAAACGCGTCGTCAAATTATGCCTGTATTATACATATAAACCTTCCTCTTGAATCACTCTATTTAAAAAACCGCAGCAAAATCCGTTGCTTAGTTTTAAAGATCTAAGCTTACATAGGGACAGACAGTCAGCAGGAAGCGACTTTGTTTTATACTATGTAGTGATTAATTTAATGCGTGTGGAAGGAAAAGGGCTCGTGGGAGATCACAGATCCGATTGACCGATGCCGTGAAAGAAGCCTGTCAGGAAACTCTATAGGCGTCAATGCGGAAGGCGGAAAACTGTTTGGAGTGGAGATCTTTAGTGGAAGCAACAGCTTCAAATGTTCACGACCCTCAGTCATGAGGAAGCGAGGAAGAAGAAGAAGAATTTAATGTATTTATTATCGTATAATGAATATTTGGATACAGGTACCTATAGTCGTACCTTCTGGACCGTTTTCTTTAAGGCCATCCTTACCCAAAGCCTCCATAAACAGACCGCAAACATATAAATATTTCACTGAAAATGCCTCTGCAATTACCCCCTCTAGGAGGGTCGAGGGGGAGGGGGGAGGGTCGTTAATCACAGTCCGCGGGACAGCCGGGCTAATCACCCTCCAATTACATCGCTATATTATGTTGTGTACTGAAATTGCCGTTTAGAGCACTAGTGGGTAAAGGTAGCTAGTGTTAGCATGGAAGATTGGGTATTAAATTAGAAGCAAATCGAATTTATTTAAACTTAGTATCGGGCCTCTGATGGTTTCACTTAATACAATCAGAAATAAGGATATCCCCAGAAATACCAAAGTCATCGATATAACTGGCAGTATTTTAAATTATATACAAGCAATTAAGGACTACATGTATCTGGTTTTCCTTCTACTAAGCGCACGGATGACCTTGTGAGGGTCGCGAGGAGTCGATGGGTGCGATCTGCGCAGGATCGCATTTCGTGACGAGCTAAAGGGGAGGCCTATGTGAAGCATTGGATGTGATGGTGGACGCGGAAAAACTTCGTATTTAAATAAATATTAAAGGAAAATCTTACACAAATCGACCTGCAGACTCTTATGTGCAGTGCCCTTGCAGGGTGTCACATGTATACCTTTCAATTATTCCATCAAAATTATGTAAGTAATGTGATATGCAATAAATGTTTGACTTTGACTTTGACTTTGACCTAGCCCCAAATTAAGCAATGCTTGTACTATGGGTACTAGACGACATACATAATATTATATATTATATAGATAACATCCATGACCCAAGAACAAATATTCGAGTTCATCACACAAATATTTGCCCTGGCCGGGATTCGAACGTAGGACCGCCGGCTCAGGTGCACGACAAACTGCACCAACCGCGTCGTCAGTAAATCCAAAGTAAAGTAAATCCTCTATATACACTATTGTAGTCTTTTTTATTGCAGTTAAAAACGTTCCATAACAAAACATCAAACTAAAAAGCCAAAAATAACCTAATTTAAAAATACTTACTACATTTGACTGACTGACCCTTTGAAGTCGGTGCCAAACCTCACGCAAACTATATAATATAAAAATATAATAATTGAGTGGTTTGGGACCGACTCAGTCAAATGTAATCTGCTTCAAAAAAAAATAACCGACTTCAATAAAACTAAAAAGCCTAAAATAACCTGTTCAAGTACAGTACAGTACTGTACTTGAGCGAGTTATTTTTGGCTTTTTAGTTCTAATGAAGTCGGTTCTTTTTTGTTAATTTTTTTTTGCATTTTAATGATTCATATAAAACTTATGGCGGGGTGGTACTCATAAACGACGGAGTTCTGAGGTAACAAACATAAAAAAAAAAAAAACAAAAAAAAAACAACCGAATTGAGAACCCCCTCCTTTTGAAGTCGGTTAAAAATATTTTAAACCATTGATAGAAACCGTGAACCTGGTACCTCTGGATTACCGGTTCTGAGGTCCCGGGTTCGATTCTCGATCTCTTCCACCAGGTTATGTATTTTAATGTTCCTTTGAGCTTTAATCTTTGTATCAATGGTTTAATATAAAAATTGTGGTTTACCCACATTAAAAAAATGAGTCATTACATCTGTATGGATGAGTGCAAATGGGCACAGTATTAAAGTAGACATTACATGTTTCATAAATGTATTAAACATTTTACTTTTCTAAAAAATTGGGCAAGTGCGAGTCCGAGTCGCGCATGAAGGGTTCCGTACCATAATCTATAACAAGGTTGTTGTATGGGAGCCCCCCTTAAATATTTATCTTATTTTATTTTCAGTATTTGTTGTTATAGCGGCAATAGGAATACATCATTTGTGAAAATTTCAACTGTCTAGCTATCACCGTTCTTGAGATACAGCCTGGTGACAGACGGACGGACGGACGGATGGACGGACGGACGGACGGACGCACGGACGGACAGCGAAGTCTCAGTAATAGGGTCCCGTTTTTACCCTTTGGGTACGGAACCCTAAAAAACTGCTTTAAAATGTTACGCGTTACCCCCGTTGACAATTAGGCTGCGTCTGACAGATGTCGGCCATTTTGATTTAGCTCGCCGCGGAGCCCGATAGGGTTGCCAAAGTTTAAAACAGGACTATCCTATTTTTCGCACGAATCGCACATTTATGCTTTAAATTGTTACAGAATATTGTTTTTATGCCCGCTGGTATTTTTTTACTGTAAGTAAATATTTTTTTAGCAAATACAAGAAGCTCTATGAATTTATTTTCAATACATTTAAAAAATACGCTCTTTGGCTATAGTGAAAACAATCTTTGATAATAAATATCAAAGATTGTTTTGGTACATTAGGTAGGTGAATGCCGTCTCGGGAAAAATGACATAACCTCATTGTATTAAGGCCTAGCCTAGCAAAGAAATATTAACCCTACCTACGCCCATAACGAGCTGGGCGCGCCGGGCGCGGCGACGGACGGACGCCGTCGCGAGTGTTATTGCGGCTGTTAAAGGGTTGACCTGATTCGGACGTTGAGTTAATTTGAAAGCATGCGATACAAATGTAGGGTAAAATGTCCGTTTCAGTGTTTAATTCGTTCACCATAAGCGCAGTAACGATTATTAAGGTGTGACTTAGTTTTTAATAGTTTATGCGACTGTTACATGATGAGAGGTCTTAAAAACGAGTCGAAGGCGAGTTTCATAATAGGATCACATGTAACATGAGTGTTTTAAGGCCTAATAGGGATGTCGACTGACGTCAAATACAGCAGTTCAAAGGCAGTAGGGAAAAAAATGCCCGGAGCCCAGTGCAGTAAGTGCAACAAATGGTTACACGGCTCATGCGCCTCACTAACAACCGAACAGCTGGGAGCATTATCATCAACGGAGTCGTTTGACTGGAAATGTCGAACATGCACAATAGCATCCGGAAGCAAACCGAAGCGCATCTCAGTAATACTTCCAGATCCTGGAGACGAGGAGTCTGAAGCAGAGGCTCCCAGCCAAAAGGAACAGGGAAATATACTTCACGAGATCCGCAACGAAGTACGTGAGATGAGACAAAATGTACGTGATATAATTCGGGATGAACTACAAAGCACACTTAAGTTTTACTCTGATAAAATAGATGATTACGAAGTGAAGATGAGCTCACACGAAACTAAACTTAAACTCTTGGAAAATCAAATAAAACATCTATCCAATTTAAATAAGAACCTGGAACTAAAGTGTGAGGTCCTCGATCAAAAAATAAACCAGAGCGAACAAAAACAAATTAGTAACGTTATAGAAATTTGTGGCATTACGGAAGGCGAAAACGAAGACATAAACCAAATTGTATCAGCCATATGTATACTACTGAAACAAAAGCAAGATGACGTAACACGGGCACATAGGAAAAAACGGCCGGCGCGCCCTGGACCGGCGCAAGCGGCGCGAGTTGTTAACGCCTCGCCAATTACCGTGACCCTGAAAGAAGGCTGCCGTGACTTATGGATCAATGCCTCGAAGAACACCACCATCACAACCCACGACATCCAACAGCACACCAACGCTAGCCAGTTGCTAGAATCGGTTGAAACAGGAAAGGAGAAGAGGCGTAGCGACATGGAATCTGTAAATGGACACAGCGAAGCGGAGCCTCAAACTAGAAAGGAGGCCCTCGCAAAAAAAATATACGTACGAGCAGCGCTTACACCAAAAACAGCACACCTACTATGGAAAGCTAAAGTTGACCTGAAAGAAACTCGTGTATGTAAACATGTATGGTGTCAAGATGGCCAAGTCATGGCCCGCCAAAAGGATAACGACAGCAAAATATACTACGTGCGGTCACTTAAAGACATAGACAGCATAAGGGCTTCCATTCTGAAGACAAACGAGTGCGCTATGCAACCGTCAACGCACAATACAGGGTGACTGAAAAGTAATACCTAGCTACATAGAAAACATGTTTGGATTCTTGCCTACCTAATTTAATACTACATAATACACATGGATAGCAGTATACAGGAAAAAAACCTCAAAACTTGGAAGGAATTTGTACATAACCTAAGTCCTAACCAGAATAAACTACTCCTACTCCATGTCAACATAAGATCCCTTATAAAAAACAACGCGCAGCTGGAAGCTGTCATCAAAACAAGCCCTGCTTTGATACATATTATCGTCGTAACGGAGGTGAACATAAATGATCAGATTAAAAACCTCTTTAACATGGATGACTACACGATGACAACGGAACTACGGAACAACAGAAGAGGAGGTGGTATAATCGTATACTCTCATAAAAGTGTCACATTTCTACGTATAAATACTAAAGCAGCAACATATGAGTGTTTGTTCGGTGAAGTGAGTCTACAAAGTGGTTATAAAACATATTTGTGTGCGATTTATCGACCGCCCAGTACGGCTATTGGAGACTTTATTGGTGAGCTGTATCGTTTTTTATCATTATATCCATTAAAATCAAATATGCTGATGTGTGGAGATATTAATCTAGACATTAGTGTATCCGGTCAAATGACAAGCTCCTATCTAAATAATCTTGCCGAACTAGGTTTATCATGTTGTATCACACATTTCACTAGAGTAGAAACAACTATTATTGGTACCTCAAAAACCTGTATTGACCATATATTCATCCGGGACATCTGTGGACGGGACAGCAATGAGCATGCCCACAGCATAACTGCGGCGGTAGTGCAAAATGCAATTGCAGACCACTTCATGACCGGGGTGGCTATAACGGGTCAATCCGGAAAAACTACTACATTGAATCGCAAAATTAATAATAAGCTTGTTGGACAGGAGCTTGTCATGATTGACTGGAAACCAGCTCTCGAAATGAGTAATCCTAATGATATTTATAATTTTATAGATAGTAAATTTAACAACATATATACTAAATGTACAGTGACAAAACAAGCCCCTAAAAATAAGAAAGAGAATTGCCATTGGGTCACAAGTAAATTACAAGAAATGTCAACTAAAAAGTATCAATTATTAAAAATCCACCTCAATGACCCTAGCGACAAGAATAACGAACTGCTTTATAAACAGTATAGAAACAAAACAAATAAACTTATGACTAAAGCCAAAAATGATTACATTAAAAAGGAAATATGTGACAACTACAAAAACCCTAAAAAATTGTGGCAAATATTAAATAGACTAACAGGAAGAATAATAAAAGCTGTCGATGAATTCCTGCTGAGGTCATTCAGAACCAAAGCTAAGGATCTGTGTAATAAGTTCGCAAGTGACTTTGAAAATAATGTGACAAAAATACTGAGTACCTGTGATGAGCCATTGCTTGACGAGAACATCTATAAAAATACCCCAGACGTAACATTAAAATTAAATAAAATAAAGGAGCACACAATGGGCAAAATTATTAGTAACATCAATGATAAAAAAAGTGCCGGATATGACAACATAAGAGCAAGGGACATAAAACATATACAAAACGAAATGACACCTGTACTTACACACCTAGTCAACCAGTGCATAAAACACAAAACATACCCAGATAAACTAAAAATTGGATTAATTCGGCCAATTCACAAAAAAGGAAATTACACAGACACAAATAACTACAGACCTATCACTATCTTACCAGTTATTGACAAAATTGTAGAAAAATATATAGGAAACAACTTAAATAACTTCTTGTCAAGCAACGGCATCATACATAGGAGGCAGTATGGGTTCCAAAAAGGCAAAAGTGCACCTCAGTTGCTTGCACAATTCTCTGACGAACTAAACATGCATTTAAATGATAAGAAACATGTCTTTCTGGTACTGATTGACTTCAGCAAGGCATTCGACACCTTAAATCATAAAAAGCTTTACGAAAAGCTCCAGCAGAATGGTATACAGGGGCCCACCTTGGAATGGCTTGAGGACTACCATACAAACAGAATGAACACAGTCAGCATTGCAGGAGAAAAAAGTGAACTGCGGCACTCGCTACAGGGCACTGCTCAAGGTTCTATAATCGGACCTACGGAGTACCTTATTTATGTTAACGACATGTGCAACATATTCGGGGAGGCCTCGGTGTACCAATTTGCTGATGATACATGTTTACTGATAGCAGATAAGGATGAGTGTTTAGCAGAAACAATGATGCAAAAAGAATTTGATGTGCTATGTAAATGGGCTCATGATGCTGGGTTATCCCTAAATTATGAAAAAACCAAGGTAATGCATGTGCACTCGCCATACATAAAAACTAATTTGGTACCTAGAATCGTGGCTCATGAACATACATGCCTACACGCTACTCACCTCACCTGTAACTGTGAATCCCTAGAAGTAGTAACACATCATACATACCTGGGTTTAAAAATTGATAATAGGTTCAACTGGGGCAACCATATTGATAATGTATGTAATAAGCTACGAGCAATTCTCTGCAACATTAGCATAATTAAAAATAAGATGCCTTATAATACTCTTCGACTCTTTTACATGGCCATGGCGGATTCTGTCATTAACTATGGTTTATCTAGCTATGGCAGAACGTTCAAAACGTACCTGCAACGTATATATAACCTGCAAATCAAGCTCCTGAAAGCCATTGTGCCACTAAAAATTAAACATAAGTACAGAAACAACTATGACAACCTGTTCAGTCACTGTAGAGTCTTAAATATATATGATAAAGTGAAATTAGCTGTAATACTAGAATATAAAGACAGGGTGGGAGATTTAACCAGGTATGAGAGGCCGACCAGACTGAGAAGACTGGAGGATAGTAAACACTTTATAGTTCCTAGGAGCACTAACACATATGGTAAAAGAGTATGGACAAACCTGTTACCTCATACACTGAATGGATTCCCCACTCATGTCATGGATGGTATCATAAATAACTTAAATAAACCAGGGTATATTAAACATATTGTCAAAAACATGTTAAGTAATAAAAATATAGAATCATAAATATACATAGGTGTATTTAGGATTCTGAGTACATATTACTAGGAATAGGTATGAGCCTATACCTAGTGGTATGCTTAGGCTTAGTAATATAATCTTAATAAGTAAAGATTTTCTCTAAGCTCTGTAAAACTAAAAAATATTTTTTTTTTAAGAAATAAACAGCTGAAATTTTTAATTTTTTTTTAAAGCATACTGTAGTTAAGTATATGAATAATATTAACTCAATATGTAAAAAAAAATGTGATAAACTTACGCAAATGTTATGATTTTATTTTAAATCCAAAAGAAATTTTGAAATTGTTTTCAGAAGCCTCATAACTTAACAAAACAATAATTGTATGACAACGATAAACTTAAACGCACTATTCCACGGTGAATATTGCAAATATTCAATTATTAACACATATCTATAGACACTTTTTACATAGAGGCCAAATGCTTTTAATTAAAAGTAAAGTATCTTAAGAGGCCTTATTCCTTTTAAAATGCTGATTGTTTTAGACATTTATATTGCAAATTAGTTATTGTCTCCATACAAATATGGCCACCTATTTATTATGGAGCGTACTTGCACTCCGTAGGAATGTTGAACTTTGACGGTCATTCCTGACTTTTAGAGCACTCTAAGTATACTTAATCCTATATTGACTTTTGATCCCAATAAATAATAGAATTTATTGACATCCTCAAAAAAAATCGTCATGCCTATAATGTACAGTAACGTTACATATATAATAGGTCTACTAAATTATAAATCTTCTTTAATGTAGATATGAAGTACTCAGTTAAATCAGTAAATTCCGCGGAGTGGAATGAATTAGGCGATTATATTTACAGGATTTTATATCCCTCCACATTCTTGCTTAAGAGGCCTTAGGTATTCCTTTTAAAATGCCGATTGTTTTAGACATTTTTCTCTATGATCAAACATGTTTCTTAACATATTATTTATGTTACTACCTAGAACAGGGCTATCGGGACTCATTGGTATATATTTGAAACCTACAGTTTGATGTTATCATTTTGATAATTTTTGTTTCAAAAACTATTCGAAATTGACAAAATTCACGCGGAAAATTAATTTTTTCAACTTATTTAACTGAAAGCATGAAATAGCTATGTTAATACCTAGAACTCGGGGACAAGTGTTATTCACTTCTAAAAGTTGGTGGAAATTATCAATATATTTGCCATAATATGAAAAAAACAAATTTTAAAAGGAATAAGGCTTCTTAACGCTTTTCTTGTCACGTGGCTGTCAAATTTTCGCTTCATGTGACCATACCACGCTAGAGGAATCTAAGTACTTATATATACCTATCTCTGAATCACCTCTTGCCTCACAATATACGTAGAAGCAAGCGTCGAATTTACGACACGACCGTTATAAAATACCGCTTATTTTTATTCGTTCTTTTTTCAAAAAGCCGCGTTTCCATTTTCCGCCACTTTTCACTTGTTTTTAACGGCCAGTTGTCGACATGACCTCAAGATCGCATCCTTGCATACATCCTCATTACACATGTCCAGAATACGAAGAGCCCGGCGTTTTTCTGTACGTTTACGAAGCAGGGGTCAGGTTATGTTGGACTTGTTAGTGCAGGCAAACAATTTGGTCTTCCTTCCCAACAGGAACTGTCGTTTGACATAGTTTTAAGGGTTTTGTATGACATTGTGTACGTATGGAATATACAGGCTTGCGAGGAAATGCTCGTAGAAAAATGGTTAAAAGCTTTCTTGGTCATTTGATGAAAACTTTCTTCTTCTTTTAATATTAGGAAAAAAAGTACGGGAATTTGGAAAATAAACATCTTAACAATGCAATTTCTTTTGCTTTTTAGAACATTGATTACAGCAGCGCCATCTCTTATGAATTTTATTATCAAAACTCTTTAAGAGCCCATCACGCCAGAGCCAAAACGACATAGAAAAAGATATAGGAAATTTTCGCTGATTGTTGTGGAGCTCTTCCAGTTTAACTGATTTTTAACCGACTTCAAAAAAAGGAGGTTCTCAGTTTGACCTGTATGTACGTTTGTCCGCGATTATCTCTTGCCCACTCAACACAAATCACTTAAAAGCAAAAAAAAATCATTTTTAACAAAAAAGATCTGACGTCAATATATAAATTGAAAAGCCAAAAAAAACCTGTTCATGTACAGCATCATCATTGCTAGTATTAGTATATAAAACAGATGCCATGCATGAAGCCCTTAATTTACTATTTGTTCGATAAAGAAGTTTTGAGGTTTAGAAGAAAGAAAGAAAGAAAAACATTTATTCGGGGACAAAACATAATTGCGTAGATAAGTGACAAACAAAGAAAAAAACTAAACATAAAAAAACAGGAGGTTTGGCACTGGCAAATGGTGATTCAAATGTAATCCGTACCTACATGAACGCGTAATTTTTGACTTTTCAGTTTATTTCGAAGTCGGTTCTTTTTTTATATAAAATATCTTCCATATCATTAGGTTTCTTAACATTTTCCGCTTTCCACAGCATTGACACGGTGTTTGACATTTATTCAGATATTCAAATGAGTCAACCCGACTCGTCTCGCGTTCAATTAGCCGGCGGCGGAACAATGGATATCGCCCTAATGATCTAGAGAGACACGCCCCACGACACGAGTACGACACGACGGCACGATTCATCGTGGGATGGGACCAATGTAATTAGTTATAACTTTAATGTAATTAATTGTTTAACAGTAATAATATAATAATAAATATCGGATAACCTCACACAAATCAATCTAGTCCCAAATTAAGCTCAAGAAGGCTTGTGTTATGGGTACTAGACGACGATATAAGTACTTATATAGATAAATATATACTTAAATACATAGAACAACCATGACCTAAGTACAAATATTCGAGTTCATCACACAAATATTTGCCCCGGCCGGGATTCGAACCCGGAACCGCCGGCTCACGCGTCGTCGTAAGAAGTAAGTAAGTATTATTTCCGAAAAAATTACTTATTGTTGAGTTTCTTTCGGCTTTCTTCTCAACGGCTCCTCTTGGGAAATGCCGGTAAATACAACGAAGTTACATCAAAGCTTATACTGAGCTTTGCGTGAAATTTACAGACTTGATAGTTTTCGTAATTTAATCTAGAAAAAATTGAAGGGTACACGGAATGAACATGGCTAATAGTCACCTTAGCAACTTTTTGAATTATCGCTATGTGAAAGTTTAGAACGTTGTAAGCACCCATATAGTTTTCCATATGTCCATATTGATTCACATAAAATTCTTATTCATAATTGTCATTAGTCATAAATTTTGTACCCATAATTTCTACTTATCTCTGAAACAAATACCTTTTCAGGATTAATTATGATATTTATGATACAAACCTAACCTAACATAACCTAAGCTAATGGGTTTTACTCTCAAAAGTCTTGTAAAGTTAATAATTTTAGAGTTATATGGCTTATGGTTTTATGACAAACAATACGTAATTAAATTAATCGTTATGTGAAAAAATGCGCACCCATTTGCGACACTAATAACTCGGAGGTCAGGTTCGGTAAATCGGAAAATAAGGCTAATACAATTTTGTAATAAATAAATATCAGACTACCTCACAAAAATCGATCTAGTCCCAAATTAAGCTCAAGAAGGCTTGTGTTATGGGTACTAGACGACGATATACATACCTACTTATAAGATAAATATAAATAAATTTATTTATTGGGCTATGTACACAGATATTAAAATACTAAATACAAACTGAAAACTTAACTAACTAAAATATATACTAAAAAGGAATTTGGCATTGTCCCGAAGATGCTGGCAGCATTTCCTCGCTGAATAGCAAAATAAATAAATATATACTAATATACATATAGAACAACCATGACCCAAGCACGAATATTCGAGTTCATCACACAAATATTTGCCCTGACCGGGATTCGAACCCGGGACCGCAGGCTCAGTAGGCAGGTCTCTACAAACTGAGCCAAATGTGTCGTCAATAAATATGTGTAATGCGCAAATCACGCACACGTCAGAATACTGAAATTCCAGAAACTTCCGAACGGATCTCGGTTTTGAAACCATGCCAAGTAGCCCTATAGTAGTAAATTTATTCTTAGTATTATGAATTGATCTCGCTTCCTAAAACTACGCAAATTTGCTATGGTGTAGTGTATACTGGGTGTGTCCTGTAATAGTGGCAATTAATTAAAACATAGATTCTACTTATTGAAATACATGAACGGGTTTACTCGGGAGCGCATTTTTTCACATAACGATTGGTTGTCATAACGTATTGTTTGTCATAATCATAAAATCGTTAGCCATCATTCTGAAATTATGAAGTTTACAAGAGTTTTGAGAGAAAACCCCATTAACTTAGGTTAGATTAGGTTAGGTTAGTATTATAACATTGCTGACGAAAATGTTTATTGCAGAGAAAAGTTGAAATTATGACTACGAAAATTATGAATAATGACAATTATGAATAATAATTTTATTTTAAATTTGTAAATGATATTTCATTTGTGTCAAATGATGAAGAAGCTTCCGTAGTGTTTTAATCAGTCTGTGGAAGAGCACATACAACTCAAAAACCATGTCTCTTTCTGAAATAATCGGGTGAAAACAGCTTTTTGTAAAAATATCGTGACGTGTAAAATACCCCGATGGCGGTGGCAAAAATAATATTAAATCGGTTTACATAATCTTATTAGCGCTGAGGGATGGCGGCGGAAAACGTCGCCTCAGTTTACGCGTAAAGTTTCTTATAATAGTTATTATATTCAAGTAATAGGATCCCTTAACTTCGTTTGCTTGAAGGGAAAATGAGTTTGACATTGACATTTATTCTAAGTGCTCTCCACTCTTTCAAGAAAAGAATCTGCTCTTTTACTCCGAGTTGGAGGAAGGCAAGCGAAAGCAAGGCGGACAACTCCTCAGGTATAAGGATGTGCTTAAACGCCACATGAAGAACTGCGACATTGAGCCACTACATTGGGAGATGCAGGCCGCCAACCGCCCTGAATGGAGATCTTTGGTCAAGAAACACACTGGCGTTTTTGAATCCCGTCGTCGTACTGAACTCGACGACAAGAGGGATGAGCTGAAAGCCCGACCACCAGCGGCGATCAGCTATAATTATAATAATGGTGTTCTCTCGTGCCCGTTGTGCTCACGGGTCTTTAATAACAAGATCGGCTACGTTAGCCACATGAGAGCACACGAACGCCAGCAAAGGAGCTGATGCAGTCGCCGTGACCGAAAACGGTCAGGAGGGATATACTGGTGACGCGGTTGGTGCAGTGGTAATTAATTAGAGCTTCCAATCCGGACATGCAAAAAATACCGAGATTTATTTATTTATTTAATCTTTATTGCACAAATGAAAAACAGATCGTACAAAAGGTGGACTTAATGCCATTGGGCATTCTTTACCAGTCAATCATCGGGCAAAGCAGATTATGTTGTGGGCAGTGCAACTTAAATAGGTTTAATAGATAAATACGTAGATAAATACATACATTTATTATATATACATATATAAATAAATACTGACTAAAAAGCAAAACAGATATGCTAAGATTTCTCCATTCTGCCAATGAAGAGGTCACGCAAGGATTTTTTAAAATTTAACTTATTCGGGGCTTGCTTGATCTTGAGGAGAAGGCGGTTCGAGAGGTCCTGGACGGTAAAAGAGTTGTACATAAAACCTATACGGTGAGGAGGAATGAAAAGAGATAGATTGCCAGAAGAGCGAAATTGACAATTAAGAGTTAAACCATAATAGTGGAAGAAGTCTTTGAGGTACTTGGGAGTATTCGAGTCATTGAGAATTGAGTGCAAAGCATTCGCATTTCACGTCGTTGAGATTGAAAGCTCTATAGTGGTAATTCAGCTGCCTCATCAGCCAGCCGACCTGGGTTCACATCCCAGCTACGAATATTTGTGTGATGAACTCGAATATTTGTTCGTGGGTCATGGTTGTTCTATGTATTTAAGTATATATTTATCTATATAAGTACGTATATCGTCGTCTAGTATCCATAACACAAGCCTTCTTGAGCTTACTTTGGGACTAGATCGATTTGTGTGAGGTTGTCCGATATTTATTTTATTTATTTATAGAGGATTTGTCTTTTCGTCCGTTACTGAAATGATATATTCTGTCTCATTGAGAAAAAAAGTGCTCAGGATTGGCGTAGTATTTTACAATGGCGAATTTTTTATACCTGTATGAGTGTTCCATAAACAAAGGCCTCGTCCTTAAATTACAAATCACAGGAGTAGGGAAGTAACATGTACTTCATTAATAAGTCAGCTGGTTAATGATACGTAGTTAAACTTACGCAAGAATTTGAATCGAAGCAATAAATTAAAACAAAGATTGTTCTCTTCACACGGATCAACATTTATTTGAGTAGGTATTTCTCATAAAGTTTGTACACAATTAAGGCGTCAATATTCAATTATATTACTCCTATTTTGTTACCTTTTTTTGTGATTTCCAATACATTGATTTCAGATTATCTATAATTAAATAAAAAAAATTAAGCATAAGAGATAAGAGACCCTTAATTATAGCCGTAACATTGATATAATGATATAAAAAAAATACATCGACATTGCCATTAAAAAAAAACATAACTAAACTTAATTAGATCGAGAACAAAGACAAGAGCTTTTATAGAGCTTTACAAAGCGAATTTCGCTATAAACGTGACAGCACTAAAAAACTTTTTTATCACCCAAGCAACCTAGAATAATAAACAATTATGACAATGAAAGCTCCCAATAAAAGCTTAAAGCTTTATTATTTCCGAATTGTACCGTATAGTACTATTTTACAACTAAACCTACATTAACTAAATGGAACGATGGAATGATGAACCTACCTTAGTTTTATTGCCTAATAGGAACTTAATTGAAATTGCTCCATATCCCTAACTTCCCTAAGTAATTGCATTTAGGGTAAACTGATTCTCAGTGTAGCCAACAAAAAAAATTCACAACGGAACTAGATTGATTAAAAATAATAGTAGTTTTTGCTCGGAAATAGGAAGCTAGGCGCGGCACGGGCGGGGCGCGGGGCAAAATGGCGGCGCGTTACGTCACTTTGAGGAGCTGCTCGTTCGTCGTTTTGAAATTAGATCAGTAGCAAGTTCGCAGCGGGCAGACTGCACGTCTGTGGCGCTCGCCCCGCATTTTACCGAAAACCGTTAACGCGGCCAGTGATTTTCAGTTTTGTGTTCTTTTTTGTTTTTTTTTTCAACATAAGGACCTGGGACTGGCTCGAGACGTAAGTTTTTATCATCGATTGTCTATTGTTTTTCCGTTCGATTCGAATTTGATGTTCTAATCGTAATTTTGGTAATATTCAATTATCTGGAGCGTTGTAAAAGAGCTTTTAAAATGTTGGATTTTATGGGATCGCGTGGTAAGAGTCATGATTTTTTTAAAGTCGCTCCACGGTCGTAAATTTATTAAAACCGTCATGAGAACCGCCAGTTGTGTGGCGGAGAAAAAGCACATTTTGCTAACTTTTGTTTCAATTTATTTAGGAGCAGGGTATAATAATCTTATTTCACTTTTTGCGGAGCGGAGTACGAAAATCGCGCAAAATCCGTTCTGAGCCTTTGTTCTCTATTCAGGAGCAATTTTCTTATAAGAATCTTCTATATTGCAGATTCGTAATTCTTTAATGACAGGTCTTTTGTTTGAAGTAAAAGTAAAAACTAAGTTCATTTTCAATTTAGGGAAGAGAAAAAAAAAACCACTTCATCAAGTAACGAAATTAGAGTAACATCTGGTTTCCGTCATCTTTTTCAAGTGGAAATAAATATTAGGGTGAGCACCACGAATATTCGCCTGAAACGTACTTAACAAAAAAATATATGAAAATCTCATATTTTATGTTAATTACAATCATGGTGAGGCGCACCCTTAGAGGACAATATTACACAAATCGACCTAGTCCCATACTAAGCAAAGCTTGTACTATGGGCACTAGACGACGATATACACTCCGATATGACATCCATGACCCAGGAACAAATATTCGAGATCATCACACAAATATTAGCCCCGGCTGGGATTCACTACACAGACAGTGCACTACAAACTGCACCACCGCATCGTTGAAAGGAAGATGTAGGATATTATGTAGTGGTGGAATTAAATAACGATAAATAAATAAATAATAAATATCTGACAACCTCACACAAATCGATCTGGTCCGAAATTAAGGTCAAGAGGCTTGTGTTATGGGTACTAGACGACGATATATATACCTATATGGATAAATATATACTTAAATACATAGGAACGACCATGATCCAAGCACAAATATTCCAGACCATCACACAAATATTTTACCCTTTGGGTACGGAGCCCTAAAAACAGTGTGATATCGGGCGCTTTCAGACATTTTTACTTTTGTTCAGCGTTTTTCAAGATTTGCTCTAATTGGGAAGGTTTTGTTGAACCGAGCCATTAAAAGGCTTCGTTTATATCATCAAATCATTTCATACTGCTATTATAAAGCATATATAAGGTAACAGATGGCTCAGAGTTGTAAAAGTTTGTTTCAAAATGGTTGAACTTTGAAAACGTAAGAAATAACAAAGTTCAACCATTTTGAAACTGAATAGACAAAAACGAACTATAGCATTAACGAACCTTTACCGACATAATTTCGTGAGAATCGGTTGAGAAATGCGACCTTTAGGCGAGAACAGCCTGACATACTGACATCCGAGTATAAAAACATACGAAAAAATATAGACCAAGCTGAAGCAGAGTCGCTTCGCTCGCCCGGTCAAAAATTAAAGTAATATTGTAACTAGGGCTGCCATCTATAAATTCGCCGAACCCGGACAACGACTTAAAAAACCCGGACATTCGGCGCAAATAGCATTTTTTCCCCGGACGTGTCCGAAAATAATATTATATTCATATTCATAATTATTATATTACATGTCATATCATAATAATTTTTTCAGTTACAATGTACCTAATTTATATAAAATAAAAGATAGAATTACATTAAACAATGAAAAATTCAAATTAAAATGAGCAATATTCATGTACAGTCGCCATCAGATATATCGTATATATATCGCAGCATATAAGGGCTTGTGCACAAATCACATGAGGTTCGATAGGGGGGGAGGGGGGTCGCGAAAAAATCACGAAAGATCACGTTGGGGGAGGGAGGGGTATAAGGAGACCTCACGTGTATTTTTCTACTATGAACGAAGACTAAGAAAAATCGATATTTTTTCTCGGTTTCGTTAAAAATAAATCTTCACTTGTTAAATACTTAAAATTTGGCGAGTCTATTTTACGAAATTCTGGCAAAAAAAAATACACGTGAGGTAGTATGGGGGAGGGGGGGGGGGGTTAGCAAAGAACCTCACCAAATATCACCAGGGGGGAGGGGGGGGTCAAAAAGTAGCCGAAAAAACCTCACGTGATTTGTGCACAAGCCCTAAGGCGTTCATAAATATGTGAACATGTACTGTAACGCCCAGTCAATAAGAGTCGTGTTCAGATATTTATGAATACCTTACATGCTACGATATGTCTGATGGCGACTGTACCAATGAACAACGATCGCTTCTAAAAATTCAATCGCTTTATTTTTCATTTAAATAAGAAGTATCCGGGTTTTCCCCGGACACTTATTGAAAACCTCCCGGACGGCCCCCGGACGGCCTCCAAACTAGGACAAATCCGGGGAAACCCGGACGGATGGCAACCCTAATTGTAACTAAACATTTCACAAGAATTTATGCGTTTTATTTCGCGTTAATATTAATTCTTATTTCAATTAAAATGGACTTTCGCCATCTACCGAATTAAATTGCATTGTGCTGCGACTTTCTCGTATCTTTATAATTTGTTTTCAGTTTCTGCAACGTATACCTGCTATTTATTTATTATTTATTGTTTTTTTTTGTACAAAACTAAAGTCAGTATACAAATAGCGAACTTAATGCCTTATGGCGTAAATGTAGCTTTTTCTTTGGGTAGATTATTTTTCTCTGAGATAAATGCGTATATCACTTGCCTGCTTGCATTATATGCAAAAAACACTTCGCTTCGTCAAATAAATCATCACATTTTCGCATTTATAATATGAGAAAAGATATGACAGTCATACATTTCATACTGTCAGAGTTTTTTCTAAATATGACTTAGAATCGTAGCTCCGTTACGGTGATTTTTATAACAGTTTTTGTGTCGTTTTCTCTCTGAAAATGCAAAATAAATAACAATTATTCTATAGATGATTATAAATTTTAATTATATAATAACTTATTCTGGAAAAATAACCGACTTGAACGAAAAGAAATTGTGTTTTCGAGAACTCTGCTACGCTAAAAGGACGTATCTTACTATGACATCCGTATAAAGATACGACCTTTTACCGTTACACGACAGAACTGTTCCCGTGGGATGAGAGAGTAACGCGGGCGCAGTTAGTAAAAAATAAATACAATCAAATAGAGAATCTCCTTTCTTAGTAAAGTTGAAACAATATGCGTCCACTTGAATACCTTCTTTTTTAAAGTCGGTTGGTGACATCTATGGCTGCCATCCGTCTGGGTTTCCCCGGATTGGTCCTAGTTTGGAGGCTGTCCGGGGGGGTTTTCAAAAAGTGTCCGGGAAAAACCCGGGCACTTTTTAGTGAATGAAGAATAACGATGTTTTTTTATAATATTATTTTCGGAGTTTTTTAAGTCTTTGTCCGCGTTCGGAGGATTTAGAAATGGCAGCCCTAGTAACATCAAATGTCAACCAAAAGACAACGACGCATGCTTGATAACACACCTTAAGCAACAATTGAATGCAGATGTCACTTCTCTTCATCCATTGTAATTTGAACTAAATTCCCAAACAAGACTGATTTTAATGACATTGTCATGAATGTGGAAGTCTCATTGTGATGACAAATGTTTCACTCGACTGTCATTTGGCATGTTGTCGTGAGCGAGGCGAGACCCACAAACTGATTTCGTGAATTTTGCCAAATATTTTAACAGATTTTTCAAAATACCTACTGTACTCGTATTTTTAATCTAAATATATATGTTGTACCTATTATTGAACTATAGATATTTATTTAGTTTAATACATAAATGAACTGTATTTATTTATATATGCTACGCTATATCTTTGTTAAATGAATGATTAAAATAAATATAGTAGGTATATTGTATTTTCAGTTTTCACCATTCAAACGTTGAAAAGAAAACATGTACTTAAAGGGAAAATTATTTCTCGAATGAATTTTTGAAGAAAAAACCAATCTTGTTAGTTTTAGAATAAAAAGGGGTTTAATTTAATAAACCCCCCCAATATGTTGTTTACTGTGTGTAATTTTTTTTATTTAATAAAAAGGTTTTTAATAGGGGATGTGTTACAGTAATTTTAATAATAGGTAATAATAATATTTAGTTATTAATTGACATACGATATTGATGTGACCTTTCGATAAATTGTATAAAGGTCAAGTTAGCTTCTCTTATATTTGGGGATTAGTGCTAAAAGTCAAGCGTGACGTTTATAAAAGTCGCTGCTCTTTTGTTATACTTACCTACGCACGTCTTTGGGGGAGACCTGTGTTCATTACTGGACAGCTATGAGTTTGATGATGATGATGAGATTTTACTTGATCGACGACCGTGTCATACAACATACAACACATTAAAACGTTACATAAGGTTCAATACTGACGACATATAGTTCAAAATGGAAACACCAATACATCAATACACCATAGCAGGTATCTGTAGGTAGTGTAGGTACCTATATGATGGTATGGTTATATGTACTTAAATAAATCTGAATCGGAATGTATTTCTTTTGCGAGCGTTAATCAATTGATAGATCTATGTACCTGTACCTGTACCTTATGGGTATGTAAAGATTGACATAAAAACAAATAGGGAATTTTCATTTTGCAAACGAATATCATAATTTTAATGTATAGAAATAACGATGTTACATAAAACCAAAATGAATAAAAATAAAGTGCTAATTTCCACAGTAATAATAGTCCAGTTACATAATTTGTATTAACATAAAAACGAATAATTAACTATCACTGTATAATGTTTAATACTCTATGTATTGTGTAATGTTTAATCATCATAAAAACATTCTCATAATGTAGGCTCACATTTCTAGTTTCTGTTTGTTTATGTTGGGGTCATAATACTAATAATAAATAAACCTATCTTACCAACTGTTCTCACTGTATAAGCATGTAGACGAATCCTCGTTTCGCGGAGCTTCTATTTCCACTCTGAGGGCCACAAGGTACCTAACGAACCTACCCAGGTTAAACTAGAGAATGTTACACGTTTGTCTTTTTATGCGGGGGGCTTCGCCCCCCGAGCTCCCTTCTAGCGGGCTTCGCCCCCTTTTCCCCAGTTTTGTTACCTTAAATTCAACTTGTAGGTTTCTTTAATTAATACTCACATTGATACATCATATAATATATATTATGTCATCTGATTATTCTCTCAAATGCCGTTATGAACTTTAATAATTATGACCAAATGATTATACTTACACAGTAAAATTTATTGTCTATGACCATTACCTATAACTAATATTTTTATGAGTATTGACTGTTCTGTTGGTTAATTATTATGTACATTAAATGTATGAATTTTGTTTATTAAATTATGCAAAAAGTTTTTATGGCTTTTGAACGGCACCCTTAAAAAATATTTTTACCCGACTGCGGCAAAACCAATACGAGGGTTATGATTTTTAACATAATTAATTTTATTTGTACCAGACGTCCAACTTGAACTTTCTTTTTTTGCATTCCTAATTCGTTCGAAAATCCTCCCATTGCGAAAAGTCACAAGCTCTTATGATCTTCAACGGTCGATACGCTTTTTTAGAACAGGCTGCTACGGCCCATCCGAAGGGTAAAAAGTCCCAAGCGCCTATGAATGTCAACGGTAGTTAAGCCTTTTTAGAATGGATCAGTTTAACCCCTCCGAAGGGCCCCCTAAAGTGGGTCAGCTGATTCGATCGTTACGGTCTAGAGGGCCCTTTTGTTTCGAATGGTCCTGCGTCATGCTTCGGGTCATACAAATAATTACATGCATTTACTTACAAAGGATTTATGAATGTGTTAATTTTGACACTGTCTGCTGAAAAAAAAGTGATGATGAGATTAATTTTCAGTCTGAAAAGGTTTTTTCGAGAAGTTAATTGATACAAAGATCAAAGCTCAAAGAAAAATTGAAATGCGTAACCCGGTGGACGAGACCGGTAATCGAACCCGGTACCTCTGGATTGTGTGTGAAAATTGTGGTATGTACCCACATTAAAAAGTGAGAAATTCTATGTTTGGATTGTGTGTGAAAATTTTGGTATGTACCCACATTAAAAAGTGAGACATTCTATGTTTGGATTGTGTGTGAAAATTGTGGTATGTACCCACATTAAAAAGTGAGACGATAGAGAATATAGAATTATATTTCATAAAGTTAACAAAACTTATTAGGCAGTGGTCATTATCGTTACTCTCAAGTAGACTTCCATTTTTTTCACTAGGTTTTTTTAAATTCAAAAATTGACCAGTGATTGAACTAAGTAACACTTGATCGTGTGTGATACCTCGCTGGTTCAGCAACCCTATTCACTTACTAGCTTTGAAGACCAAGTAATTGTAAAAAACGTTGTTTTAAGTTTTACATTAGTGTGTCTGTCTACATAGTTCCCTAATAAACCTTAATTTCAGAGCAACATAAAATACTACTCTTATGAGTGGTACCTACAGATTGTAATAAGCATAAGTTAATGTATTCAGGAATTTAAATAATTACTAAAACTCTAAGTAAGAAATAAGCAACAAAATAAACGTAATAATGTTAACCGCGACCGATAAAGGAAAGAAAAACCCTCCTTATCACGATAAGAGCCTCATTAGCATTTTAAAACAGTTTTCCTTGTTCTAATTCGACTTATGGTTTACTTACATAATAATAAAGGTTAGAAACGTAAAAAGTAGTGTAAAAAGGTATTTATAGCAAGACTAGCTGTGCCCCGCGGTGTTACCCGCTCATCCCACGGGAACACTAAATTTATTCGGGATGAAAAGTATCCTATGTCCTTCCCCGGGACTGAAACTATCTATATACCAAATTTCATCTAAATCGGTTCAGCGGTTTAAGCGTGAAGAGGTAACAGACAGACACACTTTCGCATTTATAATATTAGTATGGATATCAGCGGGACAGCCATGTACATTAGATCGTCCACCATCCTATAGGTGTTAAAAGGATGGATCGCATCCGGTACACTACGCTGCGCTCCAAAACACGTATAGCTGATGTTGGAGCAAAAACCGCCAAACTCAACTGGGACTGGGCTGGTCATGTTAGAAGCATGCACCCGGACAAGTGGGTGGATAGTCACAAAGTGGGTGCCGCAAGATAGGCGGCGACGTCAAAGCAGACCGAGACGTAGATGTAGGGACAATTCGTTCTTGGGTCATGGATGTTATCCATATTATGTATATCGTTGTCTAGTGCCCATAGTACGATCTTTCCTTAGTTTGGGACTAGGTCGATTTATGTAAGATTGTCCCTTAATATTAATTTATTTATCTATTAGTCTGTAGCTCCAATCCAAAGCGAACAGACGTCACGTTGTTATATAACTAAAAATACTGTCCGTCCATTGCTTTAATTGAACAAAATTGAACAAAATTGAATTGAATGCGTACCGCAAGTTCGTACAGATGATTGGGTTCATTCACTCACAATTTAAAAACGACGGTATCCATCCAACCGTAACCATAACCGACAAAATTATAACGGACTTTAGTCTTTAAGATACAAGTTCGTTTATAAAGAAAAACTTATAACCATCTTTTTTGCTCCAGCGTAGTCGGGTAAAAGTTCTGTATGACTTAACTAGCGACCCGCCCCGGCTTCGCATGGGTGCAATGCTGATAAATTATGCATGTACAATACATATATTTCCTCTTGAATCACTCTATTATAAAAAACCGCTTCAAAATCCGTTGCGTAGTTTTAAAGATCTAAGCATACATAGGGACAACCAGTATAGGAAGCTACTTTGTTTCATACTATTGCAGAATACAGCTTTGGATTTTAAATGTTATCCTTTGGAGAACTTAATTAAAGCAAAAATCGGGATTAAATCTTATTCTGTACAATGATGCCTAGTTGAATAACGAACCAACAGCTTGAGCCGTCAAGGAACGAACTAGAACATGGTACAAGTACAAATAAGGAACAATCAAAAACTTTGTTCGCACGTGTGTAACGCTCACGAATATCAAACACTGTGTTCGTCAAAAATGTACATGGCGAATCCAATTTGGTTTGTTTTGTGCAGACAGGGTAAGGTATTCGTGATTGCTTTCCTAATTTACGTTCATATTTGTTCCGTTATTCCCTGTTAAATGTCTTGTTCGCCATGTTTTGTTCGGCTTCGGACCTCTTCAACCGTCCATTTCAAAAACGACAGTTGCCATTCCAAATTCAAACTCCGTTCTAGACAATTTCGAATTGTATAGAACAACAGATGCGTTATGCGCGGAGGTCACTCGACCACTATACCCTGACCCGTGCCTCGGCGTTTCTTCGTCCATTTCTTTAATTAAGCGGGGGTTAAGGGGGTCTCCGTAGACTGGCTAGTCTTTATGTGGGCGCACGACCTACATAGTTTAATTATTGCTGGGATGCGACTTGGAGGCGCCACCGAGGCCTTCAGTGGGCGATAGCCGCAAACAAATAGTAAGGAATAGTTGGCACAGAGTAATGAACTTCGTAGAAAAAATGTAGCCTAAGTCACAGTATACTGGATTTACTTTGCTTAATTAAGTTAGCTTTACCACCCACAATTTAATCTGCTTTGAAGACTGGTAGAAAATTCCGAATGGAATTCTGCCTTTTGTACGACATGTTTGTCTTAAGTGTGATACATACTAAATCATCATCATATCAGCGGATAGAGTCCACTGCTCGACAAAGGCCTCCCCAAAATTCTCCACAGACTAAATAAATCAATAAGGAAGCGGAGCTCGAAGGAGGAAGCGGTGGTAGCCTAGTGGTTACGGCATGCGACTTTCAATCCGGAGGTCGCGGGTTCGAACCCGGCCCGTACCAATGAGTTTTTCGGAACTTATGTACGGAATGTCATTTGATATTTATACCACTCGCTTTTCGGTGAAGGAAAACATCGTGAGGAAACCACCTAAGCCCAATATGGCCTAGTTTCCCCTCTGGGTTGAAAGGTCAGATGGCAGTCGCTTTCGTAAAAACTAGTGCCTACGCCACATCTTGGGATTTAGGTAGCCGACCCCGATTGAGAATTCATTCTCAAAAAATGGGACAAAGGCTAGGAGGATGATGACTAAGTAAATCAATAAGTTGATTTACTTTATGTTGCATCATAAAGTAAATCACAATCATAAAAAATTGGGCAAGTGCGAGTCCGACTCGCGCATAAAGGGTTCATAACAAGTTTGTTGTATGGGAGCCCCCCTTATATATTTATTTTATTTTATTTTTAGTATTTGTTGTTATAGCGGCAATATACATCATCTGTGAAAATTTTACCTGTCTAGCTATCACCGTTCTTGAGATACAGCCTGGTGACAGACGGACGGACGGACGGACGGACGGACGGACAGCGAAGTCTCAGTAATAGGGTCCCGTTTTACCCTTTGGGTATGGAACCCTAAAAATCAGCATTTTGCCATTTCAGCCTTCACCAAAACGTATACAGTTCATTTTCGTGTGTGTTGAGTACACTCGCACCGAATATCCATCAATTTCATGTGACATGAAATGATGCTGTGAAAACTGTCGATTGGCTGATGACGGATAAGGCTGATCTCTGATTGCCATATCGTATAGGAACTTTATGAATACCTAGCGGGCTTATACTTACTGAACGTGAAAATAACGTATCTGTTCAATTAAGCAAATGAAATGGATTATCGCGTATAATTATAATTAATTAATTCATTTCCGACGTTTCAAAAGCTTTACATCTACCACTTTACTTTAACAACAAAACCTATATAGTCCATTCAAAATATTGTATTTAAATGTGTGACAATGCTAAAAATTAATTTGAGAATGAGGGGGGGTAACCTATAAAAAAAATAAGATTTTTCAAAAATTATATTCATCATCTCAGCCATAGCACGTCCACTGCTGAACATAGGCCTCCCTTTGGACTTCCATATATATCGGTTGGAAGCGACGTGCATCCAGCGCCTTCCGGCGACCTTTATAAGGTCATCTGTCCATCTTGTAGGTGGGCGTCCTACGCTGCGCTTGCTGGTCCGAGGTCTCCACTCGAACACTTTTCGGGCCCATCGGCCATCTGCTCTGCGTGCTATGTGGCCTGCCCATTGCCACTTCAACTTGCTAATCCGGTGAGCTATATCGGTCACTTTAGTTCGTCTACGGATTTCCTCATTTCTGATTCGATCACGTAGAGACACCCCGAGCATAGCCCTCTTCATTGCTCGTTGAGCGACTTTGAGCTTTGAGATGAGGCCGATAGTGAAAGACCACGTTTCGGTGCCGTAAGTCATCACTGGTAACACACATTGGTTGAAGACTTTCGTCTTGAGGCACTAAGGTATGTCGGACGAAAGACATTATATTCATTCCCCATTAAATATAATTTTCCTTCTTTAATTAATACATTAAACTTAATATATTTGTCTAATCAGATGTTGAATGTTGAGTATTAAGAATAGTTTCGCATAATTTCATAAGAACCAGTTATTTATAGTAAACTAATGACTTAATTCTACTAAGAAGCAAAGCCATCACTGGAAAAACGTCCTAAGAGCCTTCTCCTGTATAGTGTATTATGTCGTTTTTCTTTTGCCAAATTGATCAACATTATCGAATCACATACGGCTCAAGGTCCGCAAACAATGCATCGTATGACTTCTTTAGATGCCGGTAAGACGTTTAAAGGTGCGACCACACCGCCGCTCAAGAACGTATCCATACCGTCTTTTCCGTGAGCTCCCACACCGCTGCTCAAAAAAACCGGCCAAGTGCGAGCCGGACTCGCGCACCGGGGGTTCCGTACAAACACATCCCATCTCAACTGGCCGAGTTAAGTTAACTGACCACGTTTTTTGTATGGGAGCCCCCTTAAATATTTATGTTATTTTTTTTTTTTTTGTATCTTCTGTTATAGCAGCAACAGAACTACTGTAAAAAATTCAACATATTTGTCGTAGCATGAAAAAAATACATTTTAAAATGTAAAAGGCATCTTAAGGTTTTCCTCAAACTTCAGTTATATAAAATACGGAGATAAAATAGTATGAATGATGAACTCTTATCTTAAGATGTTTTATCTAAATTGCAAATAAGTGATAAAGATAAGTGACGTAAGAATGTCTGAATCATTGTGTTCTTTGTATTTTGAAATAGGAAATGAGATGAAATTAAAAAATGTAAGTACTTAAAACATAAATCTAAAATATGCTTTGCAATTAAATTAAATGAAATCATTTATTCCGTAAGTGCCACAAGAGCACTTTTACAAGTCAGATTGTGATTCTAGCGGCATTTCCCGCGGTTGAGAAGAAAGCCGAAAGAAACCATTGCCAATTTTTTCGTAAACAATACTTAACACAACATTAGATTGTGGATTGTCCGTTCGTCCGTTCAGCTTAGCTCAACGACTCCATAACGGTTTGGAGTTAGGGGATTCAAATGAGATGTATGCAAAAAAGACCTCCCCCATTACGCTATAAATGTATTTTCGGATTTTCAGCTTATTTTAAAATCAGTCCTTTTTTGTTATTATTAAAAAAAACCTGACATGTTATCTGGACCCTAAATCTCAGGTAATGGTGATACCTACAGCAATATCCAATACGGAATAAGGAAGGTTGTGTTTATCGTTCGGAAATAAATTACTGCCGGATTTTAATTTTCCGGACCCAAACCTTTTGCTTTGGTAATCATAATTAAGATCCGGAATCAATAAAAAGTCCTGATGATGAGAAACGTTTGTGAATTATGTCGAAAAGCCTGTTTAGGGTTCTGCTGCTCAAAGTGAATTAAGGCAGCTTTTTAATGGTTTTTTAAAAGTATTTTGAGCGGAGTATGTAAATACTACTGTCAGGCATCTTGGCTAGTTTGCCAACTAAAGAGGCCTTATTCCCTTTAATTATTTTTTTCATATTATAACAAATATATTAAGTAATAATTTCAACCAAATTTTTGAAGTGAATAATACCTTTCACCGAGTTCTAGGTAGTAACATAGCTATTTCATGCTTTCATTGCGTACAGTCGAAAATAAGTTGAAAAATCTAATTTTCCGTGAGAAACAAAAATTATCAATGAAAAATTCAAACTGTAGGTTTTAAATATATACCAATAAATCCCAATAGCCCTGTTTAGTTAGTGACATATATAATTCAGTGAATAAAGGATTTTGACCTTACAAACGGTCCGGTAGTTTTGAAATTTTGATATGTTGTCTAGGATGGTTAGTCAGTGTTTAAAATGCAAAATGCACAATTCCCTCCCCTCCGCGCCCGCCGCCATATTGAAAAAACCAGCACTCTCTTCATATTTTTGCTCATATCTTCCTTTAGGAGCATTTTAGCTAGAAGAAAGCTTGGACAATGTTATAGAGAGTTAAATTTACTACATTTTCCATTTTATATTTTGTTTCTAGGACAGAAAGTTACGGAGATATGCACATTTAAAAAAACTTAAGAAATTGCAATTTCCAACTCATAAACAAACTTCTGGATTATATCTTCGTTTAGGAGCATTTTAGCTAGAACAGTGCTTGGGTAATTTTGTAGAGAATTAAATTTACTATAATTTACATTTAAAATTTTGTTTCTAGGACAGATAATTACGGAGATATGTAAAAAATAAAGTCACATTTTCCGAAAATGTATGTAAAAATGGACATGAGTTTTATAACCAATTATATTTCCTACATGTTTTAATTTGTCCTAGACTAGTCCGTAACTGAATGACAGCGTTCTAAACCAAGAATTTTGAGAAATTTTCGGAAAATTCGACTTTTCCTGTTTTTTAAATGTGCATATCTCCGTAACTAACCGTCCTTGAAACAAAATTTGAAATGTAAATTATAGTAAATTTAATTCTCTACAACATTGCCCAAGCTTTGTTGTAGCTAAAATGCTCCTAAACGAAGATATAATCCAGAAGTTTGTTTTTCAGTAGGAAATTGCGATTTTTTACGTTTTTTTAAATGTAGATATCTATCTGTCCTAGAAAAAAAATATAAAATGGAAAATGTAGTAAATTTAACTCTCTATAACATTGTGGAAGCTTTTTTCTAGCTAAAATGCTCCTAAAGGAAGATATGAGCAAAAATATGAAGAAAGTGCCGGTTTTTTCAATATGGCGGCGGGCGCGGAGGGGGGGGAATTGTGCATTTTGCATTTTAAAAGTGACTAAACATCCTATACAACATATCAAAAATTCAAAACTACCGGACCGTTTGTAAGGTCACACATAGTACTTTAGTCTCTATTCACCGTGTTAATAATAATATGTTAAGTTAAGAAACATGTTTAATCATAGAGAAAAATGTCTAAAACAATCAGCACTTTAAAAGGAAAAAGGCCCCTTATCCGTTTAAAAATACTGATTGTTTTAGTATTTTTTCTCTATGATCAAACATAATTCTTTACATATTATCAATTTCACTACTTAAAACAGGGCTATTGAGGTTTATTGGTATATATTTGAAACCTACAGTTTGAATTTTTTATTGATATTTTTTGGTTCAAATAGACTCTAAATTGACAATATTCGCGCAGAAAAGAAATTAAGAAAGAAATAAATAAGTTTATTTAGCATAGTAATAAACATAAGCATGATTAACGCGTAATACCTACTTATAGATTAAATTAATCCTAAAAAGGTCGTCACTCAGCTTAATGTCATGAATTAAGCAATTCTCACTTCAGGACGCTGATTTTCAGTGACGCCTGTAGCTAGGGCAGTACGGTAGACATTTTTTTCTACATGTTACATTTTACTCGTTTCTCGCAGCACTGAAACTGTTTTTTTTTTCAACTTATTTTCGACTGCACGCGATGTTTAAAACTTACAGCTTGAATTTTTCATTGATAATTTTTGTTTCAAAAACTACTCGAAATTGACAAAATTCACGCGGAAAATTAGTTTTTTCAACTTATTTTCGACTGCACGCATCAATGAAATTATGAAATAGCTTTGACTTTTACTTTCTAGAACTCGGGGAAAAGTATTATTCACTTCAAAGAGTTGGTTATAATTATTAATATATTTGTCATAATATGAAAAAATAAAAATAAAAGGAATAAGTCCTCTTAAGACTGAAAGGATTGGAAGAGACGTAGATTCCCGAACGCTATAGTGAAATGCTGGTGCAAATAGTACATTACATACATAGGGCTGTGTATTCGTGAATGTCCCAGATCGCAGGTGTTTGTAGAACGAACCGAAGGCGAGGGCCATAAATATGCGATCTGGGGATTTACGAATTACCGACCGTGGTTTGTCTAAAGTTTACGCCTTGCCTTGGCTAGGAAGTGAGATTTTCCCGCGTAGGGCAGAATATCCCGCTTACGGCCTGGGGTGACGTAATAATAATCTTTAGAAACAGCACCGTCCACACAAAGGCCGGGATAGATAACAATGTTTGCATGTATGTTGAGGCTTTATTAACGGGTAAACATGACACTGGGCGATAAACTGATAAAGTCTCAATTTTCGGTCGTTAGTGTAGCAACGGGTATATCAAAATGTTTGGGCACAGTTATATCGAGACGAGATGGCTTGGTTGACGGATGACCTCGTGAGGGATGCGGGGAATAGGGAAGGCCTATGTTCATATAGGTAGGGCTGATTACGTGTCGCGAGCCGCGCTGAATCATAGTTTTAAATTTTTGTCGTCACTATTTATGTTATTATGTTTTGTTCCCAAATCATTCATTAATTCGCTTCGCTCATGGTTCAATCTTAAATACCTTCGCACGCTCAGGTTTCAATTTTAACACTCACGCCCAATAACAAGTTTGCAGCCTTGCCTAACAAATAAAGATAAACATAAATTTATTTTGTTAAACATAGGTAAGTAACATGGAAAATATGTACAAGTACATGATTGGTGTCTCACTGCGTTTTACCAGTAGGCGTACAAATTTTTTAAAATGAGTTTAGCATTTATTTATTGTATGTACACGACTTACTTCAACATAATTCCAATTATAAGTCGTATCAGTTAAATAATTAACTTTTAAAATATTTATAATAACTATTGTTCCTCAATAAATTTGAAAAAAATAAAATAAATAAATAAATTAGTGTGAGGTTGTCTGATATTTATTTATTTTATTTATTTATTTAAATGAACCATATGCCAAACAACTATCCAAATCTTTCAGTTCAACCGCCCAAAATACATCGTATCTATTTCAAAAGTCCTCGTTAGTCCTCCAACTTTCTTCAGATGAACAGATAGCGCCCCCTATTAGGGCCCGGAAAGGACCGAAGTTCCAATTGATAACGCCATCTAGTTTAGATAAAATGCAATACTCAAAAGACATCCGTATCTTTGCGAACTTTTTACCCTGTAAAGGAAGTTTCGAGGTATGAGGCTCTTCCAATTTTGCCGGACGAACGCATGGGAAACTGTGGGTTTGGTCGCTTGGAGAGGGATGGATATTGAATGGCTTTTGTATGGTTTAGGGATACTTGTGTGGATAGTGTAACTTTATGCGAATACCATAGTTTCCTGACGCCACAGTAAACATATTAGCTACGAAGCAGTACAAAGCTTAAAAACAATTTGATTAATATTCGAAGTTTCTAATGGCATTAGTCTGAAATATCATCTCTACAAGTTAACTTTAGTGATATGCTCGTTATTAATTAATCTTATTTTACAGAGCCTATTGCGATGTTCTTTCTTTACCTTCATTGTTTGTTGTGAGTGTTTGTGTCGCCACCAGTACCACGCCAGTACTTCTAATTAAAAATAAAATAATAAATTATCTGTGAAACTGCTTTCGTTCGTTTATTTATTATATTTATTTATTTAAACTTTATTTATTTAAACTTTATTGCACAAAATAAAAGTCAGTAAAAATGGCGGACTTCCTTAGTTTGCCTCTGACTGTATACCTATGTGTTCCTTATGGGTGCCTGTCGTATCGCATAACGTTTTTTGTCCTAAAAATGTTTCGCCGAGAATGTTTGGCATACTGTTGAATGGCATAATACTCGTTTGTCCTAATAATTTTTGCGCATACTCATTTAAAGTCCTAAAGCAAGTTTATCCTAATATTGATAACTCTAAAATCTAATTACCTAAAGGATAACATTCCTAACATTAATTGCCCAAAGAATTATTTTGCCTATTATTAAATTGGCTAAAATTACAGCACCTAAACTAAACCTTCAGGCAGGTCAGATTTTGGGAGTAGGTTAGGTACGACGACGAGTGAAGCGAGGAAGAGTGTTAGGTAGAACTGTGACCCTAACAACCGAGCGAAATAATATTAAAATGTAGCTGTCAGTGGGTTAGGTTAAAGACCGAAAACTGTAGGTTAGGTTAGGTTTGTTTTATGACCATGGATAGCGGAGCGTCAGAATGCTTGCTTGCATGGAGGTATATTAAAATTTAGCAGTTAGTAGGTTAGGTTAAAGACCGAAAACTGTAGGTTAGGTTAGGTTTGTTTTATGACCATGGATAGCGGAGCGTCAGAACGCTTGCTTGCATGGAAGTATATTCAAATTTTGCAGTTAGTAGGTTAGGTTAAAGACCGAAATTTTTAGGTTAGGTTAGGTTTGTTTTATGACCATGGATAGCGGAGCGAGCGAAGCGAGTGGAGCGTCAGAATGCTGGCTTGCTGCATGGAGGTATATTACAATTTAGCAGTTAGTAGGTTAGGTTAAAAACCGAAAACTGTAGGTTAGGTTAGGTTTGTTTTATGACCATGGATAGCGGAGCGAGCGGAGCGTCAGAATACTTGCTTAAAAATCTTCGAGATTTAGGTTTAATGAAACGTAGTCAAAATATTCTTAGCACATTAAATATTAGGAACATTACAATTATGCACATCAATCATTCGATAGTTGAATTTTAGCCACATGAAACGATAGGACAAATAATATTTAGGACAAACAATAATAGGAGCAACAATTTCGGACAATCAAAAATATGCGGAACAAAGTGTATGCCATACGTTATTAGGACAAAAGACGTTATGCGACACGACGATAGGACTAATAATTGTATGCCATAGACCCGTTCCTTATCTGTCTTGTATATGTATGTCTATTTATGTACGTGTATATTTATCGATATGTTTACTTGCTTATCTGTTGATAATTATTTTATTCTCCCTTCCCCTTCAACATCACATTGTGTGATTATACTGATCAACTCGACTACCCAAAGGTTGTCTGGAAAACATAGCTCTTTGGCCAAAAGACGCCTGTTGTCTACCGTTATTAAAATTACTGTTTCTGCGTTCAATTTGTGAACTTTTTTTTGGTGAGCAATAAAGCATTTTGTATTGTATTGTATTGTATATTGTAAAATGACCGCGCGAGCGAAGCGAAGAATTCTTTCGTATGTCCGGATGTTTTAATTTCCGCCTGTTCTTGTCTAGAGGCCGCATTTCTCAACCAATTCTCACGAAATTTTGTGCCTAGGTTCGATTAGTATACGTACAGAATTTGTACGTTGATTCGCTTTTTCTCAAAATGGCGGAGAGATAAACGTAAAAAATTAAAAGTTCGAACAAACTCGCGAGGACACCTCATTGATAGTTATTTAGTCATGTCTCACTGATTTTCCACTGTATACTGTGGGCAGTAGGTACTGTCAACTTGGTATCTTGCGTTGTGTGCTTATCGCGATCTTGAGAGTTGCGGCACAGACTCGAGCAGAAATGGGAATATGTCCACCTACACTAGCGATAAAACACAAGTAGAGGTATTTTATTGCCTTTTTCTAAAATGGATTTGTGGAAGTTAATATGATTCTTATGTCGGTGGTCTTATTGTTGGATGCTGGTTCTTCTGCGGATATCCTCATTTCTGATTCTATCATGCAAAGAAACTCCGAACATGACCCTTTCTTGAGAAGTTCCCCAATTTCTCACCATCATATATTATTTTCACGAACAGTTTATGAGACCAACTTGGAGATGCCTATTCTCGAACAATACAATTTTCCAAACCGGTTCATAGGTAAATGACTTATACGCACGTATAAGTCAAATGTAATAGGTGAATAATTTGGCTAGGGGTACATGGTTAAAGTAGACAACCAGTGCCATAAGAAACAACGCCTATCATTACAAAACATAGTGTTACTACTAATGAATGTTATTTCACCAATATTAAAATAAAATAAATTAATAAAAAAAAACAATACGGTTGTTTGTAAAACTTATATTTTACAAACAAACGTATTGTTTTTCTAACGTACAATACAATACAAATACTCTTTATTGCGCACCTCAAACATCAAGGAATATACAACACAACATGAGATACTCGTACATTAAAATATCAGGCAGTGGTAAACAACAGGCGGTCTTATCGCAACATAGCGATCTCGCTCGTTGATCTCGTTGAAAAAATAATATTTGGAATTAGTAGGTGGTGCAACTGGTGCATACCTAATAATTAAAGGACTAAATAAACTGCTACCATAAAAACAAAAGTGATAAACATACATACATAAATAAAAATATACAGATATACTTACATAAATACTTAGACATAATAAATAACATAATGTACTTTATTGTTTTAGTCTAATTTAAGCCCTTATTGGGCAAACTTTTTTGGAACTAACACCCTATTAACACCCGGCGCCCCCATGTCAGCTGTTGACCTTTGGAACCCCGAGGGACCCATCTGCAGACGCGCTGAGTCACCGGCGCACGCGCACGAAAGTCAGCGATATCACTACATACTTAGTATAAAATATTAAACACATAATGTATCTGTTTCAATGAATAATAAATAAATAAACAAAGTCCCTTCCTACTGTCTGTCCCTATGTATGCTTAGATGTTTAAAACTACGCAACGGATTTTGATGCGTTTTTCTAATAGATAGAGTGACTCAAGATGAAGGTTATGTATAATACATACATGTATAATCTATCAGCATTGCACCGTGCGAAACAGGGGCGGGTCGCTAGCAATGTAATCCTTTTCATATGTTACAAGAAAGCCTGAAACAGAAATGTTTCTTTTTAATATAACGGCGCAACATTGTCCGATAGTCCGATCCCCACCGGCTTGCCTATTTTAGAGCATCTGTGCCCTTCATTATTTGCTGGCTTAACAGACGGAAGTAAGCCAATTATGCTCCGGCTTGCCTGGGAGTTTTTTGACACCTCGCCACTGCTGTGACAGTATGTGATTCGAGTTGTATACCTGTCTCGCTCGCTCTCTCGCGATCCAGATAGAAACCTCTCAGTTTTCACCCAAACGTGTATGCACTGTACATACATTCGCTCCACTTGTACCAAATTGTAATCCGACAACCAATTGACCCGATTTTTACGCAATATCCAACATACGGGTGCGTTCAATAAAGGGGGGCTTGGGGGGGGAGGGGGTCCTTATCATACAGCTGATAATCAAGCCCCCCCCCCCGACACTTCATAAACGTGTTGACGCAATTGTAGGGGGGATATGAAGTTGGATTTTTTGGGACTTGTCCTGATCTTAAACCATAAATACAAAGATCAAAGCTTAAATAAAAATTGAAAAAGGAGCTACCTGGTGGATGAGACCGGGAATCGAACCCGGTACCTCTGGATTACCAGTCCAGCGCGTTAACCACTTCGCTACCCTAGCTCCAGGACCTGACGAATTTTTCTTTATGCTTTGTGTCGATCTTTGCAGTGTCCATTTAAAAGGTTTTTACACCTTAGCGACCTCTATGTGAATACGTTAATATTCACATCTTACCGCACCACTTTACAGCGGTGAACGAGCAAGCGAGAGAGGGCGCTGTTAGTTTTTATAATTCCCGATCTCTTCCACCAAGTAGCTCCTTTTTTAACTTTTCTTTAAGATTTGATCTTTGTATTAATGGTTTAAATAAAAATTGTGGTGTACCCACCTTAAAAAAATGAGACATTACATGTTTCATAAATTTATGTATCCCGATCTTGTTCAATTATTGAAAACTTATTTAACCGAGCGAGCGAGCGCCTCCATTTCAGGTTGCCCAAAAAAATCTGTGGTATATCCGAATGTTCAGATGTCCGTTTGTCCAGATTTCCGGATCGATCCTCTTAAAATTGAATGAGTAGGTACAACACTTATCAGTATAGATTTTTTTGTGGAGTCAGTTTTTCGATAATTTTCAAAATGGCGGATAATCGGCTGGTAACGTAAAATTGTTGCGAAGTCTACAGCTCATAGAAATATAGTTTTCACCTCACTCGCTCGGAAAACCTCCGTTTATAGGGCGAAATCTGCGTGCAAAAGTCTATTTTATCCGCTAGCGTGCAAAAGTCATTTGAATTTCGAACGACGATTTTGTGTCTCTGTGGTGCATGTAACTTTTTTATATTTAAGACTCCTTCCACGCGTGACTGATTTCATCAGTCGATAAATCTTCGAATAACCAATCAACGCACGCTGATAAAGGGCGATCTGGTCAGGCCGGCTAAAATCATAATTATGTACGTTTGAATACTTCTTTAAAAAAAAAACACCTACAATATCACGTCCAGAAACCTGGTTTGTGGTTACAGATTTTTAAGTTTTTATTTTTTCTACACTTTATTTTATGTTGAATATGTTTATATATATATTAATAGTAAGTAAGTATTTCAGTTTCATTTACATATTTTGACTAGTAAATATATTAAATACATCACAAATTTTAATATTTATTTGTTATAAAAGTTGGAACATATGAGTGTAATTTCTGAACGCACCCGAGAAAAAAATAATAATTAAAAAGTTGGACGTTTTCACAATTCACGTAAACAACGTAAATTGGTTCTGTCTGTGGAGAATACATACTGTTGTCTTACTTTATAGAAATGTGGAAAACAAGAAAGTTAAGCCCAATTTGGAGTATTTATTTAATGCTAAAAGCCTGCATTAAAACGAAAAAGGATTTGTTATAAATATTTGGAGACGATAAGTAATTTACCGAAACTATTGGCGTTTTTAAAGAAGATAAAGCCGAAATAATCTTGTGCGGATCCCATCGTCAAATAACTTCCAAAGCAAGTGTTATGGAAAATACTTCCGAGTGGCCAAGTAATCCTTCCCAGAATGCCATTCTCCCACATTTACAACGAATGTGTCAAGTAGTTTCAAATACAAATATAATATAACAGTGCTTAAGAAAAACTCAACGATAAAATATACACGACGATAATACAAACTACGGCCATATTTTTAATATGTGTGTGCTTCTCTCGTATTTGTTTGGTTTGGATTTGAGTGTGTTAATGTTTTAAATTAGATGTGTTAAATAGAAGGCAAAATTAAATATGATTATTTTTATCTGTTAATTATTTTTCTTGAACTTCCATTTTCCTCGCTGTAGTGAGGTGAAAAGTTGTGTGTTCCGCATGGCTGCAAAATTATTTAGCTTCTCGTGTCTTGAAAGCTTCGCTACGCTCAGGAATCTATCTTTGAACCATTCGCTTCGCTCATGGTTCAATCTTAGATTCCTTCGCTCGCTCAGCTTTCAATTTCAACACTCGCGCCAAATAATAACTTTGCAGCCTTGCATAACAAATAACTATTTCACCTCACTCGCTCGGAAAACCTCCGTTTATAGGGTGAAATCTGCGTGCAAAAGTCTATTTTATCCGCTAGCGTGCAAAAGTCATTTGAATTTCGAACACGTCGATTTTGATTCTCTGTGGTGCATGTAACTTTTTTATATTTAAGACTCCTTCAACGCGTGACTGATTTCATCAGTCGATAAATCTTCGAATAACCAATCAACGCATGCTAATAAAGGGTGATCTGGTCAGGCCGGCTAAAATCATATGAGCGTTTGAATACCTTTTAAAAAAAAAAAAACCTACAATATCACGTCCAGAAACCTGGTTTGTGGTTACACATTTTTAAGTTTTTATTTTTTCTACACTTTATTTTATGTTGAATATTTGTATAATGAATGTTGAATGTTTATATATATGAATAGTAAGTATATCAGTTTCATTTACATATTTTGACCAGTAAATATATTAAAAACAACACAAATTTTCATATTTATTTGTTATAAAAGTTGGAACAAAAGAGTGTAATTTCTGAACGCACCCGAGAAAAAAATAAACAATTAAAAAGTTGGAAGTTTTCACAGTTCACGTAAACAAAGTAATTTTGTTCTGTGGAGAACACATACTGTTGTCTTACTTTATAGAAATATCGAAAACAAGAAAGTTAAGCCCAATTTGGAGTATTTATTAAATGCCTGCATTAAAACGAAAAAGGATTTGTTATAAATATTTGGACACGATATGTAATTTACCGAAACTATTGGCGTTTTTAACGAAGATAATGCCGAAATAATCTGTTCGGATCCCGTCGTCCAATAACTTCCAAAGCAAGTGTTATGGAAAATACTTCCGAGTGGCCAACTAATCCTTCCCAGAATGCCATTCTCCCACATTCACAACGAATGTGTCAAGTACAAATATAATATAACAGTGCTTAAGAAAAACTCAACGATAAAATATACACGACGATAATACAAATTACGGCCATATTACTTTTAATTTTGAATATGTGTGCTTCCCTCGTATTTATTTGGTTTGGATTTTAGTGTGTTATATTTTAATTTTGACGTGTTAAATATAAGACAAAATTTTGTATGGGTACATTTAAAGTTACAAGTAAAATAAAAGATAAAAACATAATAAAATCACGCCTGGTAGTTATTGAACTGTAAAATGAGTACTCCTTAATTATTATGCCTAATAAATACATTATCAATCATATTAAGTATGGATCCAAAAATCCAAATAATTACATTATTAACGTCAACATAATAACTAACCTAATTACAATAGTCAAACCCGCTCGTTATCGTTTCCGGTGCGAAAGTGCCCATAATGCTCACGGCATTACCCCGCTGGATGGCTATGGACAGCCTCTGCACCAGAAACGATTCGGAGCGGGGGTCAAAGACAAAATTAAATATGATTATTTTTATGTTTTAATTGTTTTTCTTGAGTCTTGCATTTTCCTCGCTGTAGTGAGGTGAAAAGTTGTGTGTTCCGCATGGCTGCAAAATTATTTAGCTTCTCGTGTCTTGAAAGCCTCGCTACGCTCAGGAATCTATCTTTGAACCATTCGCTTCGCTCATGGTTCAATATTAGATTCCTTCGCTCGCTCAGCTTTCAATTTTAACACTCGCACCAAATAACAACTTTGCAGCCTTGCATAACAAATAACTATTATCTATTTTTGTCTTTGGGTCGTGGATATTTTCCATGTATTTAATTATCTTCATACGTACGCATGCCGTCGTTTTTTTTTTTCAAAATATTCAACAAATATAAAGTTACAGCTACGGAAAGAAATTACGTAGATATTATGCAATCAACTATTTTTACTGGACGATAAATGTCTTATGGTTTTAGTTCTGCTATTTTCACTTTCTGAATGGTTTCGAGAAAAGGATGGTACGGCGTGCCGGCCCGCACGTTTGCTTGACTTGGCGAGGTCACTGCCGTGCCCCCAGATTAATGTAAAGCTCAAATCTATAACAATCATAGTAATATGCTCACCTTTTCCAACAAATTAGATACTTCTTGTGTTTGTGTTATTTATTTATTTAAACTTTATTGCACGATAAGTTTTTTCGTACAAAATTCGGACTTAATGCCATGACTCATGAGGCATTCTCTACCAGTCAACCTTAGGGCAAAGCAGAGAAATTGGGTCGATGATTTATAGACATTTTTTTTTCATCAGGAACTGTCCAGTGGTTGACCTCAGGATCACTGATGGTAAGTGGCTACGGAATCATATTATTGTATTTTGTACCTAAAACCTTTACCGCCTTCAGTCCACTGTCATAAATATCAAAGCAATGGTCCATAACAATTATGGCCAACTGTAAGCTAATGCTTTAAAATCAATGAATTATGATAAGAAGTACGATTACAGTATATCATTGCATAAAAGTTTGCAGCTTCGTTAGCTTATTCTTTCAATATTGACAGCGGATTGACGGCAGTTTTCAACGCCTGTAGAATCATCTTTAAACAAATTAAGTAAGGAAGCAAATGAACTGTCAAACCATACAGACTGACTCTCATTGTATGGTTTGACAGTTCATTTGCTTGGAAGACTTATCGTGGTTATACTCGGATTTCTAATTCAAGACAAAAAAAACTACGACAGATACGTCATTGTCAAAATTGTCAGTCACTTATGCATCCTGTCAAGTTAATTTTTCAGGTTTCGCCAAATAAATTATTTTAGTGTGTTTAAAAAAGAAAAAGCATTTTACTATTGTAAAAAATATTTTATTGTACTGGCAACCTTGTGGTAGTTTTTTTGGTCTTGAATTAGAAATCGTAGTTTAGACTCTATCTATCCCCAATATAATTAATTGATGGCCACCCTATGTAACTTCATACAGCAGCGCTAAGTGGCAACTGATTGCCTGCACAGCCGACGTATATTAAATGTAACTACAACATATAACATACGACATAATGAATAACACGATCAAAATCAATCAAAGCTTTGTTGGCTTCGTGTGATTTGTTTTCTTTCCGTTTCGTTGACGTTTTGATAAAGATAGCTGTTATGTTGGTGAATTGATTAATGCCAATAAATAAAAACATGAATAAATTAGTAAAAAATTCATTATATTTATCTTGCATCTCGTTGATTTGAATTGGGACAAAACAGACTCATTACGCACCGCGAGCCGCGCTCACCAGCTCCGCCTTTTGTATTTGTCCGGCACGCGTTCTTATTCAGTCGTAGCGGACGCGTCGATCGATGGTGTCGCCACGCCTATGATAAGTTGCGTCGCGTTTTACACAAACAACCAGTAAAATACTGTTCTCAGGCGGCGTAGGCATTGTTTTTTTTTTTTGGGGATTTTTTTATAGTTCTTTTTTTAGTTTTTCTCAATACAAGTAATTTATTTATTTATATATATATTTTTAATATATTTTCTTTTGTTTAATTATTATTTAATCGATTTTTTTATTATACCATAAAGCACAAATTATATTATTACAGTCAATAACTAAAAGTAAGTATTTCAGTTTCATTTACATATTTTGACTACATCTTAAAAAACCTTACAAATACTAAAACTAATCTAAGCTATACAAAATCCTCACTCCCCGTCCTCCCCGACGCAAAGGTGCCCATCACGCTCGCCGCGTTGCCACGTTGAACCGCAATAGACAACCTTTGCATCAGGAAGGACCCGGAGCGAGGGTCAAGCCCCGCCTCCCGCAATCGCCGCCCAAGTTCGGCTAAGAACTCCTTAGCCTCCGAACACCAACACCCGGTCGTCTCCACCGCAAGAGGAACAAAAAGATAATTGCTCAGCGCCGAATACTTCTCACGCTTCCGTAAAGCTGCCCGCTCAGCCGCCGCCCCTGCCACCCGCACGGTACGACCTATGTGCGAAGCCGCGAAAGTGCTGACACACGTGGCGTCCCACAGAAGGCACTTTCCACTCTTCCATGGCACCAAGGTCAATCCGTCAGGCCTCTTCCCGTCTGTGCGACTAAGACCAGGAGGCTCTAAAATACACGGTACATTAGCCAATACCAGAGCCCTCCTGACGAGGTCATTGAGGGCGTGATGGCGAGGAAACCTCCCTGCACATCGACGACAACTCAACGCGTGATGACCACTACTCTCCACCATAGTACCGCAGATGCATACATGAGGTTCGCAAACATCGCAGCCCAGGCGAAGAGCAACAGCCACCCGCATCGAGTCGTTGTCGAGGAGGGTACCTAAATGCGGAGACGGGAGTGCGTGAAGCCATGCCCCAGCCTCCGGCTTCGACACCGCGATCAGCCTCGCCGTGTCCGCATCCACTGAATTTTCCAGCAAATTGTTGAAAATACGCTGCACCCCTGCCTCGTCCCACAACCGCTGACGGTCCGGCCTATCGGGCATAACCGCGCTCGGGTTGAGACCCGTCCAGGCTGCCAAAGCATCAGAAGCGTAAGGTATGGTTGCCTTGTCACCATCCGGAGATAAAATCTGAGTGACAAGGTCCACGACCCCACCCGCCGATGCCAAGAAAGCCGGGAGGCTCACATCCCGCACGCGGCGTACCCCCAACCCACCCGTCCGTACGGGCAGAGAAGCCTGGGCCCACTGAACCTCATTGAGGGAGACATTCAACACACGCTCCAATGACTCCCTCACCACGCAATCAAAGGTATCAATGAGATTGGGGTGCAGCCAGGCCGGAACAGTGCGCAAGAAGTAGGTCAGCTTGGGAACAGCAAAGCAAACACGCAGTAAAACCAGAGCTACGTGCGCCGACAGTTCCTTTAACCGCTGCACAGCCCCCAGGAGAAGCTGTCTTCGCGCCTCGAAAGCTTCGGGAATGGCCTCCGGGAAAATTGGTGAGCCCAAGAGATTAAAGGTTTCAGGAGACAGTACCTTGAGCCCAGGAAGCAGAGCACTGAAAACCGGAAAAGAGTTAACGGAATTGGTGCCGCAGGGGAAGAACTCACATTTACCACAGTTAACCTCTAGCCCCAATTCGCGAAAACGCAGGAGAAGTGTGAGTAGATCTTGCTCAACTTCCTCAGGCCTACCGCCGAGGGTACCGTCATCTAGGTACCAAATATTCAACGGGGATTGAAGCTCTGATATCGCCTTTTGTATAGCGAGACTGAAGACTAGAGGGCCAAGCGGATCCCCCTGCTGCGCACCGACTCGAGAAAGTATCAGGGAATCACCATAGAAGAGATTCGACGGAGACGCGTACACCTGGAAAAGGAACGGATAGAGAGAAGGCACCTTATTCCTTACCTCTGACAATAACACATCCCTTTCAACCGAATTGAAAGCGTTTTTGATGTCGATCTTAATGATGACAGACTCCGCATTGTTGGGATTCCCCGAAAAAGCTCGAGTAGCATGGATTGCCGCCTCGCATCCCAACTTCGTGCCAAACCCCAACTGGCAGGGTTGCAGATACGCCGCCATCTCATCCCTCACCGCGCAGCACCCCAGCTTCGCTGTCAAGCGCCGATAAACGCTACCAATAGCAATGGGACGTATACCTCCATCCCTCTTAGACAGAGCACACAAAGATGCACCGTAAATGTACGGGCTAACAGCTGGATTTAATTGTCCACTGAGCAAAAAATTGCAAAGCTTAGCAAGACATTCCAAAAGGCGAGGACCATTATCTCCCGCTGAGGCAGAAGTAAGTTCCTTCAAATGAACTGGACGGACACCGTCTAATCCGGCAGCCGAACTGCTATTAAACGAGTAAAGTGCCTGCACTATGTCCTCCGACTTAACAGTCAAAGAAGGAATGGACCTGTCAGGTTCCGGCGGGAGCAACAACTGCCGAGACGGAGCCGGATGCTTCGATTGCAAGATGGCCAGAGTCTCAGGACCCGATGACGCTATGCCATCATCCGACATAAGAATCCGCACTGCACCCGTGAGATCACCCTCAAACACTTTACCCTCCACCGTCTTAAGGACCGAGGGTGTCCTCGATACTACCGCCTCTGCAGTTATGCTCTCAACAGAATCAACTAAACAAGCTGAGACAATGTTGCGTTTAACCTTAGAAGTTAAGTTGCCTGAACCACCTGCTCCCGGCGCCTTAAGAGCGGAATAGGCGAACGATAAAAAATCAAACCAGTCTTCCGTACCGTTTGAGCAGACACATTTGTCGATAAGATCGCTCAATCTGCCAGCCGCCAGATTCCGCGCGCCCTTAGGGATATGCCGCAACACTCGAACAGACTGCTTCAAGGCAGCCAAGTCCTCAAAACCCCGAACATTAGGGTTATTTGAAGGTGCGACCTGTGATCCTGATTGCGCAGCGAGAGGTAAAGACGCCCGGGGAACCCCCTTGTGCATGCGTCCAATGTGGACCTTAAGCCCGTGCGCGGTGAAAGTTCGAGATGAATTATGACAATGAGGGCAAGACAATAACGAGGAGGAGTCGCTCATGATTCCGAATATACTTTGACTATTTGAAATGATACTAAAAAAAAAAAAAAAAATAACAATAATCATCAATAATTATAAACAAAGTACAAAATATCAGTCATAAAATATAATTCAATGTCAAAGTCTATGTATATAAAACAAATACTAATAAAATTATCGACTTCAAAACTCGTTAAGATGATTAACTACACAAGCATACATGAAAGTTAGGTGTCATCCTATGGTAAAAACCTAAATCTAGATATCACAACAGTCACAGAATTAAAAAAAAAAAAAACATTTGGTAGGTAACAAACAATTCATAAATTCACTAAATTTGAAAAAATCTAAATATATTAAAATCTAATTATTATTTTGTATTTTTTTTATAATTATTTTTTATTATTATTTTCTGTTTTCATGTCCAGTCGTAGAATAGGTATTCTATGCAACGTTGTATAACGTGGTAAAAAAATACTCGTAGCATCTTTATTTATGATGTTCAATTGTTCACTACGCTCACATCGTAACCCATGCCGCTCGCGTCTTTTAACCCTTCTTATACAACTGTTGCATAAAGTACTATTACAGCGAAAGCATTATAGGGTTGTGAGTCTTAGCCAAAAACTATATAAGTATGAATTATTTTTGGAAGGATTCCCTATACTCTTGCTATTTTGGTGACAAATCCAAAAAAAAAATACAAATTAACTTTGATGTCACCACGATATTTGTGCGGCCAATAGTTAGTACGTGGGAGAATCCCGCAATGTTGGCTTTTCAATAGGTATTTACTTATAGCACATGCCCACGATGGTCCGTAATTAAATAGACATACTAATTCGGGGATTTACCTTAGAACAGACGGCGTCTACTATTATTTATGCAGTATCCTATGTAATCACTTTTTGACAAAAAATAACCGACCTCAACGAGAATAATAAATAAATAAATATTGGACAACCTCACACAAATCGATCTAGTCCCAAATTAAGCTCAAGAAGGCTTGTGTTATGGGTACTAGACGATGATAGACGTACTTATATAGATAAATATATACTTAAATACATAAGGAAACAACCATAACCCCAGCACAAGTATTCGAGTTCATCACACAAATATTTGCCCTGGCCGGGATTCGAACCCGGGACCGCCGGCTCAGTAGGCAGGTGTCTATACAAACCGAGCCAAACGCGTCGTCAAGAAGAAATTGTATTTGCTAAGAATTATCCCCTAACTTCTTATCGTTAAGAAATTTGTACCTTTCATAGTCAGCTCAGCATAATGCATAGCATTTTCTATATCAACAATTGAATGAGAGTTTCATGATATCGGGGGTATTTAATTTTTTAAATTTACGTTATGATGTTTGCGAAAAATATTTTGTATCAGACACTGAGCTTAAAATAAAAAAAAAATACTTGACAGCCTCTTTTTGCTGTATATATTGCTGAATTCGACCTTTTCCTTGAACTAAAATAAGAAACGGATAACCTGTGACCAGGACTATCGCTTCCTGTTAAGAGGAATAAAATAACGATAAGACAAATTGATACACGTGTAATTTAGGCAAATACTGGAATTTCCTCCATACTTTATATATCAACTTTCATAGAATTGTATTAAGAAGTAAACCTGGGACCTAATTTGAGAATGCCGTTTGAGAGATCGCAAAAAGTCAAAACTCTATTAGATAACAGTATCATCGCCTTTGAACTGTCATTAAAATGCGATGAGCTTCAAGTGACATATCTCATCTCAATTTTGGAAATACGAAAGCGATAATGATTGTCAAAAATGCTATTCATGCATATGAATTTCTGTTTTACACAAAACGTAACTGACTAATTTCACGCACTACACGGTCAAGTTAAAGTATGCGCCTGTTATTTATGCCGTCACATACAAAGGAAACGGAAATTAAGCGCGACCGGATTGACGAAATTGCGATGTTCTAGGGATATCGCCACTTGTCAAGTAGGGACACGTCAAAAGTGAAGGATGGCGATGGAATAGAGAGATCTCCATCATCTCTCTAAAACTGGTCGAATTACCTCCCTAGACTATTCAACATCTTATAATATGTAATGTACTATAAGATTCGATATTAGTTTTCTATGTATAGAGCCATGGCGCCGCGCGCCCATACAAAACAAATGACGACCCTGTATCACGCTATTAAGATCTTTCATGAAATCATGATCATCACCCTTCTCCATAGAAAACTGACAGTCAAAATCTATTATAGTAAAGTATTATTGAAGTGTGAAACATTATGCCTTTTAAATAGCACAATGTTAATATTGTCTGTCACTACATACATTGTGTTATTGAATAAAGATGCTTGACGAGCGTAGGAGTACAACAACCACAACTAATGAAACCTGATGAATGAATGTTCCTTCGGAGATTAGCCTATTCAATATGTTTCTCCTTAAGGCTCCTTATCCGTTCAAAATGCTGATTGTTTTAGACATTTTCTCTATGATCAAACATGTTTCTTAACATATTTTCAATGTTACTACTTAGAACAGGGTATTGAAATTATTTGGTAAATATTTGCAAGCTACAGTTTGAATTTTTCATTGATAATTTTTGTTTCAAAAACAACTCGAAATTGAGAAAATTCTACTGCACGCAATGAAAGCATGAAATAGCTATGTTACTATCTAGAACTCAGGGAAAGTATTATTCACTTTAAAAAGTTGGTTGAAATTTTCAACAGTCATGTCATAATATGAAAAAAACAAATAAAAGGAATAAGGCCCCTCAAGAAGATAATGCAGGTCTGCAATAGATCGAAATAAAGTGGAGAGCGATCGTCCGAAGAGTGATAAATAGAGCTCACGACCCTCAGCAAGGAGGAATACGACACGAGAAGAAGAGAAAAGAGGTTTTGTTCTTGACTGTTTTCTGTGAAATTTTGGCAACTGAATAGGAAAACATTTCGATTTCTTCGCTTATTAATATACAATTTGTTTGGTCTGGTTTTGGCCAAAATTTCACTGCAAACTGACGCCGAGTAAGTATGTAAATGGTACCCTAGGTTAGGTTTTTTATGTGTTTATATATTTTGTAATTTTTTTATTGTATTTTACTTTTTATATATATATATTGTAAAAACCTAGCCTAAGAATTAAAATAAATAAAGGAGATAATAATAGGAGCAAAAATCGAAAAGGTCATAGAATCTGCCCTCATTCAGTTTTCAAAGCTACTCGGAGGTGTACATCGTATCTGATAAAATCATTTTTGTGTGAAAACTCGTGCAATTTTAAACAAACCAAAGATCAGATGAAATCATGACGCATACAAAATAAAAATGTGACTATTGACGAGTTATTTCGAATAGCGCCCGAATTAACCACATTTCATTCATATTTCTGTGAATGAAATTGTTGGCATATTATCATTTTGGAACGGAAATGATTCCCTGACTCAAAATACTCTCTCATTTGGCGTGCCAAGTGTGAATCGCGGCAGAATTTCCATAGATTTTCCATAGGTTACAGTGGCGTGGCATGCAAAAAAGCCGATTCCTACCTTTTGGAGCCATCATTATTTCACAAAAAATAACCGACTTCGAGGAGCGAAATGGATATATATGTATGTTTCGTTTTTTTGTTGATTTTCTCAAAAAGCTCTAAATCAATGTCGTGTCGGTAAAAATTTATTGGAATGACCTCTGCACCAATTTTGATAGAATTAGCTACGTAGTTAACCCTTTGGATTAACACATGAGCTACTTTTTATCCCGAAGATCTGTAGTGTTCCCGTGGGATGAGCGGAAAACACCGCGGGGCGCAACTAATAGACTATTTTAATTTCTTGGTTGGACGATAAAATTTTCACTATTCTAAAGTCGAAATATCATCACTGTATTACTACTTTTGCGATGTGCTCGATTCAACTTGTCAATGTTACTTTAATGAGTTTAAATTGCCATATATTTGAATTTGAATGAATATAGTCAATATGAATACGCAGGCAGACTAATCACAATAATATTATAAAGGCGAAAGTTTGCGACTGTGTGTGTTTATGTGTATGTGTGTTACTTCACGCTCAAACGACTGGACCGATTTTGATTAATTTAGGTATGAAGCCCTAATGACCCTGGATTAACACATAGGCTACTTTTTATCCCGAAAAAATAGTGTTCCCGTGGATGAGCGAGTATCACCGCGAGGCACAGCTTGTATACTATATTCGTATTTCTTTGTTGGACGATAAGACTTTCATATTCCTGGAGCTTAATTTCACAACTCTAATGTCGAAATATTACCACTGTATTCAACTTGCCAAAGTCGTTAATTTTTTTACTATTTATAGCTTTAATACGCAATATTAATAAGCAGGCAGACTAATATTAAATGATACCCTACAACACTTACGTTCAATTACGCAATCCTTGTAATTCCTAAGATTAACATTAAACAGTCATTTTAATTCCAAGCCGCGGCCTTAATATAAGCCTTAAAACTCTGACTCATAAAACAAATTCAAGAATACAAGTCATCCTCGCACTAATTTTGTTTACAACTTCAATCTCAATAAATAAAATTACGTTTCCAGCGTTTTCTTGGAAGAATGTTGCAATTTCCTCTTCCGTTTTCAGGCGTACCATCTAAGAAGTTGGTCGACTGTACTTTTTAGGGTTCCGTATCCAAAGGGTAAAAAACGGGACCCTATTACTAAGACTCCGCTGTCCGTCTGTCACCAGGCTGTATCTCATGAACCGTAAATAGTTAGACGGTTGAAATTTTCGCAGAGGATGTATTTCTGTTGCCGCGATAACAACAAATACTAAAAAAACAGAATAAAATTAATATTTAAGGGAGCTCCCATACAACAAACGTGATTAGTTAACTTTGTTTCTCATGCATACCAGGTGCAAAATTAACTTAACCGGGCCAGTTAAGATGGGAAGTGTTTGTACGGCACCCTCGGTGCGCAAGTCCGGCTCGCACTTGGCCGGTTTTTTACCCTTTGTGTACGGAACCCTAAAAAAATAGAAGGACGTAGTTTGACGTCGTCTCGAACTAACGTCTATCGTGTAACAACCTGAGGTTCCATATCAGGTTCTTACACCTGGCGGCTACTGCCATCTTTCGTCAAATTTCCGATTACAATCCGCTCTAGGTAAGGTCAGGTTGGGTAAGAGAAACACGCCACAATTTATCTGCTTAGCCCAATGGTTGACTGGTAGAGAATGCCCTATGGCATTAAGTCCGCCTTTTGTACGATAAGTTCTTTCTTTTGTGCAATAAAGATAAAATAAATAAATAAATGGGGAAAGTGGAACACTGGAATATTTTCTATAAGTATTATAGCTTTAATAGACATAAAACGACCAACTACAGTGACATTTATTTATTTTTTACCTGGAACTGTTTCTAAAAATTGGGTTTACCACATACACTGTGATATATTTTAAGTGTTTCCCTTACCCCAACGTGTTTCTCTTACCCAACCTGACCTTACTGATGTAGAGCCACAAAAAAGTTACATGAAATGAAATGTAAGTGAAATTTATGCTGTTTTTTCGTTCCGAAACGTTTCCTGTCAATTATGTAATTTTCAAACGTTGAAATATATCATAGTTAAGGAAATATGTGAAATGTTTCAGATATTGCCCATAGTTAATAACAGCTAGGAAGAGTTTGTATGGAAACATCGTGTACCCATATCTATTTGACGACGCGTTTGGCTCGTTTTGTAGACACCTGCCTAATGAGCCGGCGGTCCCGGGTTCGAATCCCGGCCAGGGCAAATATTTGTGTGATGAACTCGAATATTTGTGCTTGGGTCATGGTTGTTCTATGTATTTAAGTATATATTTATCTATACAAGTACGTATATCGTCGTCTAGTACCCATATCACAAGCCTTCTTGAGCTTAATTTAGGACTAGATCGATTTGTGAGAGGTTGTCCAATATTTATTATTATTATTATAAATAGATCCAACCATACGACCCAAGTAATCACACAACGTTGTGCAAGTTATGACTCATAGTCAAGCCTCACGTCACAATCCGTAGAAGGATCATATTTACGAGTTTAATCGTACAAGCATCTTCAATTCTTCATTCTTCACTTAACATACATCGAATATTTTAATTTTTATTAAAGCAGTAACGTTTGCCAGCGTAAACATTGAAAAATATCCAAAATTTAATTTTTCGGAATACTTATCCTATTTGGTGGATCCCGCAAACCTCCGCTCCGTCTTAATCGAAACGCACCCTAAATACTTGGAACATTTTAAAATATTTAAATTTGAAAATGTATTATACATTTTAAAATTTATTATTTTCATATTATGACAACTACTTATATTGATAAAACCAACGTTTTAAAGTGAATACTTTGCCTTGAGTTCTAGATAGTAACATAGCTATTTCATGCTTTCATTGCGTACAATTCTATCCTTTTCGAGTAGTTTTTGAAACAAAAACTGTCAATGAAAACTCAAACTGTACGTTTCAAAAAGTCCTGTTCTAAATAACATGTTAAGAAACATGATTGATCATAGAGAAAAATGTCTGAAACAATCAGCATTTTTAAACGGACTTATCCGTTGTGTTTTCATTAAGGATCCTTAGATCCTTAGTGAAAACACACCCTAATACTTGGAACGCGTAACTTTTATCCCCATTCCAAAGGCTTAAAGTCAAATAATAATTACATACACAACGTACCAACATTTGAATAATTTACTCATGTGACTTAAATAAGTTATGCATGAGATGTGCTGACAGATATAAATCATGAGAATTTGCATAACAATAACACTACCGGTCGAAAGATAATTACAATATGGCGGCCGAGAATTCTTCCGAGGTCTTTCTTTTAGAAGAGAATAGGTTACCTATATTGATTTAAACTTACACAAATTTCACACATTATTCTGATAAAACTGGAGTTATTCGCTTTCAAAAAACCGTTTATTTAATCATCTCTACGTTTCGGACGTCGCGTGGTGTATTTAATGCATGGAATGCATCTAAAAAAATAAAAATCGTACTTAACCTAATCTTGGCATCTATGCCAAGTTAGAAAGAAAGAAACAAATACTTATTCGTGAGCACAAAACATAATTAGTGTGTCAAAAATACTATAGGTAATTATAATTATGGTTATGCCTCGAAAAGGTCCTCAGCCACGAGCTAGCTAAAAACCAGCTCTGATCTTCCAGTATAAATTAGTTATTATTTTACCTGCCAGGTTATTATTTTAGATGCCAGGTTATTATTTTAGATGCCAGGTTATTATTTTAGCTGACAAGTTATAATTTGGATGCCAAGTAATTACTTATTTAAGATGCTAAGTGTTTATGTTGGATGCCAAGTTATTATTTTAGCTGCCTGGAAAATAACCCTAAGTTTAACGTGTGTAGCTGTGTGTCTGTCTATGCCAGTAGGATCGTAGCGCCCAAACGGATGACCCTTATTGTCATTGTGACAATAGCAAAAAACGTAAGTGTTTTAATTTCTTTCACTATACAAAAACTTACAAACGAACTTCATTTTCAGTTTATAACAAAACTGTCATAAAACTAATTCAATATTAACAGACAGAACTATAAAGTACGTAAAAAACATTACGACCTTGTGGATCTAAAAACTAAAAGAACGTATTTTGGTAACAAAACCAAGTCATTTAAGACTTTTTGAAAATTAGAGACACCTTATTGATCGAATTACTAAAGGGACGTATAGGTAATATATCAGTTACGAAACGCTGTGACTTACGACGTTTTGAAAACAGCTAGCCGTGGAGTTTTTCACGGTATAAGTCGGAACGTGTGAAAAGGCTTTTTGGGATTAGGGCGTGTAAGGCCGGCTTTATGGACGGGTCGATGACCTTTGGGGTAAAATGTCAGCCGTTGAAAGTTTAAGGATATGGGTCACGTATTTTTATGAAGCAAGGTTTATTATAAACCAGGACATCAATACACATGCATGAAGATGGAATGGGGAATGAACGAAAATTTTCAACAATGAAAATATTTCAATTAAGCTTAAGTCTTTCGCTTCATTGTAAACATTTGGTTTACGTTAGCGGACGTTAATAACAATTATTAATTTGGGTGTAGCACATCGCTACTATCGATTCTCAACATAATTTGAGACGATGTTGCCGATTATAAACTCTGAATCTTTACGGTAGATGGCGCTACGATGCCACCCTAAGGCATGAAGAAGCAACTGTGAAAAATTCAACGGCTCTGGCATCTGGTTCGGTGGTCCAGTTGGTAGGACGCCCGTATTGGCCCGGAAAGCCGTTGGAGACGCAGGTTAGAATCCTGCCTGAACCGTTAATTTAAAAAAAAAATCGCTTCATTGTAAACATTTGGTTTACGTTAGCAGAAGTTACTGCTTTAATAAAATTAATTAGCTTAAGTTTTTTTATAGGTACGAATGAAACAGGGTATGAATTAGTTAGCCTATACTTGTTAAATTAGGGTACCGATTTATCTATGTTCCAAATCCGCCTAGCCATTTCGGCTTGTAGTTTTTCTTTTTTTTATGTCATAGGGGGCAAACGAGCAAACGTATCGCCTGATGGAAAGCGATTACCGTCGCCCATAGACACCTGAAACACCAGAGGAGTCACAAGTGCGTTGCCGGCCTTTCAGGTGGGAGTACGCTCTTTTCTTGAAGGTTTTAAGGATATAACAGACATAATAAAAACATATACATACACACACACACAACTTCACTTTTTTAACATTAGGTTCAGAGTACAACGTAATAGATACGTATAGATATTTGCTGTACGGCGAAAACTCAACACTGTTTTAATGTAATTATAACTTGATTTAAACACGAATAAGGATAAGATGACATTACACATTATTTCTTCACAACGACAAAAATACGCATAATCATTCCGTTTTCGTAGACTTTTTTTATTACCTAAAACACTATGGTTTCACAGTTAAAAACGACTTTAAAAAATAAAAAGTAAAACTGCTATCTAAAATTTGTTGAAATAATACAGCGATTCGCAAATTCGTACGCGCATAACCCAATTTTTTACATAAGTATTCACTCAATTACTCAAAGGTTATCTTGAAGAGCCTTTGTTATAAAGGTTATCGCCTTTGTAGGTACCTGTGTTATCTGTTAACTGTTAATTTTCTTTTGAATTTATTTTGAACTAGCTGTGCCCCGCGTTGTTACCCGCTCATCCCACGGGAACACTAAATTTATTCGGGATGAAAAGTATCCATGTCCTTCCCCGGGACTGAAACTATCTATATACCAAATTTCATCTAAATCGGTTCAGCGGTTTAAGCGTGAAGAGGTAACAGACAGACAGACAGACAGACACACTTTCGCATTTATAATATTATAAGTATATAAGTATGGATTGTTATTGTGTACAGTAAAGTGTTGACCTTCCTTTTTTTGCTTTGTAAGTGTGGGAATTTATTTAATGTAAAAGTGAATAAAACCAAAGCTATCTCTGTATCGAAATTGGCTAAAATAAGTCCAGCTGTTTCGGCTTGAGAGGACAAAGAAAATTATGATAACAGATGGCGCGCGCCCATATAAAACAAATGACGATTCTACACCACGCTATTATTTTTCCTGAAATCATCACCTCTCTCATTAGAAAACTGATTTTCTATAAAAATCTAGAGTGATATAATAGTAAGTAAGTATAGATGTCCAATAAAGACCCCGGCTTTGCTAAACTGAAGATATTGCCGCTTCGACGAATTAAGGCCCTTGTTTAAACGTGACCTTTATGAAGTCGAAAAAGCAAGCGCCATTCCCTATCGGTCATTGTCTATCGTGTTTTATTAGAGCCGTGCGAAGCTAGCCTAGTCCAGTTGAAACCGGTTCGCGCCGGTCGTGATTTAGAGCAACCTTTTGTACTACGCGCAAAATGTGTGAACTGTGGTGCTTCGATCGGATGGATGGTTGGAAAGTGAAAATGTTTTTGTTGAATAATTTTTATCAGATTCAAGGTTCTTTTAATGTCTTATTATTACCAGAAAAAAGCGAAGTGCAGTGACGTCACCACAATCTGTTGAATACCATTGTAAAAAGGAACGTCTTCTGCTAAAATTTACTCTAAACTTTAACGACGCGTAACGGTATCAAGTACATAATTATCTTACACGTCGGTATTATTGGTAATTATTGAGAACCTCTAGTTTCCCATTGCTGGCCAAAAGCATTTCTTCCGACCCTTACGATTTTGTGGATATCTGGCCATCCTTTAAAAAGTCCTTCCTCCCGTCATCGCTGGCAAGATCCGCCTCCTCTGTTAACATGGATATGAACAACAAAATAAACGCAATCATGTAAGCAAATAAATATACACCAGTATTATTTTCCTGATATAATGCCAACACAGCTTGAACTTTGGGATATTTTTGTCAGGCATTTCGCAGAAAATATGTAAATCAAGACGGAGATCCAATTAAACAATATCAGTGCCATATAAATATGCCGCGATGCTGTTTGGACTAAAATGTGATGGAATACAATCGACTTTTGGCACTTCACACAAAAACATTCACATTCGCACACTTTGCTTTGGTCTTTTCTCAAAAACAGAGACGCAAAAGACTGTTTGATCGACTAGGAGCTGGATTCGATGTGACTAATGACATTTCTCCGAGAGATCTGTTGTATATGACTATTTGCATGGTGTATTCTATTTGGAATTTGCATGCATGTATTTCTGTTGAGATGAATATACTTGATATACTTGAAATGATAGGCGTGAGCAATATTATATATATTTTTGTTCTACGCTCGAACCGGAGCATTCGTGTCCATAATGAGGCCGAGAGTCAACATAACAGTCCACCCAAACATGAAACAAAGACGCAATGACCCAAAGCAATGATCATACCACTTCACTACCATACCCTTTGGACTATCTAATGCACCCGAATTCACGCGACAGTCGTTTCGCAACACCATAGCGTGAATTCCGGGATTACCATTTTCCTTCGTTACAGGCAGCTTGTTTACGGGATTTATGTCCGGGACTGGACACGGGACTGCCCGTTTGTTCCTTTCAGTCCCGATGTGTGCACAAAAAGACACGATTGAGTAGATTCGGCGATAAAATAGGACCTTTTGTAAACGTTGAGGGGTTGTGAATGTGTTTGGTGTTATTTCTCATTTGGAATAGATTTCGAGCTTGTTTTGTTAGGGGTGAATTTAGTTTTACAGTAATATCAATGGTCGTGTGTTTATATCTGTTGAGTATTTACTGAATATTTGTTATGATTAGTATCTACTAAATTTAACAAATATTGTTCCGCTCATCAACATCTCACACTTTCGCTATTTCACTTATGGAGAAAATAAGACACATGTTTAGTTATTGCATATTTAAGCAATCATTTTGCTATGTAAAAAGTGGTACACAATTGAATGTCAGGAATAAGGATTTATTTTTGACTAGCTGTGCCCCTCAGTGTTACCCGCTCATCCCACGGGAACACTAAATATTTTCGGGATGAAAAGTATCCTATGTCCTTTCCCGGGTGTCAAACTATCTCCATACCAAATTTCATCTAAGTCGGTTCAGCTGTTTAAGCGTGAAGAGGTAACAGACAGACAGACATACTTTCACATTTATAATTTATTTTTGATTTTTGATAGCCCTCCAATGGAAATTCCATTTACTCCAATTCTTCATGACAAAAGTACGTACAAACTGATCTATTACAGTAAAAGTAATAAAATTAATAAAAACAATTCCAAGTCTTCAGAAGTGGGAACGTAGCAGGTGTTTTCATTAACTCAGTAAATTTGGGTCGCACAGAGGCTTTACGAATAATGAATAGAATATGTAACAAGTTGGTAGTTTACGGAAATGTCCTAGTTTTGTCTTTGGATGGAACTGTCGCCGCAGTAGGGAGGTTGGAATGAAACTAGGCGTTAGTGCGTTTAATGAAATCAATGCTTAACCGGCTGAGAACAGAAGAATAATACAAAAATACGGATATATAAAACTGTCATAAGATCCATCTTCATGTGTGGCAGTGAAGCCTGGACCGCACCCTTAAAGAGGAAAGTCAGTCCTGGTACCGGACCGCAAAGTACTTTGGAGGAGCCCAAGAGGAATGATGGTTCGTGGCGGATACGTACTAACGCCAAGATTATGGAACTGGTAGCTGAGCCGAATATTATCGGAGAAACAAAGTTCCTTAGACTTCGTTGGCTCGGTTATCTACACAGAATGGAAGAGGATGACGCGACAAAAAGAGCATACTCGCTCGTCCCAGGTTCCGCTAGGGGGATGTGGTGGAGGTGGATCTGCGTAAGCTTCAAGCCAAAAACTGGCCAGAAACTGCGCAGGATCGTTACAAGTGGCGTACTTTCGTTTCGGAGGCTAAGATCCTGTTTGGAACAGTGAGTCAAAATAGTTTAGTTAGTTGGCTGAGAACAGGAGTTGGTCGTTGCAATCAACTGAGGAAAAGATAGATCCGGACCGAAGACGCAAGCTGCGAAGGCGGATGCGGAGTACGCCACATTGTTATGGAATGCCTAAAAACGAAATTCGCAGGTCAAGTGGAAGACCTCAAAAATGTATCAAGTGAAGCTATCGATTTTATGACCAATTGTTAATTTAGACAATAAGCAGTGTAAACTTTTGCCATGCGATAAGTAAAACATGCTATTAGATATCACGCATGCATGCAAGTTTCGTTTGAGCGTTGATTATTAATGGTATCCATCGATCAGAAGGTGCTAGCTATCCTGAACCGAAAGAATTCCAGGCACTACCATTGATTTCCATCGTCTGATATACAGGGTAGAACAGATCGAGGGCTTTTAAGCACTTTTAAGCAAACAGGGAATTGTTTAGAACAGAAATTGTCACCAGCACCTCTAGCACAACTGTGACACGTGACGTTTGAGAAATATTACCTGTCTCTTTCTTCATAATACTCTGGGAGAGTGACGGGCTATACTATGTCTTGCTATAAGTACTTTTTTTTTTTTTAATGTCATAGGGGGCAAACGAGCAAACGAATCGCCTGATGGAAAGCGATTACCGTCGCCCATAGACACCTGCAACACCAGAGGAGTCACAAGTGCGTTGCCGGCCTTTCAGGTGGGAATACGCTCTTGATGCATACAACACATTGTCATGCTATGCATACAACACTGCGTGTCCAATACAATAATATCTGAGATAATAATATATGATGCTGAGGCTGCCGAGGCACTATAGTGCATCAGGTATGTTCGCCGATGCGCGTACAGACGACCATTTTTTTTTTTTTATGCCATCAGGCGGAAAAGAATTGCTTCGTTGGTAGCTCGGGTGCGCGGTAGCAGCAACAGCATGCTAGGGATATTAGCAGAACGCCTAGACTGCCCACTCATGAAGTACTGGGTCGAAGTGGCTATATGCAGGAGCAAGTAAAGCGCACAACTCGCTATTTACGTTACCGCGACCACGATGTTCTTAATTTTTTTGCTGTTTTCTTGGATTAATTAATTTTAGAATAAAATACTAACTTAGAGATAAGGTCGTTCTGTCTAACATAACACAACATAATATGGATCGAAAATTGGTCTGATATAAATGATTGTATTTTTATTTATTATAATTATGTCGCGCGACAAGTCGCAATGCCAAGTTATGGTAGACGGGCTGGCCAAAGTTTGTCACCAGGCGATCTCTTTAAATACTTTTCGCCTTTAAAATGTGTTTGCGTGGAACACAAGCTGTTTATCTAAGCGTCAAATTAGGTTAAACAGCCGATGCGTGGCGCAGACAAAGACCGGATCCCGCGCATGATCTAACGCCGTGACGTCATCGCAAACAACCGTATGTAACAACGCGGTATCTGGCAAATTCCTGTGGATTTACAGCTCGGATTATGGGCTTTACCACGTTCTGGTCGGCGCGTGGCGTAATTCGGAGCCCAATATGTTGGATAGTTTCGAAACAAGGGTAAAAATACGAGAAAAAATATTTATACTAATGCATTTTTGTCGTACTCTTACCCGCTGGATAAACCTATACATAACCCAGATAACGTCTCTTCGCCTTCGACTTTTTCTGCTCCCCAAAGGTTGTCAGAAAGAGATCGCTCTTGAGCGATAAAACCGCCTGTTGTTATCCTATTCATACGTTCCTTTATTTGTTAGTTATAATTTTTTTCATGTGGTGCATATTAAAAAATTGGGCAAGTGCGAGCCCGACTCGCGCATGAAGGGTTCCGTACCTATACATATATATAATCTATAACAAGTTTGTTGTATGGGAGCCCCCCTTAAATATTTATTTTATTTTATTTTTAGTATTTGTTGTTATAGCGGCAATAGAAATACATCATTTGTGAAAATTTCAACTGTCTAGCTATCACCGTTGTTGAGATACAGCCTGGTGACAGACGGACGGACGGACGGACGGACGGACGGACGGACGGACGGACGGACGGATGGACGGACGGACAGCGAAGCCTCAGTAATAGGGTCCCGTTTTTACCCTTTGGGTACGGAACCCTAAAAACATTAATAATAATAATATTATCAAACCTGCCAAGTAGCACAAGTTGAATGTGCATAAGCGCTTAAACAAGCTTTATACCGCCAATTTGAGCTGAATAAAGGCTCTATCAGCGCTTATGCAGCCAATATACTTGGACTGTTTTTTATCTCGCTCAAAATATTCACAGAAACGCTTAGAATAGTGCCTTTGCCATATTTTACTGCCTGCCTTTATCAGGTGTCTACCTGATCTAGTGGTTGATTTCCATCCACACTCCCCCATCGCAAGCCTTATGATTACCGCAAAAAATACATTGGCATTGTTCGTTCGAGTCGTTTTTTGTTAGAAGCAAACCTACACTAGAGTCTCTGATACCTATAGATCGTCTAGAAACACTATGCCTCTGCTGTGAACTATTCTTAGGCCTCCTGTCAGTTCCCTTTTCCTCGCGTAACTATAAGGAAAAATAGTTTTCTGTTGCGTGCTGGTAAAAGTCTTAATAAAGTAGCAAAAGAGCTGGATATCGACATCTTCAACAGTAATATCCCGGCTGTAAGGCGTAATGACGAACGAATTCTTTAAGTGAGCGTGCTTTAACCGAATCAGCTGTCTGGTGCATTGATTAAATTAGTTCTATTACACTTAGTTTGTAATCACAGGTAGTTGCGATGTTGTGCATTGTGCGAGTACTTTATTTTTGTATAAAATGTTACTACCTGTAATTGGCTTTCCATTAACTATTTCTAAGAGCAATGTATTGTTTGTAGCTCTTGGTTCTCCTAATAAATAAATAAATCTGAGGAATGTGATTGGTCCATTTTACACATCTCCGCTCCTCTTCTGTGGACTGGAAGCCCAAGGGTGCGTCTCTATAGAAACGAGGAATCGACCAATGTCCTGAGTTTAAGAGGGCGCCAACGCGTTGGCTAGCTCTCTCTCACTGAGCATAAGCGTGAGCGAGATGGAAGTGCGTGCTCGGAAGCCAGAAATCATGTTTTTTGAGCTATGTCATAAACGTGTGCATTTTATATTGAAAATAGTTTTACAGTTTTTGAGAACTTATAATTGTGCATCTATTAAGGTAATAAACATTGTTAAAAACGGAATTGTTTTGAAGATCGAACCGAAAATATCTAAAAAAAAGGTTTATGTTTGAGAGACAAAAGTATCGAGAAAATTATTACCAATCGTGTTTTCACGTTGACACGATTGAAGAAAAACTGTTTAAGTTTTTTATTTCCAAGGGACAGATTTTTAATCACTAGGGATGTTGAGATCTAGGATCATTCACCTGACGAATTGTGCATGGGTGCCCACGTGGTGCCCACCCATGAACCTTAAATCTGTATCTCAGCTCCGCTCCAATTTTGTGATTGGTCGATTCCGCACGTCTCCGCTTCAGTAGAGTAGCACCCTTAGGCTGCTCCTCTTAAATTGCTCTTTTACCCTATTTTCAAGCCAAGCTGACATAAAGGGAAATTAGATAAATACTTAAGGACCCGTCTTGGTACGGGTAAATTCAATTAAAATCGTGCTGCGCCGTTTAAAAGCTTAGAGTGGAGTTCTAGGACTTGATGTAGGTATTGTGTTAAGAGGATAAATGGGCAAATGAGGGGTTTGAATTGTGGTATGATACGAACTTCAAACCTTCTAGAATGGAGCGTACTCCTACCTGAAAGGCCGGCAACGCACTTGTGACTCCTCTGGTGTTGCAGGTGTCTATGAGCGACGGTAATCGCTTTCCATCAGGCGATCCGGTTGCTCGTTTGCCCCCTATGACATAAAAAAAAAAAAAAAATAGAGTTCGAAGTCCATATCGCACCGTCTTGTTGGACCAAATATAGTTCAACACAAAAATTATGAAGGATGCACGATTCGAACTACGATTTTCGAACTTCAAAGTATCCTCGGCTATTCAAAAACTACGGATGATAAGTCTAATTTTGGCTATTTCTTCATTCAAAGATTTAAAAAGTGGTAATGCAGATGGCTATTGAGTCAGCGGTCTTGGGTTCGAATTCCAGCAAGGGCAAATATTTGGGGTCATGAATGTATTCTATGTATTTTATCGTCATCCTGGACGAGTCTACTAGAGCTTAATTTGGAAATAGGTCGATTTGTGTGTATTTATCCGATATTTATATATTCATTAAAATATCCGATCATCTTAGCATGTTGTCATAGTATGAGTAGGTATATCATGTATGACCTATTAGCAGCAAGCTCCTCCCAACATGTAGGATTGATAGCGCAAGCGTATAATTCCACTGGCCAACTCTACTGCCACATGTGCAAAAAAGAGTTTAAAACTAAATTTGGCTTAGATAGCCATATCACAGCCCACAATAGATGAAGTCCATAGTTCTTGCATTGGGTCGCCGTCGTCGAAATCGATGAGGAGAACTAATTATATCATGTATTCATAACCAAAACTCACTTGAACCTGTGCGTTCTCTTTAAAACATTGATCTTGATATTGAATCGATACTGATAAACGAGGTTTGATCCTATTAGATATTTGTCACTTAGTGAGTTGAGATATATATAAGTATATGTATAGATCTTACTATGACAAAATGCTGGAACGATAAAATACTTACAGCTTTAGCCTTGAACAAAATTAGGCATGGTAGTAATAGGCTAGACTGTGTTTCTACGTAATCGGTAAAATATTTGGACAGAAACCCATGTTATGCCCAAAACTGTAACAAAGGACATTAAATCAAAGAAAACATTTGTCTAATTAAATAACCATACCCGAAATGGAGCGTTGTCGAACCATGTTGCAACCAGACGAAAAACAACAATACCTTTTACAACCGAGAAACCAAACAAAACTCTTCCAAAGCCTTTATTACGTATCCTCCAAGAGTTATATTCAAATTGTATGGTAATTTTTTGTAGAAAAAAGAAATTTGTACCGGCCAGATGTAGGTTAACATAGGACCAGTTTAAGAAGACCCGTGAGAAGTCTTTGTATGTTACGGCTTTTACTATTCGTTGTTCGATAGACGAGACGCGGGGGGTCCGGTTACATTGGGAGTGTTGTGATTTATTTTTTCTTTGTTTGAGGAGAGCACGGAACAAATGTTGACATTTATAAAATTCGGCCAGTGATTGGATAATTTTGTCGCGATGGCAGACTGACGTATTGTCTTGGGCTCGTGATTTGTTCGCGTTGACAGCTGGCCGGTTTGAACGAGTGCGTTCGATTTTTGAAAAACGGGCATATTCTTTTAACATTATTTTGTTTCGAATTTTTGAAGAGTAGCTGGGTCGTTTCGAGTTTTCTAAAGAAACGTTTCCATTTCACAAAAAACTTATTTAAGTAACCGTTTTTTTGCTGTATATGTACCGCTGTCAATGTCAATGTATCATTGTTACAGATTTTTTTAATAACAGTTTTTGGTTCTAGTAAAAAACTAATTTTCCGTGTATCTATAAAAAACGGTTTCTCAAAACGGTTACAAGAAAAAACGCGCAGCCCTATTGAAGAGTCAATTCGATTTGAATTAAATTATAGTTCTGTATGAATTTGCAATGATCTGTCGTTCTTTATATATTATGCTAAGCTCGCAGCAATAATATAGACTTAAAATTCGGCGATTGAATAATTTTGCCGCGATACGGTAGAACCGTCAGTAGGGGTCGTTGCCTCGTTTGTCAGATGACAGTTGGGGGTCGTTGCCTCATTTGTCAGATGACAGTTGAGTTGAGACTAATGGAAAACTATTTGAACTCGGGCATTCGATTTTTAAAAACTGTCCAATCCTTATTCTTTTGTTTTATACAATTTCATGATTTTTCTACACAGTTGGATATGAAAAGTTTTGTATAAGTACATTAATGATTTTATTTATTAACTTACCTTTAGCCCGTTTGATTGATTTTCATTGTATGTGTTTGAGCTTTATTTTAAACCCGAAGGCAAAGGATGATAACTGTTATTTTGTACCGTTTGTCGACCTTTTACGATAGTAAAGCAAAAAGTTCTAGACAGGAAGGAAAAAATGCTATTTTGAGCCGTATGCCATTTGCAACAATGTAACTTGGAGTCCAACATTTACATTTGACCCTAGATGTTGTTTGACTTGGGAACGAAAGGTCTCAAATTCGATCCTTGCCCGGGGTCAAAATCATAAATATTGTATTTGTATGGATCACAAAATGAGTAAGTTATAACATATAAACGTTATTATTTAATTACAGGAGGTTAACTTTTCTGATCATATAAAAATCCGGAATTATTTCCGTTTTAGGATGTCGTATCCTTTTTATTGCGGGGGGCTCCGTCCCCCGAGCCCCCTGTTTTTTAAGTCTTCATCTCCTCCGTAAACTCGAGAGTTTCATAAGATTATTTGCTTCCTTGTTGCCGTTTTAGAAAGTTGTATTTTTTATGGCGGGGGGCTGCGCCCCCAATCCCCCCTCCCATGTTTACCTATATATCACCATCTCCTCCGTTAGAGCCTTATCACACTTGCGATTTGCGAGCGTATTTTGTATGAAGGCGATCGCGCAGCGTGTTCGCCGCGTCGCTTATTTGTATAGAAAATACGCTCGCAAATCGCAAGTGTGATAAGGCCCTTAACTCGAAAATTTCATAAGATGTGTGCTTTCTTGTTGCCGTTTTAGAACGTTGTATATTTTTTTTTTTTTTTGTAATGTATCTTATTAACTTTGACGCCTAGATACCTTTTATAGCTCTGGAAAAATGTATAGTTTAAATTGCATATTACGTGTACCAATTAATTATAACATAATTGTAAATGAATTACTGTTGAGTTTCTATCGGCTCTCTTCTCAGCAGCGGTCAGTGGTAGATTCATTTTCAGACTTGTAAAAATGCCCTTGTGGCTTACTTACAGAATAACGCGAGAAATTATTGAGGCACTCAAAAAGGGAACGTTCATAAATTACGCACGTCGTGGTTTTATGTCCTAACCTATGCACCAGCGCGTAACCAGGTACGGTTCCGCCTTCCATCTTTGCTCAGCCAAAATCGGCGCGCGTTCGTAACCAGTAGCGACACACACACGTGTCGGTCAGTGTTACCGCGCCCCCCGACTGCGTCGCATTTTATACAAACAACCAATAAAATATATAAAGGTTGTATAAAAAGCCTATTATATGCACATTTCAAGTACAGCGAATCTGTAATGATTGAAGCCTCTAGAATGTATCACTAGGCCTATATTCAACGAGTCAAAGTCATATGGCTTCCATAAAACCCATTTATTATGCAACACTCCTATATTGCGTGTACTTACTCATAGTCTATTTAATATATCTTAATTCGATTAAATGTACTGAGAATAGGTATTTAATCTCACATGCACAAAGTCACAATAAACTATATCGCCGTTTCGCCAATATCGTTATTATTTTGGGGATGGTGAGGCAACAAACTAAAAAAAGTTGATATAAAACGAAGTAATATTTTGCTACTGTACGGTTTTTTTGTGCAATGGCATTTTTTGACGAGCTATTTATTATTTTCCTCATTTCAACGCGCGTTGACCCATTTTTTTAAAATTTAAACTTATCAAATTACTCTGTTCTTGACCTATGTCATTGTAAGTGGAATATGACAGGACTGGACCACCCACTCATTAATCTGACCTATTAATAAACTCCATTAATCTCCATACAAACATACAAACTTCATTCAAAGACGCCATATTCAAAAGATAACGCTCATTTGTACATTTAAAGGCCCCATTCACTACAAACAACCCATTCTTTGAAACGTCTTACAAACATACTTATTCACTCACGAAACTCACCTCAACCTACAAACTCTACTCTCTTTCAATTTCCGAGCTGAAGACATATATTTGCAATTCACAAACGTAACAACACTTATCGGAAAACCGTTACAGCCTCTACCGTCTCAAACTAAAGGTGTATTTTCGAACGTCAGCGAACTATATTTCGAATTTGAAAAAGGAACACGTGCGATGAGACGGTCGCCCCAGTTGCGTTCGGAAACATATGCAAATCCCTTTGTTGTCTGCTGCGTTGCGTCAGTATAACGGGACCCCGATTTCCAAACCGACTTTATGGATGGCTGTGTGATTACAGCCTTAGGCTCGACGACGGGGATTAAAAAGAAAACGCGGATTTTGAAGGTTCCGAATAAATTATGCAATATTTAGACGGTTTTTTTTTCAATCTTGAAAATAGTGTAAGGATTTCTAAAGTACTTTATGGCTGTTTGATCACAGCCTTAGGCTGGACGTAGAAAAAAAGACGTAGATAATGGGTAACTGAAAAAATTATGTAATTATAAAAACGAATATTTTCTTTTAATTTTAAACGACCATTGTATTACTTAGGAAATCATGGATTTTGAGTAGGTTCAATAAACGAATGCAGTAGGTAGTTGAAACAACAATACTGTAAGGACATTAATAAAAAAAATGATAAATGTATTCAAATCTAAAGTAAAGGCGTGTTTGATGGATACCTTTCTTAAAGAAAATGAAAGTAGGTAGTTAGTTGAGTAATTAGGTTAGGCATCCTATAATGCGTAAATTCGTTGTTATAATAACTGTCACTATTAGTTAACGTAGATTATGTAGTTGTAGTGAAACTGTTTGTATTAAATACTTAAAATAGTAAGAGTAGGTATAACAATAAATAAATATCATAGCAGTATAAATTATAGTAATGTATAAAGAGTGCGGTCTTCGCCAACAAACTGCATTGCAGTTTGGCGAAACATATAAAGTGTACCAGTTTTGTAATTTTTTTAGCATAATAAATAAAAAAATAAAAAAAAAAAATTAGATTCTTAAAGAAATTTTACAAATAAATTATTAAATTTGGGCTAGGGATAAAAAGACCTTAGAACTTAGTTTGTACTGAACTTAGTGTCTTTTAACGCGTGTATTATAATATTTATAATATGAATATTGTCGTAATGACTTTAAACGAAGTGTCTTGCATAAGGGGTTTTATATCCTTTAAAGACAGTTTATTTTAAAACAAAGCATACTCCTTACCTTTATATTGTATCACAGAAAACCTTCAAAGTTGTATTGCTTTTGTTTCCAAATTAAGTTCAGAAGTTGTTTCATAAACTACCCGACAGAAAAGTTATGTAACGTTCGTTCAGATTACAATTTCCTTACAACGAGCACTTCACTTGGAAAAGGTAATAAGCGGCCTAAGAAATAAGGAGAATTAGAACCCTTTTCAGTTCGGGGTCTATGGACTCATTTTATCGAATTTATCTAGCTGTTGCTTGATTATAGCTTTAGAATTTATTAATATTTTAGCTACGGCGTACAAATATTGACTCTGAATACAACAATTTATACAGGGGTTGTGTAAACAAACGTTTAGGGGTAAAAGTTGGTTAAAACGGGCCGCTATTCCATATCTCTCTGATATCTCCGAACTGGTGATATACCTTTTGCCAACCCGGTCGCGTTTAGTTTGCTCTACATGTATATGCGACGCCATAGATATCAGGCGTTAACTAACATGACCGGGTATTAATGTCCTTTTATGCAAATCTAATCTTTACGGTACCTTCCTCAGCGTGTCTTTCGATCTGTCGCAGAGCATCTTTGGATCCGTAATAGGGAGATACTTGAAAATTTCCCATGTGTATTACCTACTACAACCACTATATTATCCGATCAATGGAACCAACTAACTATTTTGGCGCATAGTGACCCAAACAGGATCTTAGCCTCCGAAACGAGAGTAGGTACGCCACTTGTCCCGATCCTGCGCAGTTTCTTGCCAGTTTTCGGCTTGAAGCTTACGCAGACCCACCACCACCACGTCTCCCCAGGGGTGGGATGACCAACCGGTTGGTTGCCCCAAGTATGCTCTTTTTGCCGCGCGATCCCCTTCCAATCTTTGTAGGCGACCGAGCCAACGAAGTCTTATGGGACTTTGTTTCTCCGATAATGTTCGGCTCGGCCACCAGCTTCTCAATCGAACTCGGCCGCATACTAACAGTAAATAAAAAAAATCGTCGTCCGATCGATTGGACTAGCCGTTCGGACCACGTGGCCTAAGGGATCAAATATTGAAAATAAAAAGTTAAGGATAGGACAGTACAAAAACGTTGATAATATCTGTGTAAGGGAACGAGCTACGCAAACTGTAAGTTTAAATTTCATATATTACGAAAATAACGGTATCGTGAATGAAAACGGCGCAAAAATCATTATTTTAATGGCCTGCATTACCCATATCGTAGGTTGCGCTCGCGATCAAATTTTATCACGCATATTGTATGCAAATACAAATAAGTGCATATGCCTTTCCTGTAAATTACATTTTACTGCGATCATTAACCGATCCAACCAACCAGCTGCCACTTCGTTTCACGCGCACCTCAAAATCCTGTACTAACACAAGTCAGTGATGAAGTTACCGCGCCGCTGTACGGGTAGCAGTCCCTGATGAAGAGCTCTATACGAGTTCGAAACATGTCAAAACTGAAACATTACACGCTGAACTGCTGGTGCCTCACGCGAATACGAATCCTGCATCGCGCAACAGCGCCTTAATAAAGATGCTTCCTGAAATCATGACCCCGAAATAGAAAACTGACTTTCATTACAAATCTAGAATTTTACAATAGTATAGATGTATACAGGGTGATCAATCCAAATGGGTCAGTAAGGAGATAACAAAAACTGTTAGAGATAGGGAAATCTGTTCTTAAGAACCATGACGTCGATTTTAGATATAATAGAAACTGCATTTTTTTTTTTTTATAAATCTCATACAAAACCGGGAATTGACATTTAAAATTCTGTAATTAATCGCATGTCGTATTGTACATTCTTTACAGCGGTTTTGAACGGGTTATGTATGACATTTGTAAAAAAAAATTATGCAGTTTTTATTAAATCTGAAATTGATGCCATGGTTCCTAAGAACAGATTTCCCTATCTCTTATAGTTTCTGACTTCACTTTATATAACCATTTGGCTTGATCCTCCTCATCCTTCGTACATCGTTATCCTCATTTCTGAGGATTGTGACATCCACCATGGACTAGCTTCCTCCGGATGATGTTGCGCCACCTTCCCCGGTCCTCGACCACCTTGAGCGCGTCGTGGAAGTTAGAGTCAAGTGCAGTGCGGATTTGGTCGGACCAACGCAACGGGCTGCGGCCCCGAGGTATCTTCCCCTGGATCTTTCCAGTGACCAATAGATATGTTGACTGATGTTGAATTCTACAGCGTACTGTAGTTATATGAATAAAATTAGCTAAATATATCAGGAAACAAAGAAAGAAATCCAGAAAAATAAATCTTTTTTGGAAATATGTGACTTCAAACGTACGCAAATTTTATGTTTTTTTTTTAATCCAAAAGAAATTTTTAAAATGTTTTCAGGATCTTCATAATTTTACAAAACAATAATTGTGTGTCAACCATGAACTTAAACGCACTTTTTCAAGTTTCGGTGAAAATGGCAAATTTCTTAATTTCTCCATACAATTATTGGTACCTATACCGGACTGTGACGTCACTAGCCTGGACGCCTTTTGTATGAAGCGTTTTTAGCGCTACGTAGGAATGTTGAACTTTGACAATAATTTCTGACTTTTAGAGCAGTTTAAGTGTAGTCAGTCCCATATAGATATTTGATCACAATAAAAAATAGAATCGATTGACATCCTCAAAAAAAATTAGTCAACATCCAGATTCTCGTCTTCTCTTCTAGAAATGTACCCAAAGTATTCGAGCACTCTAATTCGACCTTCGATCACACCACAGCCTCCATGCCACATGTACCTATATACTATTTCCGCGTGATCCCTCTAGGGACCTGATGAGGATGGCTCCTTTGTTGTATGATACCAGGTTTGTCATGTGATACTATGTTGAAAATGGAAAATGATAAAATGTTATTCGGTTATAAACATTAGGCTTTACAAAATTAAGGCTGAAATAGGGATTCGAACCCAGGACCGCCGGTTTAGTAGGCTGCTCTAAAACAACGCCAACTGCGTAGATTTATTTTAATACAAGCAATTTTCTCTATTAAACAGAATCTTTCTAACAACATGGCACCCTGCCTTTACCATGAGTTTACAGTGACCGAACTCGCTAGCGAATCAGAATCAGAATCAGACATTTATTTGTAAACATAGGTACATAATCAGGTCTTACATTTAATAAAAACAGTATCACCATGTCTAGCCGTTAGGCATACAAATATTTCAAGTCAAGATGGAGCATGCAGTATATTACTTAAAGTCGTTATCTATATAAATAAAATCGACTGCGTAAAGGATTTGTAGTTCTACAAAGTAACCGCTAGGAGCCCTGTACTATTCACCATACAAATGCTTTACGCAGTCACTAGCGAGTATGGTCACGTTAACACATGCTCAGGGTAGTGATCTGCATCTCTCGGGCCAGCATGGCAGTGTCAACTGACAAGGCAACGTTGGATTCTTGTCAGTTGCCATTGCGACTTGAGCTCCGCTTTTGCTTACCATCAGGCGAAGTGTAGCCACCATGTTGTGCCAATATATATAAAAAAAATTAGGTTATGAGATCTAAACACGCACGTTTAAACGTAAACAATTCTTAATATAGCTTACAAATGTGTGTGACGTTTAAATAAATGATTTCCTTACAAATACATAGCTTTACATGTTGTACTCAGCACGCTCAAGAAAAACATACATTAAAGAACGGTATTCCCTTGTTTTGTCTAAAAATTATTTGCCTAATTTCAGTTTGCCTAACAACTTTTAGTATAACCAACGGTTTGCCTAATTTTAGTTTTCATAATTATTGTTTCAATAAATGATCACTTTGTCGAAACTCGTTTAGTCTAATCATCACTTCCAATAAAGTTTGTTTCGTTTAATATTAGTTTAACTAATTCTTATATTGCCGAAAGTTATTTTAACTAATGATTTTATTGCCGAATGTTATTTTAACTAATGATTATATTGCCGAATGTTATTTTAACTAATGATTATTTTGCCGAATGTTATTCTAACTAACGACCAGGTTAGGTTAGGTTAGAACTGCGACCACAACAGAACCGAACTGCTGCCAGTAAAGTAGGTTAGGTTAGAACCGAACTTAATGGGTTAGGTTAGGTTAGAACTGTGACCACAACAGAACTGAACTGCTGCCAGTAAAGTAGGTTAGGTTAAAACCGAAATTAATGGGTTAGGTTAGGTTAGAACTGTGACCACAACAGAACCGAACTGCTGCCAGTAAAGTAGGTTAGGTTAGAACCGAACTTAATGGGTTAAGTTAGGTTAGAACTGCGACCACAACAGAACCGAACTGCTGCCAGTAAAGTAGGTTAGGTTAGAACCGAACTTAATGGGTTAGGTTAGGTTAGAACTGCGACCACAACAGAACCAAACTGCTGCCAGTAAAGTAGGTTAGGTTAAAACCGAAATTAATGGGTTAGGTTAGGTTAGAACTGTGACCACAACAGAACTGAACTGCTGCCAGTAAAGTAGGTTAGATTAGAACCGAACTTAATGGGTTAGGTTAGGTTAGAACTGCGACCACAACAGAACCGAACTGCTGCCAGTAAAGTAGGTTAGGTTAGAACCGAACTTAATGGGTTAGGTTAGGTTAGAACTGCGACCACAACAGAACCAAACTGCTGCCAGTAAAGTAGGTTAAGTAAAACCGAACTTAATGGGTTAGGTTAGGTTAGAACTGTGACCACAACAGAACCGAACTGCTGCCAGTAAAGTAGGTTAGATTAGAACCGAACTTAATGGGTTAGGTTAGGTTAGAACTGCGACCATAACAGAATCGAACTATAAATATTATGAGATATAAATTTCTTCGAAATGACTATGCGGGCATGTAAATATATTAGTGAACCGGAGTGTTAGGTTGAACTACGACCCTAACGAGCGAGCGAAGCGAGCGAGCCTCGCAGGTCCGACTTGGCTTACGATTCCTAACAATACGTATTTCACCTTAATTGGTTAAGTTAAGTTTGCACCTGGTATGTATAGCGCTCCATACAAATGAGGTGCAAAGTTAACATTATTATACGAGTATATATATTACGGTGGATATTGTAAAGTAGGTAGTTTTGCAGGGAATTGAATATATTTAAGGTGTATACTTTGATTAATAAATAAATAAATAATATGTAATAAAAAAAACGTAAAATAATATACTGTGCAAATTAGGCAAACTGAAATTATACAAAAATTGTAGTAGGCAAAATAGCGTTTATAGGAAATGTAATTATATTAGTTGAATAATAGATAAAATGAAATTATATATACAAAAAATAGGCAATATGAAAATTCGGCGAAACAAGATTATGCAAAATATTCATTAAGCGAAATGACTTTAGACTAAACGAATATTAGGCAAACTGAATAAATATGCAAAGTAATTTTAGACAAAATGAAATTAGGCAAATCAAAATTAGGCAAAAAATTATTAGACCAAACAAGGGTAAACCTTAAAGAACATGTTCATTTAGTTTAACAATCATTAGTGTTTTTGTAACCATTAATATTATTATTATTTTATTAATATCTGTCTGCGCCCCGCGGCGTTAGGTACCCGCTCATCCCACAGCAACACTACATTTTTATGGGGTGAAAAGTAGCTTACGTGTGTCAGTCATCCAGTGTGTCAGCTACCATACCAATACCAAATTTTATCAAAATTTATCCAGCGTTTTGTCTGTGAAAAAGTAACACACACACTCGCAAACCTTTATAATATTAGTGTAATAGAAATGTAGTCCAAAGTCTTCGACCAGTGCGTCCTTCCGGTCCTTATTATTTATGGGGCCGAGACGTGGACACTAACAAAATGCCTCGTCCACTAATTCCAAGTTGCTCAGCGAGCTATGGAGAGGGCTATGCTCGGAGTTTCTCTGAAGGACAAAATCCGGAACCAGGAGATCTGACGGAGAACCAAAGTGACCGACATAGTCCTAAAGATATGCAAGTTGAAGTGGTGGGCAGGGCATATTTGTCGTAGAGCCGATAGTCGATGGGGCAGACGAGTTCTAGAGTGGAGACCACGAACGACGCCCTGTAGGACGGCCTTCCGCCAGGCCGACGACCTAAAAAGAGTGGCGGGAAGCGGATGGATACGGAAAGCTGAGGACCGGGTATGGTGGCGCGAACTGGGGAAGGCCTATGTCCAGTAGTGGACGACTTAGGGCTGATGATGATGAGAAATGTAGTCCTGTTTGATCCAATCAGAAATGAAATCCGGAGAAGACGCAAAGCTAACATATATATCGCAGGGAATTATCAGACTTAAGAGTGCGTCTCCATTGAAGCTAAGTAGAATAGACCTGAGTTGAAATCTGGGACCTAATTCGTGAATGCCGTTTGAGAGATCGCAAAACGTCAAAACTCTATTAGATAACAGTGATATCGCCTTTAAACTGTCATTAAAATGCGATGAGCTTCAAGTGACAAATCTCATTTCCATTTTGGAAATACGAAGGCGATAATGATTGTCAAAAATGCTATTCATGCATAATGAATTTCTGTTTTGAACGAAAAGTAACTGACTAATTTCACGGTCACGGTCAAGTTAAAGTATTCGCTTGTTATTTATGCCGTCGCATACAAAGAAAACGCAAATTAAGCGCGACCGTATTGACGAAGTTGCGATGCTCTAGGGATATCGCCACTTGTCAAGTAGGGACAGGGACACGTTAAAAGTGACGGATGGCGATGAAATGGAGAGATCTCCATCATCTGTCTAGAATTGGTCGAATTACCCCCCTGTATCTCAGCTCCCTGTACCTAAGCTAAGAACCTATTCTTAGGCTTCTGTTACACAAAGTAATTTTATACCTAGCTAAAAAGCGATCTCTCCCAAACGACCTCTATAAAGGTTACCAAGTACGGCGACTTATTAAATGCATATAAAAGCTTTCTTTGAAACATTTTAATGTGAAATTCCTTTGACTTTTTAATGCAGTAGAGTGCAATTCTCTGCAAAATCTTGAGTAATATTAGTCAAATCTAAAAGGGCCTAAGTGCCATAGCAATGGGAATGTACTTAACACCTTCTTTACCATGACCTCAGATATGACAAACGGAATTTCAGCTTATTTTATAATTTACTTCAGACGCTTTCGCGAAAATCTGTTTGAAATGAGTTATAGTTTTTGCTTTGCGATTGGATTTAAGTTCGTGTTGGAAAACGGTTTTATCCGCTACCTAATTTGACTTTATAGCTATTTTATGCAGACTATAGTAAGAGTACCTAAATAAATCTAGAATATCACTACATAGTATAAAACAAAAGATCAAGAGAAGAAGAAGAAGAGAAGAAGTAAATTCCTGCTGTCTGCCTGTCCCTATGTATGCTTAGATATTTAAAACGCATTGGATTTTGATGGAGGTTGTTTAATAAATAGATAGAGTGATGCAGAGGAAGGTTTATATGTGTATACATGCATAATACAGCATTTGCACCCGTGCGAATCCGGGGCGGGTCGCTTGTTAGACTTAAAATACTAAAATTTTATTGACAAACTAGCTATTGCCCGCGACTACGTCCGCGTGGAACTTGGAAGTATGGAAGCAACCTCGTACAACACGATAGATATCCACCTAATCACCTTAATTAATAAAAGGGATTATTAAAAACGCCTAAGCAAATGTAATCATTACATTTCCTACAGGGTCATCAATGTCATCATGAATTACTTACTCACTTTTCAATCTTTTTAGGGATAATTTCCAGGATGAAAACTATCCTATGTCCTTCCTCGTATCTTAAACTATCTCCATGCCAAATTTCATCAAAATCGATTCAGCGGTTTAAGCGTGAAGAGGTAACAGACAGACATACACACTTTCGCATTTATAATATTACTAGCTGTGCCCCGCGGTGTTACCCGCTCATCCCACGGGAACACTAAATTTGTTCGGGATGAAAAGTATCCTATGTCCTTTCCCGGGTCTCAAACTATCTCCATGCCAAATTTCATCAAAATCGATTCAGCGGTTTAAGCGTGAAGTGGTAACAGACAGACAGACAGACAGACACACTTTCGCATTTATAATATTGGTATAGTAAGTATAGTATTAGTATAGTATGGATTAGTATGGATAATTCTATGGCCCTCTCCATCGATCTAATTATTAACAGCGCAATGCAGTAACTATTTGTAAAGGCGCGCGACGGCAGCCGTGTAGTGCCATCTGTTTGTAAAATTTTCTTTGCTCATCATGCCAAAACGGCTAAACGGATTTTAAGCAATTTTGGCACAGAGCATGCTGGACTTCCAAATCGGTTATAGGATAGGTACTTATTACCAGACTACGGCAAAGAAAAATAGAAGAACAGCAGGAAATCTGGACAACTGGACATACTAAAGAATTTTTAGCCATGTTGAAACGTAGACGCTCAATCGGTCGAAATTACAAACAAGATATTTAAAAAAAATATGTCTAATTGTTTTAATGTGGGTACACCACAATTTAAAAAAAATACCATTGATACAAAGATCAAATATGCAAAAATTGACACACAAAGCATAAGGAAAAATTCGAAAGTTATTTGGTGTTAGGGTGGTGGAAAGGTTAACACGTTGGACCGGTAATCTATAGGTACCGGGTTCGATTCCTGGTCTCTTCCGCCAGGTTACGCATTTTTTTGTGCTTTGATATTTGTTTCAATTCTACAACAGTAAAAACACACCGAAATAAGATTGCGCAAAGATGGCAAAAGTAAATGAATCCATTATGACCTGCCATTCCAGCCAATGACATCACATTTAGACGCGGAACTCCTTAAACGACCAATGACGTTCCTCCTTTTTCAGCCAATCGCGTCACTGTATTATGATGCTGCAAGGTCGAGTGACATTTAATAACAAAATGTATTAAGTGCAAATGCATTGAGCAGAATATAAGGATCGTGCAAAGAAATAGTTGAAATACGGGTGTAGACTGATGTTGAATTATACAACATACACACACACCGAGATACACACGTAATAACATTACATACCTAGGGCGGCGAATTCGTAAACGTCCCAGATCGCACGTGTTTGTGGACAGAACCGAAGGTGAGGGCCATAAATATGCGATCTGGGGCTTAACGAATTACCGCCCGTCGTTTGTCTAAAGTTTTACGTCTTGCCCTGGCCAGGAAGCGTGCTCTTCGCGTAGCGGGCAGACAATCCCACTTACGATCAAGGGTGACGTATAAAGCATATATACCTCTTTCTGGGTTTAAAAATAGCAAGAAGCATGTTAAATTAATGATAAATTAGGTTAACTCCATTCCAACTTTTTATTTTTATTTTTTTATATTGGCATTGGCACAAAATAGTGGCTCCACTTCGCCTGATGGTAAGCAAAAAGGGGAGCCCAAGTTGCAATGGCAACTGACAAGAAACCAACGGTGCCTGCTTTAGAGTCAAAGCCTAAAAATAAATAAACATGAGTATGACTCATGAGTCATACACGAAAAACATTGTTGGTAAAGTTTGATGACCCGCTGCTACTAATGAAATACAAATGGACATAACATGTGTTAATGTGTTGGTGTTATCGGTTTGTCTATTTGAAAACTTTTATTAAACTAAGGAATTAAACATAACGAACACTTATTTTAATGATGTTTGCAAAAGCCGTAAGAGCTGTATTTTTTGGGTGTTTGCGTAACACGCGACGCTATTGGCCATAGGGCGTGGCGGCGAGATCGGCCGACGCATGCGATTGGCTCTCACAAAATCCGAATTCAGAGTGCGACCGGACATCCAAGTGAACAGTCACTGAATTTTCACTAGTACCCACTGATACTACGCACACTTGACTTATTGTATCTACGACATTGTTTGAACGCGTGATGTTTTTTAACGCCGGAATCGCAATGCGAGGAGAGCGATAACCGGTGCAGTAGGCCGTCAATCAGTTCGACTGGCGGCCTCTATGGAGCTCTTGCTCCATATGAGTTCGAAACATGTTGCACCGTTCCTGACAATTTTTACGTGAGCTTAAACCGTTTTTATAATTATTAAAGGTCTCAATGTTTTCTTTTAGTCAGAAGCCGTAGATTTCCCCAGCTACACTACTGATGTGCACTATTGTACAATACAATCTGACGGTTCCCACTTAGGTATTGTACACACGTCTCTCTACAATGGAAACCTCCCGCCACTGAGCGTGACGCACCGATATAATCGAACTAATAATCAGACGAGTGGTCCAAGTGAGTAGCGGGTAGCGAGTGGGTTCTGCTATCGCATTTGCTCTACTCCTACTGGGAAAAGGAAGACAAGTAGAAACATGGCGGGCAGATTTTCAACCAGTTCCAGTGAAACTCCTGATGTGATAACGAGAAGAACTTTGGCTTGTTAGCAGAGATAGTAGCGATAATCCTTTCATCCTCGCCACTTAGTTGGAAGTCCACAACTGTGTGTTTTTCTAAAAATTTCCTGCCTGGTATCGTGGAATGAATGGTTGCTTGCGGTATTGCCGGACCAATACGACCTTCAAACCTTCAAGAAAAGAGGTGCCTACCTGAAAGGCCGGCAACGCACTTGTACGGTAACTACAGTGACCATATCGCTTACGCACAAAACTTTTACGCTGTCGCTAGCGAGAACGATCACGTTGGTAAGGGTGCTGGAGTTTTCGAGCGTACTCGCTCATTCTAATAGTGACACGATGGCCGAATCAAATTGATATCGATGGGATCGGAATTCAAGTACAGAAGAAATTTTGTTAAAAGGTCATGTGGTGGTTGTGAGATATTATAATTTGCGTTTTAAATCAACCACTTGACTTTTTTCAGAACTAACTGGTTAGTTAGGAACTTAATGATCTTACCCACAAGATTGTAATTACTACTAGCTTTTGCCCGCGGCTTCGCACGCGTAAACACAATATCATACGTTCACTACACTTAATGCGAGGCCGAAGGCCGAGCTCCGCGTAGCACCGAAGGTGCGGAACGTCCTAAGGAAGCTGCCCACCCACTTAATATAAGTCGAAGTAACTTAATGCGAGGCCGAAAGCCGAGCTCCGCGTAGCACCGTAGGTGCGGAGCGTCCCGAGAAAGCCACCCACTCACTTAATATAAGTTAAAGTAACTAAATGCGAGGCCGCAGGCCGAGCTGCGCGTAGCACCGAAGGTGCGGAGCGTCGCAAAGAAGCCGCTCACCCACTTAACATAATGCGAGGCCGAAGGCCGAGCTCCGCGTAGCACCGTAGGTGCGGAGCGTCCCAAGGAAGCCGCCCACCCACTTAATATAAGTCGAAGTAACTTAATGCGAGGCCAAAGGCCGAGCTCCGCGTAGCACCGTAGGTGCGGAGCGTCCCAAGGAAGACGCCCACCCACTTAATATAAGTTGAAGTAACTTAATGCGAGGCCGAAGGCCGAGCTCCGCGTAGCACCGTAGGTGCGGAGCGTCTCAAGGAAGCCGCCCACTCACTTAATATAAGTTGAAGTAACTTAATGCGAGGCCGAAGGCCGAGCTCCGCGTAGCACCGAAGGTGCGGAGCGTCCCAAGGAAGCCGCCTATTAAGTTACTTAAACATATGTTAAGTGGGTTGGCGGCTTCCCTGAGACGCTCGTGGAACTCGGCCTACGGCCTCGCATTAAATTACTAAGGGTTTATAAAGTAACTTAGCACCGAAGGTGCGGAGCGTCCCAGGGAAGATGCCCACCTACTTAAAATATGTTCAAATAACTTAATGCGAGGCCGCCTACCCACTTACTATAAGTTTAAATGTATGAGCGGCTTTCCTGGGATGCTCTGCACCTTCGGTACTATGTGAAGCTCGGCCTACGGCCTCGCATTAAGTTACTACTTATATTAGTGGGTGGGCGCCTTCCCTAGGACGCTCCGCACCTGCGGTGCTACGCTTGTGAACATGATCTTGGTTTAATTAAAATTGAGGCAAGACTTATGTTTAAAAAATTGTTTTGAATATTTATTGTCTATTGTAGATTTAAATAACTTAATGCGTGACCGCCCACCTACTTAATATAAGTTGAAGTGTGTGAGCGGCTTCCCTGGGTCACTCTGCACCTTCGGTGCTACGTGGAGCTCGGCCTACGGCCTCGCATTAAGTTACTACTTATATTAGTGGGTGGGCGACTTCCCTAGAACGCTCCGCACCTTCGGTGCTTCGCTTGTGAACATCATCTTGGTTTAATTAAGATTGCGTCAAGACTTAGGTATGTTTAAAAGATCGTTTTTAATATTTATTGTCTATTGTAGATTTAAAAAACTTAATGCGAGGCCGCCCACGCACTTAATATAAGCTTCAATGTGTGAGCGGCATCCCTGGGACGCTCTGCACCTTCGGTGCTACGTAGAGCTCGGCCTACGGCCTCGCATTAAGTTACTACTTAAATTAGTGGGTGGGCGACTTCCCTAGAACGCTCCGCACCTTCGGTGCTACGCTTGTGAAGATCATCTTGGTTTAATTAAAATTGAGTCAAGACTTAGGTAAGTTTAAAAGATGGTTTTTAATATTTATTGTCTATTGTAGATTTAAATGAAATGAAATGAAATGAAATAATTTATTGAATATTTATTGTTTATTGTAGATAACTATTCAAAGCACCTTGAAAAATAATTAGCTCATAGTCCTACCTGAACATATATTAATGACATCTATTAAGATTACAATAAATTATTTTCGTCTACAATGGTACTAATATAATAATATGACCTGTCATAATAATTACCTAAGTAACGCCATAAGATTCAGGTGCCAACTTAACTCAATCGAGCGTACGTCAATAATGGCGACGGCACCACTGAACGGATACGTGATGGCCTCACTGATTTGTTATCCGTGTATAATGAATAAGGAAGCAAAGTAAAATGCATGAGATAACACGGTTATTATTTCAGTAGGTTCTGGGTTCAAATCCCGGCAAGGTGAAATCCTTTCTACATTGTAAATTTAATAATTTTGTCTTGTCTCGAATCATGGTTGTTTTTCATACATTGTCGAGCAGCAACTCTCAATAACTGATACACTGCTGCTTATATTAGGTATGCGATCAATATTCAACAACTTCGGTAGTAATTCTCGAAAGTCCAGGTTAACCCATTACAGCTAGACCCTAGCTTGTGCCGAATCGTGGTCACGGGCACGCAACGACGTGCGTGAACCCTTGGTCTTGGTGTCGAGGGGACCCATCAATGGAGCTGGTGTTATTAACTCAGGAAAAATCTTAACAGCGCGATGCAGCCGCTAGTATGGAGATTTTGTCAATGTAACAACGCCATCTAGCGGAAAATTGAGTCATTGAGAACAAAATCTCAACACACCGTTAAAAATAAAGAATGACTGATATTTATTACTTTGAATAAATTTTATATATAAAAAAAAACTACATAGATGCAAAATTGTGGCTAAATATATCGTATATTTATTGTTTATTATACATTTCGCTACCTTATTAGTGAGTTAGGCCAAACACAAACAATAAAAAAAATTGCGCCTAATGTTCTAAATGTTGGTTGGTAAAAGATATTTAAAAATGATATTTAAATTGATTCGAAATACTTTTATTTCAATTACGCTCGATAAAATGGCATTAAAAAATCTGTTTTATTCATTAACATTTTTTATTGCGTCTCCGGGCTTTTTTATGGTCAATACTACTACAGAAGAATATAATTGCATATTCAATAAAAGAGCATTAATTAGTTCCTATTGTCGCAAATTGTGTTTTTAAAGAAATGTATGTTTTTTTTTGAGCATGAGCCAACTTACAACGAACATTGCACTCATATTTTCGTCTGTGTTGGTCGATAATTGGCGCCATCTTTCTAATCTAACTAAGACGGTTTCCGTACCTCAACGCCTCAAACAACCTTAACCTTATTGTAATACCGGTGGGCCGCGCGGAGGAGGTATTATGTCGAATTCATACTTTTTAGTTTTTGTACACGTAAGAGCCACGCGGGGGTCGCGTCGTTCTAAATTCAAAAACACAAACGCTGTCATTATAAGGTTACACATTGTAAGGAAAATATTTCATGGAATTTATGTTTTCAGAGATAAATATTAATCATAATAAAAAGTATCCTATAACCATCTTTGGATGTTCAGCTATTCCTGTACCAAAATTGGTAACTTTTTATCCAGCCGTTTCGGCGTTATTAGAGGACAAAGGTTTTTTTGAAAACAGATGGCGCCAGGTTGGCACGGCGAAGCGTGTCCATACAAAACAACTATCCGGCTGCATCACGCTATCGAGATTTTTCCTGAAATCATGACCTCCCTCCATAGAAAATTTATTTTCAATACAAATTTAGGATTTTATAATAGTATAGATGAAACGTAAAGTCTACTATTTGGTTAATTAAAAATGGTGTACTTATAGGTAACATTTTTTACACCACTTCACTTTGATAGAGGATTCTTGACTGACTTTTCTGGGCAAGAGTGGTCTTCTACCTTTAAGTTATTTACCACAGGATTAAAACTAGAGTCAGGGCATTTTTATAAATTTTTGTCGGTATTATCTGAGTGTTACAATTCAATCAATCTTACTGTTCCAAGTCATAAGCAGCAAGCGGAATATCGAGATAATTTTACATAATTAGTGACTGACCTTAATTTTCATTCTTTACGTCTTAAACCCTCACCTCCGCCATTTTGAAAAAAATCATAAATCTGACGCAACAAAAAAAAAATCAGTTGAGAAATGCGCATGTAGGCGAAAATAGCGAGAATTCCGGAAAAAATGGCATCCGAACATCCGGACATTCGATTTTTTAGCCAAGTTGAAACGGAAAGGCTTCGCTCGGTAATAATGTAAATATAACACCTTAGACTACGTGTAGAATTGCGTCGAATTGCTTGAAATTGGTAAACACCATTGTTGACTCAATATTAAAACCGTGTTATATCACGCGTGATGTGTGAACTTAATTAGTAAGAATTTTGGAGCAACTTTTGCTGCAAAACAACTACTACATATCACTTAATTTGTTAAATAAATAAGGCGTAGCTTTCACGTTAAAATTTTATTTTCATAAAGAGCCGAATTTGTTTAAATTAGATGACAAAAAAAATAACTAACACCGATAATAACAAGTTCACAACGACAAAGCACGGACCTGCTAAAGGCAGGTCACAAAGAAACACTCACAGTTTGTTCGCACAGGCTAAAATATAATGTATTCGGTATAACCAGATCTGCAGGACGCAGTTTGCATAGACGTAATTATTGTTGAAAAGAAAGGTTTTAAGTGGTTCCAGATCCAAGTGAAAACTCCGTACGTATCTACACCTTCATATAATCGGCGTAGGTCACTAAAAGGTGGTGAGGCGTGGTGAAATGAGATGAAAATGGGTGAGCTTAGCCGAAAAATGAACGATTAAAAAGATAATTCACCCGACATAAGAGGTAGCTTTGAAATTTGGAGGAAATTTCCAACAATAAAAGTCAAACCTGCACTTTAAGTTATCAGAAAGTAAACTATATACTACTATGCTCCTAGCCTTAAATGATATAAATGTTACGTATGGCGTTCCACGCGTAAATAATCCATGGTTGTGACCCACAAATGTCCCGATGGTTGGTCGCAGCCGTTGGTATCTGTCTTCAACCAAGCCGAGAGTTGCGCGCGGTAATGGAGCCGCTGGCAACAGCCTCCAGGCCAGCCGAACACCGCATTCGGAGTAGCACGCCGAAATAGGGCGCAGGGCCTGAGATGATCAGCCCGTAACCGGAAGCTACGGAATATTTAAGAAGGTAAGTACTAGTCCTTACAAGCAAACTGTTACGCCACTAAAGAACCAAATAGAATAATATGAAACTTACCCAGTCCAGGAGAGTGAACTGGCTTTAAGAATCCGAAAACCCCCTTTTTAGAGAAAAATTGGAACCTGAAAAGAAATCACAAAAATTACAATATAGGCCTACGAAAACGGATCACGCAAGAAGAAATTGGAAGCGCAGTAGACGGCACAACTCACCTGAACACACAATCACAAGATATAGCATCTCCGGGTGGATATCTCAAATTACAAGTTCATATTCCTCGCACAAACAACAGACGCTCATCAGCGCAACCACAGAATTAATAAACAGACCACTACACAGTCCAGAAATACTAAATATCAGTATAATCCTATAAGAAATACTAAATATAATATATCAGTAAATATCTCTTCAGGAGTAAACACACCATTTTACCATGAATCCAGAAACAAAATTGACACGCTGACAAAATAAAACACGCTCGCAATATGAATTTTAAATAATAAAAAGAAATCCGCTGAACAAAAAGGTTATAGAAAAACTCCTTGCATATCGTCAGCTCATGCAACAGCAAGCCATGAGGTTTAATAACAACACCACCTGCACATCGTAGCCGAAACTACCAAGCGTGATATTAGCTCGTAGCAAAACCATTATCTAGACCTAAAAAGACGTCAACACTTGCACAAGTTTACACCGACAAAATTGGCCAGATGGCGGGATAAGCAATAGCGGCTAGCTACAACAGTTTAGAATAAACATGTAGCGGTTTTTAACGCTACACTTTCCAATGTTAATTTTTCTGAATGGTTACTCATTCTTCTATTGCACTAAAACATTAGTCGTGTTAAGGTTCCGTGTTAATAACTATACGTCTGATTCATCGGAAACATAAAAACGAAGAAAGAAAGAAATAAATACATTAACCTATTGACCGCCAAGCGGTCTAGCAATTTACCGTGCCACTGACGCCAGAGTAAAAAAAAAAAGATGTGCCCCAAAATCAACAGGGATTGAAAAATACTTGTAGCGGTTAGAATTACAAAGTTTTTGATCATTGAAATTTGGACGGCTGTGGCCGACGTGGCGTCAGGGGCACGATTTTTTGTTGACGGCCACAGCCGACTGTGGCGGTCAAAAGGTTAATCGTGACGTGACCAAAAAACATAATTACCTACATAAAGGGTGTGACATAAATGATAAAAAAATAGGTGTTAGGGCTTGTGCACAAATCACGTGATGTTTTTTCGGCTACTTTTTGACCCCCCCCCTCCCCCCTGGTGATATTTGGTGAGGTTCTTTGCTAACCCCCCCCTCCCCCATACTGCCTCACGTGTCACGTGTATTTTTTTTCTGCCAGAATTTCGTAAAATAAACTCGCAATTTTGAAGTATTTAACAAGTGAAGATTTATTTTTAACGAAGCCGAGAAAAAATATCGATTTTTCTTAGTCTTCGTTCATAGTAGAAAAATACACGTGAGGTCTCCTTATACCCCTCCCTCCCCCAACGTGATCTTTCGTGATTTTTTCGTGACCCCCTCCCCCCCTATCGAACCTCACGTGATTTGTGCACAAGCCCTTATGGTTGTGCCATGATGCGGACCCGCCTCAGCATGATGCTAGCTCAAGACCCAGCGCTGATCTTCCGGTGGGGCCATAGGTGGCGCCATGGGATCTGCACGCATTAGCACTGATTGCATTTAGGATGCGTTAACCTGAACGCAACATGATATTTAGGATCTGGACGCATTATGTAGAGAATGGCAGTACCGCACTGGCAATAGGGTCGAGTGGAGAAAAGAAGGAGAGGCCTTTGCCCAGCAGTGGGACACCTGAACAGGCTATAAAAAAACCATTCACTGATTATACTTTAATATTCTAATCAGAATGCATCGTTTTCTAACATTGATAAACCACGCAAATGTTACGTCGAATTGTATCGAAAATACAACACCACAATAACCTAATCTATATTCATATTTGGTACTACGTACTTCATGGAAATCGGCGATTTCTTTCAATAAAATATCTCTCGGATCTGTGAAGGAATAAAATGGGAAATGAATTTTCTATGACAAAGGTGCTCGAGAGGGATTAGTTCAGAAGTGGGATCAAATATTGTTAAATTCATTTTCTCAAACGTGCAATGAAATATCGCCATAACGTGCGTTATTATAACAGGCTTCGAAGTATCACATTTCGTTTCGTTTTAGCTGAATTATATTTTTTTGAGTGGTGTATTTTTGTATTTCATTGCATTTGTTTAAGAAACGCACTATACATGCCTTAGCCGTGAAAAGGGCTTGCCGGGCGATTAGGTATAGACGGCCGACCGTAGGGACTTTCCCGTCGTGTGCAGTAATGTACTATTATTAACACGGGCTATAAAGTATCAATGAAGCATTATACTTACAAACCACATCTAAAAACATTTCTTATCGCCCACATCTTGAGCCATAACAAACTTATTATTATAACCGACGATTGTTCGACACACGGTCGCACCTTCGATTCCTGATTATTGGCGTTGAAACATTTAAAGTATTCCTCATCTAAAAAACGAAAGAGCACACGTCAATATTTTCTAAATAACACCTATGTCAATGTGGTTCTAAAGCACTTCAAACCTTTGAAATCTAAATGGACTTATGTCTATTCATTTCCAAATTACATACGCCTGTGTGGATCTAAAGCGCCCTGTTCCTTAGAAGTCGAAAGAGGCTTATGTCCATTACGACACATACGTCTTTATGCCTCTAAAGTACTGAGTACCGTATAAATGTAAATGGACGTATATCCATTATACTCAATAATACATTCGACGTAACGGCTCTAAAGTTATTTCTATAAGTGCCCATTGATATATTGATTGGTTTATGGGTTTGGGGAACTGTTAGGCATGAGTGTTCTAAAAATATTTTGGTTTAAACTCAAGTAGCAAGCGCTATTTTTGATTTTCTTGTATTCTATACTGTTATAATAATTTTATATGAAGCCATATTCTATGAGGATTCTTGAAAAATATCTTAACAGCACAATTCACGTTTTTTTTTGTTTCATAATTATGGTCTTTCATTGGGTGTGCAATTTGGGGTGAATGACCTTGAATGCTATACTTAATATGGATATGTACCGTGGATTCCCGTGAAACCCCTTTTTAACCGACTTCAAAAAAGGAGGAGGGTTCTCAATTCGACTGTATTTTTTTTATGTTTGTTACCTCAGAACTGTCAACTGGGTGCTTTCCTTTGGACACATTTCAATTTGGTCCAGTTCTGACAAAGACATCCATGAGAAAGTCATATATTATAAGTGTTATTGTATGTTCTATTTCGCTCATTGAAGTCGGTTTTTTTTTGTGAAAAAGCGATTATTGGCAGTGTGTTTTTGGGCAATAGACTATTAGACTATATAAATGTCAGATAAAAGTACAGGAGAAGAAAACCAATGTTATTGATGCCTGTATAATAATAAGTATACTTTTTATAACTGAGTAATATTTTGAAACAAAACGCATATTTTTTCAAGCTTTACGATTATAATCCCGGGATTAAGTCGTATCCGTATTAAGTTAATTTTGCGGGACTACGTAACGTAATAATTAGTATTACGTTACGAAGTCCCGGAAAATTGCACACCCTAATCCGACCACTGTTTATTACAAGCTTACATTACGCCAAAACGATTAAACGGATTTTATCAAATTTATGGATAAATACAAGGAAGATAAAAGGTAAGGAAGTATGATGTTCATAGTAAGGAGCGTACGCCGATAAAGATTTTATCGTCGGGGAACTAGATGCCTCCGTATGTATCAAAATGAATTAAAACGGCGTTTCAGTAGCGACATAAACGAAATAGAACGGTGTTCATAATTAACAACTTTTGCAGAGTTTTGTAAGTATCGTAATGTTATACCTTGTTGACAATAGATGGCGTTTCCACGTTGTGCTTTTACAATTTTTGATATGTTGAGAAGTTTTTTCACTGAGGGTCATTTTTCGCTTTTAAGGCTTTTATGGTTGATTAAGTATTTATTATGGATGAAATATTTCAAGTCAAGCCTTTGAAGTAAGCCTGGCCATGTACTGGCCATAGTGCTATAGGTAAGTGTGATATACTGTCAAATGATGTTTTGTCTCTTTCAGTTTGAATGTAACGTCATGAAAATGACATTAGTTTTTGATTGATGCTTATTGTAATATAGTTTTGCTATTTTCGATTTACGTTCCGCTTAAGGGAGGTTTATTATCAAAATTTATGACTGGTTAATAAATAGTTTTCAAATGACAATCCTAAACCTTCATTGTAAGAACATTATTTTATTCTGACAAGGTTAGCATCACAAGATTGCTTAGTTTAAACAGTTTAAGAAAAGGCTTAAATAGCGTGCTGCCATGCTACTACATCAAATTCATATAGGTTCTATATTTTTTAGGTAATGAATGACATGTTATGCCAAAGCAAATACTAATTTTAGAAAGTATTGAAGTTTTGCATCTAAAGCGCTGAATTTTATGATTAAATTATGGGTGCAATGCGAATTTGAATTTTCAGTTGAAATCATCTGTAATGCAATGCAATGAACCAGAATTAAAATCTCGCTGGTATGGTAGTAGAGGCATAACGCCAAAAGAAAGACGGAAGCAAAAACTTTTAGAAATATATGCTGAAGAAAAAAATAGGTTTACAGAAGACTCTATTCGTAGAGAAAACTCTATTCTTGGCGTGCTTAAAGTGTTGATTAAAGATTCCTAAAGTTTCTTTCAGTACGGAACACATGAGGGGGCATTTAACGGTACAGAATGTGGTACAGAAGATTGAAATTGACAAGTCGTATTATGGCTACCTATATAAGTATGGCTTACGTCAAATTAAAGCAGAAATAATCGCGATTCAGCGATTTTTGTATATGATGAAGTGAGATATTTTGACCAAAGACCAATTGGAATAAAATGGGCTTAACTAGTATTTATAATTACTTCTTCATATTGAACTTTATAGTGTGCCGTATGTTGTTAGTGTGTTAAAATTTTGGTGTGCTTTCGTTGATCATTGTTCATAATAAAGATATACAATAAAAATAACTAGCAGATGGTATTATTTACTATTTAAGCCAGTATATACTACCTGTCTCTATCTGTACAGTACTATGAGATAGTGACGGATGATGCTATCTCGCGCGACATGAGTCGCGTGTCAAAGTTAATGCTAGACGTGCAGTCTGCTTGATTATTCGTGATTAAGAAATCAACACGAGTAGTTTTAGCGCCATCTAGTTAAGAACTATACAGATACCACGCTGTGTCTTTTTGGTATAACGCTTAGCGACAATGACATCTATTATGTGTTTTAATAAAACATTGCTCATCTACGTCTTATAATCAGCGCCATCTAGAAATAAGACGGTATTTGAGCTTTCTTCTGGAGTACGTTTTTTTGTATGAGGTTGTCAATCCATATGTATAATCCTTGATAAATACTACTTTTTTCATGGGAAGTAAGTACAAAGGTGTTGAATAGAATTTTACGGTCCGCATCAAAACTGGCTGACAATTTACTAATGTGAATATTAACGTAGTCACATAGATGTCGCTAAGGGCTTGTGCACAAATCACGTGAGGTTTTTTCGGCTACCTTGTGACCCCTCCTGGTGATATTTGGTGAGGTTCTTTGCTAACCCCCCCCTCCCCCTCACTACCTCACATGTATTTTTTTCCCGCGAAAATTTCGTAAAATAGACTCGCTATTTTGAAGTATTTAACAAGTGAAGATTTATTATTAACGAAACCGAGAAAAAATATAGTTTTTTTCTTAGTTCGTTCACTGTAGAAAAATACACGTGAGGTCTCCTTATACCCCTCCCTCCCCCAACGTGATATATTGTGATTTTTTCGTGATCCCCCTCCACCCCTATTGAACCTCACGTGATTTGTGCACAAGCCCTAAGGTGTAAAGCGTAAATAAACAATCCAGATATCGACACACAAAGCATAACCACGAAATTGCTTCTGGTAACTACAGCTACCTGTCAACGCTCTTATTTTATTATATAAATAGAGTTCAACTCGAATTTCGAAGAAAGGGAGTAGATAAAAAAAAAATCCGGAAGGTTATCTGGCGTTAGAGTGGTGGACTAGTTAACTTGTTGGACCGGTAATCCAAAGGGTTCGATTCCCGGTTTCCACCAGGTTACATATTTAAATTTTTCATTGTGCTATCTTATCAATTCAATGGTTCAATTTACTAATGCTTACGTCAAATTGCGTAATAAAATTATCAGCTACTTTTAATGCTGACGATACAGCAATATCTCATTTAGATTACTACATTAGGGTAACCCCCACGTAACCCCCTTATCATTTCATCGTAACATTGAAACTGGGTCTGTTGTTTTATTTATCACCCGTAAATATCGTTCCGCTCCCCTTTTCTGACATAACCTTCAGAGTAACAAGGGCGTATGTGTTTTTAAACGCTGTGTATAGTTACGAGCTTGAAGAAAATAACGATTTTACGGTTCACGCCCTAACAGTACGGAATATTAGTCTGATTCTCATTTAACTCATTCACTACCGCGTAGCGCTACGGGCTACGCTCGTAGCCGATAACATGGGAAAAACCGTATGTAGCGAAAACTTACTACAAGCAGAGCGCCCGGCTACCGGGTTGCCAGTGTCGAAAGTGTTATAATAATAATAATAATAAACCTTTATTTCCTTTAAGCTTAAAATACATTACACTTTATATATTTATATTATTTCATTTAAAGAGTTGACAAACATTAACTGCTCGATCTGGCTAACATTTAACTAGTTAAAAATAATAAAAGTTAGCTTATTTTAAAGGAACCTATAGTATAGGCCTCTTCCAAACTACTCCATACTCCTCTGTCTTCCGCCTTACTCATCCATAGTTTTCCAGCCGTGGCCACGATATCATCGCTCCATCGTTTTCTTGGCCGTCCTGGTGTCCTCTTGCCATTGGGTCCTGTCCATAGGGTCACTCTTTTTGTCCACCTTTCATCCCTGTATCGTACTAAGTGGCCAGCCCATTGCCATTTCCGTTTTAATACAAAACGTGTCGAAAGTGTTAAAGTAGCTTAAATACCTACATACTTTTTATTTGATAAGTGATAACTCTTACGCCGTTACGCTCTTTCAACTTAAATTTCTAAATGTCGATAAATTTTAAGCATGTTACGAGGATGTTCATGTCAGCTACCTCCCTCTGTGCCTAAATAATAAATAATAATAATAAATATTAAGGGACAATCTTACACAAATCGACCTAGTCCTAAACTAACTAATATAATATAATATAAACTAACTAATATAAAACTAATATAATAACATCTATGACCCAGTAGCAAATATTCGAGTTAATCACACAAAATTTGCTCTAGCTGGGATTCTAACCCAGAACCGCCGACTTAGTAGAAAGATTCGCTACAAACTGCGCCAAACGCGTCATCAAAATAAAACCAATAAAATAAATTCACTTACGCCCAAACTGCTCTATACAGATGTGGCTGATTAAATATTAAAAAGGTTACCACAAAGCGTTAAAAATGGCGCCGTGGTGGAAGCATAATTTATTCGAGTCGGTTTACCGCAGTCTTCCGGAGTCGCTTTTGATGTATGCTCAATTAATTTTTTTCATTCCTTATCGATATCTTCTAGTACAACATATCTGATTAAGCTCTTGAGACTCCTTATCCATTTCAAAGTTTCAGCCCGTATTACTTGAAACCGGCAAATGCTTCGAAACAACGTTACAAATAAAAAATCAACGAAAGCCATTTCGGATCATTAAAAATCCAAAGTTTTGCTGTTAGTTTATTAACTTCAACGCTGTATTAGTACAAAACAAGGGTATACATTAGAAAACAATGTCTTTGCGATTATCGTTAGGCCATGCAGCAGTACCTACCAATGTTCCTACTAAATACCACGGCGACCCAATAATTCGTGAGCAATTTTCGCAGTGACATGATATAATACTTTTCTTGTTGGTCCAATAACGAATTGTACGTTAAATAAAGCGTTTTTACAAAACGAAATCGTAACTTTAAATGTAACCGTTAGCTAACTGAAGTCATTGTTGGTTACAGCGTTTCTGCTTTCGCCATCGATTTACAAATTATATGGGTCAAGACAAACCGTAGACCGTCACGAAGATATCCCTCAAACCGCGATACCCATCACATACCTGTCTTGATAAACCCCACCCCTAGATAAACGAGACCCATTTCACCCAAACCTATTCCAGCATTTGCGTTGGCGCACCCCGTAATCGCCCCATCAACTTATTAGCCCCAGCCCAATAAGTCAGTATAGCCGATAAACTCCGTACCTTAAACCTAAAATAAACAGATGGTCCCATGCAATAAAGGTGTGTTCTCTAATGAGGTCGCTTTATGGGGTGTGCTAACATTTAGCGACGACTACGCCAAATCCAAATGGCGTATCTCTTCATGATTGCATGTGCAGTTACGCCCTTATGGTCATGAAAGGTTTTGGTATGCGCGCGCAGTTCTAGTAGGTTTAAAAGAAGTGACATTCTTCGGGAACAGGCAGTCTGCACGTGACAACGGAACAGTGAATCGGGATTTGTTTCTATTAGAGACAATTGGACTAAGTGTGTTCGCCAAGTAGCTCCGTTGAGTTCGTAACAAATGTAAATGTGTCGCGATTTAGTTAAAGTTAGTTAAAGTTCCGAAGATTTTCAGTGTTAATATTTAGTTTTCCTGTGAACTGACGTTGTAGAAGTTTTCGAGGTGAAGTATTTTCCGGTGTTTTCTTGGCATCACTATCCCTACATAGTATAAAACAAAGTTGCTTCCTTCTGTCTGTCCCTATGTATGCTGAGATATTTAAAACTACGCAACAGATTTTGATGGGGCTTTTTTTATTTAATAGATAAAGTGATTCAAGAGGAAGGTTTATATTTATAATACATGCATAATATATTATTGCAGCCGGGGCAGGTCGCTAGTCTTTAATAAAATAAAAGTATCACTCCAAAAAACAGTAATTTTTCATACCTACTTGTAGAATCGTACGTGAATTTTTGGTATTAGACTAGTAAATTGTTTCTCATTCTAATCATACCTTTTTATGAAGTCACATCAGCTCATCATTTAGACTGTTTGATGAGACTGATCCTATTTTACGATTTGGCTTTGATATGCCTTTGGTCAATTTATAATCCTGCCTTTTCAGATTAAACGAATGTATCTTGCCTGAATAAATATCCATTTAAATGAGTTTTATTTTTATGAGGTTTTTATTGGAATCGACCAATATTGTGAATTACGAACTTTTTTTAACCATACTCAGATGGTTTCACAATTTTAACTGAAGTTTAAGCTCAGCAATAAATGCTGTATCTTTACGTTCATGCTTGATTTATGACTATAAAATTCACGTCATTTGTGACCTTTGAGACAGGTGTACTAAACTAACTAGGGATGCAACGAAGAGCCTACCGGATATCCGGAAAATAGTATTTTCTCAAACATGCAAAGAAAAGTCGTCATAACGTGCGTTATTGTAACAGGTTTTCAAGTATCACGTTTCGGACGGAAAAACTCGAGAAAACTGTAAAGGAATTTCATACAAAACTGAAAGCCTAGGCCGGGAAGTAATTTTTTTAGGGTTCCGTACCCAAAGGGTAAAAACGGGACCCTATTACTGAGACTTCGCTGTCCGTCTGTCACCGGGCTGTATCTCAACAACGGTGATAGCTAGACAGTTGAAATTTTCACAGATGATATATTTCTATTGCCGCTATAACAACAAATACTAAAAATAAAATAAAATAAATATTTAAGGGGGGCTCCCATACAACAAACTTGTTATAGATTATATATATGTATAGGTACGGAACCCTTCATGCGCGAGTCGGGCTCGCACTTGCCCATTTTTTTAAATATGGCTTCTTGTTCATGAACGGGCTAAACAGCTGAATTATATTTTTTTGAGTGGTGTATTTTTTTATTTCATTGCATACGTTCGAGAATAGCTATACATGCCTTAGCCGTGAAAAGGGCTTGCCGTTCGTATCACCCGGCAAGTTCTTCTTTCGCGGCGTCTGCAGTAATGTACAAATACTATAGGCCAATGTACAAATACTATTCGTTGAATCTCTACTACTAACTAATGAAAGTGTAGTGAATGAAAATCGTTGGAAAACGAAAATAACATTTGTGAAACAATGTATTGACATCATATACATCTAATATCTTTTTCATTTCCAATGTGGCGCTAATTAAATAAGTCCCACGAAAGTTTTAATAAGATTAGGTTCAAAATACATCCGTAACAGATATTACAAGTACAAAGCAAACTTATTCCTATAAGAGATCTCTGTACTCTCAGTTCACAGTCACAATTAACTGTACTAAGTGTCAGTTAAAATAGATATCTATACCTCGGCGAGTATACTTTTCTGATTTAGGCTATTTGGTGGAGCAGTGTCCTTACTATGAGTTTGCATCACAGACCACCCCCACTAGACGGAGCATGTAAGGCGACCCGTAGGCGACCCGCGCGCACCAACGATATGGTACGGCAGAACATTAAAGTATGAACACGGCGGCCACCGTTTAGTTGCGTCCATGTTTATGAGGTCTCTCTACACCACTTAACACTACAATTTACCATGTTATTTATTTAATTTCTGTTTTCGTTGACGTACGCATGGATCATAAACATGGACGCAACCAAACGGTGGCCGCCGTGTTGATACTTTAATGTTCTGCCGTACCATATCGTTGGTGCGCGCGGGTCGCCTTACATGCTCCGTCTAGTGGGGGTTGTCTGTGGTTTGCATTGACAGTACTCGCTAGCGACTGCGTAAGCGTAAACGATGTGTATGGAGAATTGTAGTTATACAAAATAACCGCTAGGAGCGCTGTACTATTCTCCGTACAAATAATTTACGCTGTCGCTAGTGAGTACGGTCACGTGAACTCATGGTAAGAGTATAAAAAATAACAGCGCCCTCTCTCGCTTGCTGGTTCACTGCTAAAAAGTAGTAAGATATATATGTATGTATAATATATATTAACATCTTCACATAGAAGTCGCTAAGGTGTAAAGCCTTTCACAACAATGCAAATATCGACACACAAAGCGTAAGGAAAAATTCGAAAGGTTGCTTGGGAGTTAGGGTGGCGGAAAGGTTAACGCACTGGACCGGCGATCCACAGGTACCAGGTTCGATTCCCGGTCTCTTCCACCAGGCAACTCATATATATTTTTCTTTGAGCTTTATATCAATGCCATTCAATGGTTCATGGTAAGGATGTTGAATCGGATTCGAATCGTAACATTCCGTTTGACGGTCCATTGGCTTTGATATGGCTTTTGGTCAATTTCGCAATCATGCGTCTATTGAAGGGATTCGTTAACTTGCACAACTTTGGGGGGCTTCAGTTTTATTGCTTTAGTTTCCGAGGACCCAACTTAGTTTACTTATAGATTCTGCATGTTAGAAATGATGGCAGCATTTAATTATACATATTATAATGGTATATCCTTAAAAACAATGAATTTAATAAGGAATAGTTATAAAATTAAATAAAGAAATATTAAGGGACAATCTTACACAAATCGACCTAGTCCCAAACTAAGCAAAGGTTGTACTATGGGTACTAGACGACGATATACATATTAATATAGATAACATCCCTGAACCAGCAACAAATATTCGAGTATCACACAAATATTTGCCCTGGCCGGGATTAGAACTCAGGACCGCTGGCTCATTAGACAGGTGCACTACACACCGTTGTTAGTTATCTACCAAAACTATACATTAAAGTGGGTATTTTTTTCGTGGTTCTTTATTTAATAGTATTATTTCGTAGTTATTTTTTATTATTTATTATCTTTGTTTTACCCAATCTTTAAATTAAACCGCTCTCATTATAACATCGCACTAATATTAAAAACGCGAAAATATGTAAATGTGTTTGTATGTTTGCTACTTCTTTACCTTCAAACGGTTGGACCAATTTCGATAAAATTAGGGGGTGTAGTTGATACCCTAGGTACTTTTTATCTGATAAATTTTGATAAAAGTAGGAGTTAGTTGATTCTCTAAATACTTTTATCTGTAATTTTTTTATAAAATTAGGAGGTGGTTGATTGTTTAAATACTTTTTATTAGGGTTCCGTACCCAAAGGGTAAGAACGGGTCCCTATTACTGAGACTTCGCTCATTCGCTGTCCGTCCGTCCGTACAGACACCAGGCTGTATCTCAAGAACGGTGATAGCTAGACAGTTGAAATTTTCACAGATGATGTATTTCTATTGCCGCTATAACAACAAATACTAAAAATAGAATAAAAAATATTTAAGGGGGGCTTCCATACAACAAACCTGTTATAGATTATGGTACGGAACCCTCCATGCGCGAGTCGGACTCGCACTTGCCCAATTTTCTGATAAACCGCGGGTAATACCGCTAGTGTTATCATAATGGAATAGTGACATATATCAATTGAAATAAATTGTTAACCTTATGAAATAAATAAACACCGTTGATTCATTCACTCGTGGGTTAGTCCCGGTATCAATTCTTACATTTTATCTCCTCTTACACTTTATTATATTTTCCTTCCTTGTGCCATTTATTAAATTTCGTTGATATACAGTAAATACCTTATCCTTAAGGAAAATATCCATACTAATCCATACTAATCTATACTAATATTATAAATGCGAAAGTGTGTCTGTCTGTCTGTCTGTTACCTCTTCACGCTTAAACCGCTGAACCGACTTAGATGAAATTTGGTATGGAGATAGTTTTAGACCCGGGAAAGGACATAGGATACTTTTCATCCCGAATAAATTTAGTGTTCCCGGGGGATGAGCGGGTAACACCGCGGGGCACAGCTAGTAAAATATATATATCGTTGGGTTAAAGACGCATATGTGACGCAATAGAAAAAAGTCTACGTCTTAAAACGAAATAACGCTCTCGAAATCACGTTTTTCCGTCCCAATACTTCACTTGCCATAATTTTCATTTGTGATAAACTTTTTGTTTTATAAACCGTACATAATACCTAATAATTCTGAGAAGTTCAGGTTATAGAGAAAAATGTATGGCAAATGACTATTATGGTAAAATTTCTACTCTACTTTATACAAGGTGGAAGGCCTAGTAGTACGAGTCCTTAACTTAAAATACGGTCCCATCCTGAAGAAAGCATGAAACTTGGCATGAATGTAGCTGTCATATATTTGCTTCAATGTAGATATGGAAGCACTTCAAGAAATTATTTTCCCCCCACTCCCCCCCCTTTTTATCTCCCTCATTCTGGTTTTTCGAATTTTCTACAAAAACCATAAGACTGAGGAGTTTACTCTTCAGAGACCAAATCATCGTCGATAAATTACCTACAAAACGATACTACATTTTATGGTGGTAAGATTAATATATTTCTGTATACAGCCACCAACGTATTATGAAATTGTAAAAACAGGCACACTTTTTTCTTTCTTGCTCCATTTATAGGAAAACGACAAGAGTGGTGATAAAATAGTCTAAAGAAGTTATATACCTTATACATTAAGCTACAAAATGACACTTATTTCATAGTCGTAGAGGCATTATTTCCAGAGTTACAGCTTACCGCGTCTGACTCAAGTACTCTTTTTTTTTCCTTTTTACAATACTATCTTTCCAGATTTAAAGCTAGGGTCTAGGGTTTCAAGTTAAGCAATAGATTTAAAGGACTGACACTAGATGAAAACATAGAAAATAACTGGGAAGTAATCAAAAATACCGTAAAAGAGGTTGGACTTCAAATACTTGGACATAAAGCAAAGAGCAAGCGTAAAAAGTGGTGGAATGATGAGTGTAAGAGTGTGATAGAAGAAAGGCGGAATTACAAAATACTGGCCGAACAAGATAGTAAATGGAGCGCCCGACATAGACAGTTACAAATAGAGGCAAAACGAATCATCAAGAGAGAGAAAAGAAAACATATGGAAAATTTTGTGAAGGGCATTGAAGGACTCATGAAAGCCCAAGAATCCAAAAAATTCTTTCAAGAGGTGACGACGTTCAAGAAAGGTTACCAACCGTCCTCTCAAATGCTAACAGATGATCTTGAAAACCTTGTAACGTCGTCTGAGGAAATTAAAACGATGTGGCGTGACTACTTTGATTGCTTGCTCAATTGCCCCCCTGTTGAGGAACAAATCACGGTGGAGGTACGCGACAATGACCTGTATGTAGAACCTCCCTCGTTTGATGAGGTCCGATCCTGTATTATGAGGCTGAAAAATAACAAAGCTGCAGGTATTGATGCGTTGCCTTCCGAGGTTTGGAAGTATGGTGGTGGAGCGGCTCAGTCCAAACTGTACGAGCTAATATTGAAAAGCTGGGAGCTTGAACGACAACCTCAAGAATGGAATACAGGTATCATCTGCCCGGTGCATAAGAAAGGCTGCAAAAAGAGGTGTTCCAATTACCGGGGAATTGCTCTGCTGCCGACAGCGTACAAGGTCTTGTCATATGTACTGCTCAAAAGGCTGGAACCGTACACAGAAAAAATCCTAAGCGATTACCAGTGTGGCTTTCGCAAGAATCGCAGTACCATTGACCAGATCTTCCTACTAAAACAGCTGATGGAAAAAAGATGGGAGTACGCGCAGAGCATTCACTCGCTATTTGTGGACTTCACAAAAGCATATGATAGCATCGACCGGGGCGCCCTGTATTCCATTCTAAGAAGCTTTAATATCCCCAAAAAACTGGTCGATATGATCCAAGTTGCGACCAGCGAAAGCCGGATGCGGGTTAGAGTGGGCACTGAGCTGACAACAGAATTCACAGTGAGTACCGGACTGAAACAAGGCGATGCTCTGTCCCCTATGCTCTTCAATTTAGTTCTGGAATATGTTGTCCGGAAATTACTGACATTGGATTCCGGAATAGAGCTGAATGGAAGACATAGGGTGATAGGGTACGCAGACGACTTAGCCCTACTTGGGGAACACCGTGAAGAAGTGGTAGTATCGATCCGAATTTTGGAGGAAGAAGCAGCAAAGGTAGGTCTTAGAATTAACCATGGGAAGTCGGAATACCTCCACATGAAGCGATACCGGAACAGTCGTGCTAAACGAGAGGACCTACTTGTAGGGGGAAGCTCTTACAAGGGTGTGGAGAAATTTAAATACCGCGGGTGCACTGTCACGGATACGCATACAAGAGAGGACGAAGTCAACATCCGCATCCAGAACGCCTTGCGATGCAGCGCTGCTCTCCACAAGGTCTTGGCGTCCAAGCTTCTCAGCAGATCTACGAAGCTTCGGATATACAAGACCGTTATCCGTCCCATTCTTATGTATGGGTGCGAAGCTTGGACGCTAACGCTTAAGGAGGAGCATAGCCTTTTAGTAGCGGAGCGCAAGGTGTTTAGAAAAATTCTGGGACCGGTCAAAAAGGACGATGGCAATTGGAGGATCCTCAAAAATGCCGAAATACAAGAACTGGTAGCCGAACCGAACCGAATGTCATTGGTGAGACCAAGGCCCATCGTCTTCGCTGGCTCGGCCACCTTGAGCGAATGGGAGAGGATCGGCAGGTGAAGAGAGCATACCTTGGGCGACCGACGGGGCAACGTCCGGTCGGTCGGCCAAAGTACCGCTGGATAGATCTGGTAGAGAAGGATCTGCGTGAGCTCGGAGCCACAAACTGGCGAGAGATTGCGCAGGATCGGGTAAAGTGGCGAGCTCTTGTGTCGGAGGCCAAGACTCATTTTGGGTCGCTGAGCCAGCGCAGTTAGTTAGTTAGTACGCGTATAGTACTATCTTTAGTAAAAAGTTAACTTTAAAGTTACATGTACATATTTTGTAAACTATAAATTCTATCAACATACGTCCAATGACAATATTGTACAGAATTTCATAGGGAACATATTGATCTTTGACAGTTTTCTGATAGCTGTACCCGTTTTCATAAAAAATTAAAAAAAACACGATTTGGCACATAAAAAGGGGGGGAATGGGGGGAAAAAATATTTTTTCGACATGCTTCCATATCTGCATTGAAGCACATACATGACAGCTACATTCATGCCAAGTTTCATGCTTTCTTCAGGATGGGACCATAAAACTGACTTTTGTTCGGACATGGAGCCGTACTATAGGCCAGGAAGTTTTTTTTAAACATGGCGTCTATGTTCATGATCAGGTTAATCAGCTGTTTTTTTATTATTTTTTTCGTGTTGTATTTTTTTCGATGGCATATGTTTGAGAAAAGCACTCTATATCTACAGCATATAGTATACGCGCCTTACGCGTGAAAAGGACTAGCTCCTCTTTCCCGGTGTTTGCAGTTATGTACTTTTATTTGTATTATTGAGTATGTTCCTGCGACCTCGTTCGCACATTTTTTTTATCCAAAAATGGATATAGGATACTACTGACCCGACTACGCGGTCGGTTGCGGCACTTTCTTGTAATCAATGAACTACCAACAACGTTATAGTATTATAGATTATAGTAAAGTAAAGTGAGTCCACGTCATATAAGAAAATGCTTTTTAGGGTTCCGTACCCAAAGGGTAAAAACGGGACCCTATTACTGAGACTTCGCCGTCCGTCCGTCCGTCCGTCCGTCCGTCCGTCCGTCTGTCACCAGGCTGTATCTCAACAACGGTGATAGCTAGACAGTTGAAATTTTCACAGTTGATGTATTTCTATTGCCGCTATAACAACAAATACTAAAAATAAAATAAAATAAATATTTAAGGGGGGCTCCCATACAACAAACTTGTTATAGATTATATATATATATGTATAGGTACGGAACCCTTCATGCGCGAATCGGGCTCGCACTTGCCCAATTTTTTTATTTTCATTCCAAAATGCTCCACATCGCGTGCAGAAAATGGACTGACCCAAATAATATCCCATTACGGAAGAGTCCATTTTGTTCATTGGATTTAATACGGAAAGGGTCAAGTGTGAGCAGTATTAGGGTGAAGGCGAACTATCCGGATGTAACTGGTTTTAACCGGAAAATTGGTAATTCCGGTTATTTGGGGCAATTGTTTATGACTTTTAGGTAATTAGGTTTATGACTTTTACTACGAAGTAATGGAATATGTTATATCCATAGGGCTTGTGCACAAATCACGTGAGGTTCAATAGGAGGGAGGGGGGGGTCACGATAAAATCACGATATATCACGTTGGGGGAGGGGGGGTATAAGGAGACCTCACGTGTATTTTTCTACAGTGAACGAATTAAGAAAAAATCGATATATTTTCTCGGTTTCGTTAAAAATTAATCTTCACTTGTTAAATACTTCAAAATAGCGAAAAACGAAATTTTGGCGGAATAAAAATACACGCGAGGCAGTGAGGGGGACGGGGAGTTAGCCAAGAACCTCACCAAATATCACCAGGGGGGGGGGTCAAAAACTAGCCGAAAAAACCTAACGTGATTTGTTCACAAGCCCATACTAATATTATCACACTAATATTATAAAGTCGAAAGTTTGTGAGTGTGTTTATGTGTATGTTACTTCTTCACGCTCAAACGACTGGACCGATTTTAATAAATTTTGGTATGAAGGTAGCTGGATTAACACATAGGCTACTTTTTATCCCGAAAAAATTTAGTGTTCCCGTGGAATGATCGGGTAACCTCGCGGCGCAGTTAGTAAATGCGAAAGTGTGTCTGTCTGTTACCTCTTCACCGCTGAACAGATTTAGATGAAATCTGCTATATATTAAGATAGTTAAATCCTGGGGATTAGGATACTTTTCATCCCGAATAAATTTAGTATTCCCGTGGAATGAGCGGGTAACGCTTTATAATTTTTAGTTGTTTTGCTTTGTTTGTGGTAATTAGACAAGTTTTCTGATATTCTATGTTTTTATGCGTATAAGTGAATAAATTATTATATTTCATACTATTTTTTATGACTGTGTCATAGTAAGCTTTAGTTTATTCCTATTAAAAACTAAAGCTTTTATTCAGTTAGATATATAATTTTATTAACAGTCATTTTAGATTTTTGAATTTTATGCTAAAATTGAAAAATATTCGTGTAATTTTAGGGCACTCGTGACAGAAAAATGGTTATAATATAACCGGTTAAATGGGAATTTTAATCTTGCTTGTAGGTCACGGTTTCATAGAAATTTTCTTAAAGGTTTTTTTCTTTTTTGCAGGTACAACATCTGTGATATGCCCAGAATCCTAATATGAAATTCTAACAATAAGAATTGTAATAAAATAAGGTAAGCAAAAAAAATTTACTACTGGTACTATATATTTTTTGATACAATAACCAATAAAATACAGCCTCAGTCGGCTTTTGCAGAGATGAAAAGAGTGAATCTTCTAGAGTATTTTTATTCTCTGTTTAATGAATCACAATGACCTTTATTCTGTAAGACGCCTTGAGAAGAAACGCCTAAAGAAACTCAACATGTCATTCATTTTTCCCGTACTTTTGTACGTACGGTCGTACGTCCATATATCTTCATTATTTTGAAAAGTTTCGAAAAACTGAACTGACCAAAGAATTTTATATACCCATACTTATCGAACCTATATACAGAATTTCATGAGAATTCGTTGAGAAATGCGAGCTGTAGGCGAGAACAGCTGGAAATCTGGACAACATACACGAAAGATTTTTTGCCCAAGCTGAACCTTGCTCGCTTCGCTCGCGCATAAAAATAATCCCCACTAAATCCACTTAACTTCTCTATCTAAGTGGATCATTAAGTCAACAAGCTACAGAAATACTTAGGAGTGTTGATCAAACATTTGACCCAGCGTGGAGGTGTTAGGTCATTACGACCGTCCTTATAAGGCACAAACATTGTTACGCTTGGCAAACATTTGTTCACAATTTGTATGGCGGGTTATCAAATAGTAATAATTTGTTTGTTTTTTCTGGAAGAATAAAAGAAGAATAAAACAGCAGAATACCAACTCTACTATCATTCTTTTTTCGTTAAAATACTGTAAAATTATACTCAGCGCCAAAGAACTAAAATGTGGTATATATTTTCTATCTATACCTATTATAAAATTTTGATGCAGATTCAGGTTTTGAAGGCTCCTTATCCGTTCAAAAACGCTGATTGTTTTGGCCATTTAACTCTATGATCAAACATGTTTCTTAAACATATTATCAATTTTACTACTTAGAACAGGGCCATTGAGATTTATTGGTATATATTTGGTACAGTTTGAATTTTTCATTGATTGTTTTTGTTTCAAAAACTTCGAAATGGACAAAGTTCACTCAGAAAATTAGTATTTTCAATTTATTTTGTATGAATTTATTTAAAATTATTTTTGCTGACGATGTACTTAGTATCTGTTCTAATATAACGGGTATGTACTATTATATAAAGGTTCTTTTTTCATCAAATAAGAAAAAAAACCTCCTGTAGAGCATCTTAACGTTAAAATTTTCACGAGGCTTTTGTTACAACTTAAACACTTCTTACCAAAATAGTTTCCTTTAAAGAATAAACCTTAAATTCTTTATCACGAATATCTCTTCACCCCAATTCAGAAACGTCCTACATTCGCTCAGAGCTATTGGAACATAAGACCTTCTTTAATAGAGCGTATCGTTTCACCCAATTAAGGCAGGGTTGCCAAGTGACGCGTAAAAGCGATGAAAGGCAACCCTAAATAGTTGTGATAGAAGTATTAGGGCAATTTGGCATTTATTGGCTTTTAAAGTGAAGGGGGTTTGTTTATTTTTATAACTCTTGGGGCCGTTCATTAATTACGTGAGGACTATTTGAGCCATTTTTGATTTGGAATTTCTTTAAATATATATATTTATTTATTTATATTTAAAGAAATTCCAAAAAATCACAATTAATAGAACAGCCAAGTTATAAAATATTGACATATCAAACATATAATTATCATAGTTTATATTTTGTTGACGATGTGTATAGGTACTTTTCTGTAATATATATAAAAGAAAAGTTATTTCCTAACTTTCCTAAAAGTATGAAAAAATGGCATCACGTGCCCTACATCTTAGTGGAATGCAAAGAAGAAGCAAAGAGTACCTGTACAGGGGTACAGGTACTCTTTGCTAGTTCTATGCATGTAAAAAGCTCAAGCCAAAGTTTTACGTGAGTGTAAACTGCTTAATACATTCTGCAACCGACTCTAAAAAAGGGTGAGGTTTTCAATTCGACTGTATGTTTTTTCGTATGTACGTTACGCGATCATTCCGGCAATTATAAATCGATTTTGATGATTCTCTTTTTATTTGGTAGATCATACTTCAGAAGTTGTCCCACTTTTTTAGAAAATCAACAAAAACAGAATACAAACCACTACGCTCATTCTGTATTTTTTTTGTAAAAATAGTGTTTTGTTTGGAAAACTTTTTCAAGTTTCTTTTTTTTATTTTCGCGGAATTTAAATATCGTGGTATCTTGGTAAACTGATGAAGACGTTATAAAGTCCCCATTATTGATAGTCCATAGAGACTTTGTACAAAGACAATCTAGAGGAGAAGTCGGATTGCATTCCATATCCGATTTCCCGAGGGGCGCCGTCATTATGTAACTCGAATAGCTTTTGAATTTCAATTTTATTGCGGGTACTTAGAAAACCTTTGTGCGTTTCTTGATTTATTAAAGAATCGCTTTGTTAATGTTGCTATTATTTATTTATTGTAATGGGAAACAAACAGCATACAATCAATGAAAATAATAATATTGCTTTGCTATTCCGCGATAGAATATCGTGCCAAATGTTTGGGCACGATATTCTATCGCGGAATAGCAAAGCAATATTATTATTTTCATTAATATGGATTTCCGCAAAGTAACGCCTGATTCAATTAATTAGCATACAATCACACTTAAAGTTAACGAAAATAGATAATACTAAAGCCAAAACAGTTTCCACTAATGGTTCATACATTAGTTATTGCTCTGAGAGTACCTACAGAAAACATGCATTTAAACATATGTATTTAAGTTAAAGTAACTGGTTATGTGCCTGTCTAGTTGTTAAAAATAAAAAAATTATAAGAATAAAAAAGAAATAAGAAATGAATAATTAATTAATAATAATAAAAAAATAATTAGAATACTATAGTGACAATTGTGAATATTATAAACACTAGAAGTTTCTGAACCCTTTTTACCGTAGTCGTACCCGAAAAGTACAAATACTAAAAAACAGAATAAAATAAATACTTAAAGGGGGCACCCATACAACAGACGTGATCGTGATCGGTTGCGTTAACTTTGCACCTCATTACATCCGGCGCCGTACATACCAGGTGCAAACTCAACTTAACCCTACCAGTTAAGATGGGATAAATATTCATAGCACGGAACCCTCGATGCGCGAGTCCGACTCGCACTTGGTCGGTTTTGTGTTTGCTTTGGCTTTGGAGGCGCGGTGAAATGCTTAATCTCTTAGCTTTCAAAAGATTAAAGATGAAATTTTGCATAGAATAAATTGCTGTTATAATCATCATCATCATCAGCCTATTCTTGTCCACTGCTGGACATAGGCCTCTCTAACTGCACGCCATTGTAAACGATCCTCGGCTACTCTCATCCAGCTCTTGCCAGCCACCCTGCAAAGATCATAGACCAATATCTACGGCCAAATTATTCTAAATTTCAACAAGAGCGAGATCACGGACAAAAACTAGTGTACCACTACTCAAAATACTACCACTCTAGTGTACTATTACTCAAAAGCGTGCAGAAAGTTTTTGATAAGCCAGAAGTATAAAGCATATATCACATCGCTAAAGCGCGCATTTTTATAGCCCGATAAATGTAAAAGCTTATGTAGCGATAAATAAATAAAGCTTTTAAGCTCTGAGTTGCGCGGGCAGAAGACGATCGATATGTTAAGCTTTAAAAATGTGTGACTGGTAGGTACTCGCACAACGAGGGTTCCGCACTTTCAAAATTTAACAGCAAAAGAGAAACAATTTTGATATTTTGTTGTAAATAACAACACAATGCTAGTGCTCTGTTGCTTATCTCACAAAGCAAAAAAGAGAGATGCAATGCAAGAAATTGCAATTATCTGAGCCGATAATTATACATTTAAAAAACTCTAAAAGTATTTTGAGAAGATTAAAAAAAAAAACACCATTTAACTTTAGATTCTTCCAGTCCAATAAGATAAAAAACCGTTTAAAAAATACAAGCCATTGCACTAAATAAATCACCACAGAAGGATTTATTATCAGTCCTGTGGCGCGGTCACGCTCCCTTTAGTGGGTTTATACTTACTCCATCACAAAGTCTGAATCACGGGTAGTGAGAGTTACTGCTATATCCGAACTTAGTATCGTATCGTCCCGCTTATTCAAATATTGTTCGAAACGAGATCGAAAGGGATGGCAAGAATTTAAATCTTCGGAGTAGCTCTTCTGCCCTGACACAGCGCAAGTCATCCTTAACCCCTTGTATGCTTAGGCACGGATCCGTACGGGACATTTGAAGATTAGCAAATTTTTGACATCGCATACGAGGGGTTAAAAAAAAATACGTTTTATTTGAACTGAACGGGTAGCAGTCCCGCTCCGAGCTCCATACGAGTTCGAAACATGTCGGGCCGTTCCTGACAATTTCACGTGAGTGTAAACCGCTTAATACAATATTTAAATATCTCATGAACGATTTAACGCTTTATTAGTGTTTTAATTATTTTTTGTTGACGTTTGCGTGTGTGTGTAGAATAGTATTCTATTCTGAATATTCTAATAGCGAACCGCAATTGCACAACAAAGCCACACAAACAAGAATGAAGTCAGTTAAACATCAGCTTATCATAAATATATTACTATTACCCATACATTCCAAAGAAAAAATGATATTCGCATACAAGCCGCACAGCAGCGTAAGAAACTTGAATTTGTGCCAAAAAATATTAATCTTACGTCCCAAAATACATTTAATGCGAGATCGATCCGTTGCGTTTACATACTGCGGCGGTCCAAGGGATAAGGTTAAGCGTTTTACAATTTCTTTTTAGTATCCGAGTCGTGGTAGTTTACAATGGGACTCATGAGGTGCCTTAGAGTCACGCCACGTGCAATGGAAAGGGCTATGCTCGGTTTTTTTTTACGTGATGGAATTATAACAAGGTTATCCGCAGAAGAAACAAGATATACTCTCATAGGACTGCACGGTTTAAGTCGGCAGGCCATTTAGCCCGGATAGTGGATAGCCGTTGGGGCATTCTTGGGGTTCTAGAGTGGCGATCACGATACGGCCCCCAACTAGGTTGACGGATGACCTCGTGAGGGTGGCGGGGAGTTGATGAAGGCAGTCTGGGTCGCACTTTGTGGCTAGCTAACGGGGGTCTATGTTCAGCAATGGACGTCTGTAGCTGATAGATAGATGTGTTATACCTTGATAATGCAGCATTGCTGCAAGACAGTTATGTTACGATCGGGTCGCATTTTACGATGTCATGATGTCGTCACAGATTTAAGAGCTAGGCTGTTTTTATACATTCCTTGTGCTCATAAGAGCTTATACAGCCCTTATTCAGCTTATTACAGCTGTGTAAGGGCTGTATAAGCGCTTATACTGCCTGTGTGCTTCTCGGGAAAGTTTTCTTTGTCGATGGTATTCTGGTGTCATCCTATGCTAACAACTTGCACTTTGGCATGTATTTGACCTATTAGTGGAATGAATTAATTTGGCAATCAAATAATAAAATAGAATAGAAAAGCTTTATTCAAGATAACACTTCATTACAATTTTCTATATTAGGTAAGTATTAAAGACAGTGTTTAAGAGATGTGCATCCGAAATGGTCTCCACTCAGCACAATGCTGTTGTCTTTGCTAGGTATAGCAATGCCCACGGCGCTGGTTTTCTGAGGAGCCAGAGGATAGTAAAGGACGAATCTCCTATACCTTGGACCACACATGAATGACGCCGACGTGGCGATGTCTGGCGCATGTCCGTCAAAGCCGTCGGCGCCCGCGCACTCCGCCACGCCCTTATTAACCTTATTGCTTCGCATCAAGGCACATTTCCCTTTGAGTGGGTTTGCTTTCGGTTATCTATAGTGTATTTAAAACGCTATTCGATAATGTACACTTGGGATGCGGTTTCGTATTAGTTGGTTGTGCGAAAATTGTAGTACAGAAACCACAAAATATGTTTTTACTTTAATTTTTTTTTTTTTCGAAATTTGTGAATGCATCTTGAAAATTGTTGAATTAGCCACTCAATTGCTTCGAATTTTGAGTTGGACTCTATCTAAGTATATAATAAAATAAGAGCGGTGACAGGTAGCCGTAGTTACCAAAAGCAATTGAGTGGTTAGGTACGAATTATTGAGAATGAAGTTTACCTTTGTGTTTAGAAAAAAACGTTTTGAAATGAAAACAAATTACGAAACGAAATAAAATGAATATAAAATGAAGGTCGGCGGAAAAAAAATAGCTACATAATAAAAACTTTACGCTAGATACAACATAGCTATTTCATACTTCCATTGCGTACAGTCGAAAATAAATTGAAACACCAGTTTTCTGCATGAATTTTGCAAAACTTCGAGTTTTTGAGACAAAAATTATCAATCAAAAATTCAAACTTGGTTTAAATAAATATACCAATAACTCGCAATGGCCCCGTTCTAAGCAGTTACATTGATAATTTGTTAACAAACCTGTTGATCATAGAGAAATATGTCTAAAACAATCAACATTTTTGAACGGATATGCCTTAAATATAGCTTTACTTAAAATACATAGGTAAAAGTACCGTATTCTTTTCAATAATGAACACTTAGCAGCCATCAATTAGACATTATTAGAGTCTCTCATAAATAGCTAATTAACCTAATTATAATTCCCGGTCCATTTTGAGAATTTCCATCTGGGATCCTAGTTAATGGAATATAATTGGACGACGCGGCTGGCGCAGTTTGTAGTACGCCTACCTACTGAGCCGGCAGGCCTGGGTTCAAATCCCGGCCGGGGTAAATATTTCATTTTATTTTATATGGCTACAAGTAAGGCAAGATCTTCTATTTCCACTGTAAGTCCGCCGGGACAAGTGTGACAGCGAGACATATGCAAATATCGTACCAAAATATCGAAAAGTACGGATGTGTTATGCTATGCTACTAACGTCATAAATAACGTCTTCAGAATACTAAACAGTGGAAGAAAATAATAATTATTATACAAGTTAAGCTTTAAAATAAATAAAGGAAATAATACGAAAACAGACGCACCCGAAAAACGAAAACTAGTACGAAAGCTTGTAAAACCTACGAAAACTGGAGTTATGAGTCAGACCAAGCAAATTCAATAAAAGTATTCGGGTCAGCGCAATTAAGTCGAAGTAGGACGTTTTTATTGGCTCGGATCAGGCTAATTGCGAATTTAGTTCATTTGCACTATGCTTCCGTGAAATAACTACTTTCCCCTGAGTATAGCCAGTGGATTTATTAAATCAGGAGTCTAAATGAGTTAGAATACAAAATTATTTAATTTAGGTTAGTTGGGGCAGTTGGGGCAAGTGCCAGCCGGGCATTCGCACCTAACATGTCGAAATATCAAAAAGTACAGATGTTATACACTATGCCGTCTAGACACGAGGTTGGCGCAGTTTCTATTAAACTATATATTTAGAATAACTTATAAACGAGATGCAGGATCGTCATTTGTTTTGTAGGGGCGCGCGCCGCCATGCCAGCCTGGCGCCATCTGTTTTCATAATTTCTAATATGGTTATAGGATACTTTTTATCTGACTACGATAAAAAAAATTACGCTGACGAAGAACCTACGGGTTCCTTTATAAAATTGTCATCTGACAACCTTACGCCTATAAGGTTGGGTTTATACTACGTTTTCGTAAAGAGGCTGCAAGGAAAATACCTTTTCCTTGGGAGGGTAGCAACAGCTGCTGGGACGAGTGAATTGAATAATGGCGGCAGTGTATGGGAAATTTATTTAAAAGGCTCTCAGAAGAGCTTTGAGATAAATGTAGACGGAATAAAATTGAATTTTTAGGGTACGTGAGGCCTCACACGTGTGTCAATGTGTGTCATTTATGTCAGGCCTTTAAATATGTATATCACATACGTATCATTTACCATCGAAAAAAGCCTCACGTTTGCAACGAAATACCAGCCATTTTACTTTTAGCAAATAAAAAGTCTTTTCTATCCAAATACTTAGTTATTTAAACCAAAGAAATCGTTCGCCTTTTTTTTAAATACGCTCTTTTTATCATTTCACATTCAGTACTATTTAGAAGTTCCAAATCACTACATAGTATAAAACAAAGTTGCTTCTTGCTGTCTGTCTGTCTGTCCCTATGTATGCTTAGATCTTTAAAACTACGCGACGGATTTTAATGCGGTTTTTTTAAATAGATAGAGTGATCCAAGAGGAAGGTTTATATGTATAATACATGAATAATATAGCATTGCACTCGTGCAAAGCCAGGCGGATCGTGGATGTATAATAATATATCTTACATTTTTTTTATCCTTTTCTTGGATAATCCTAAAATTGAAATGTTTGCATATGATAGATTGTGTGCCGCTACTGTCATACTAAGGGCTCACTACGTGCCAAGAACCACTCTATAGGTAAATACTTCTAAAGGACTAGGTGTATACAGTGGTGTAAAACATTAGTATGGAAATTACGTCAAAATTCAAAAATAGAACGCCAATTTCATCAACATCACCAGCCCTACTTTTCGCGTTAATTCGGACGAAATCGACGCACTTAATAATTGAGTAAAATGCAGAGGGAAATGAAGAATGAGTTGTAGACTGGTAGTTCAAATCAAAATTTTCAAGTCTAACGGCATTTTGTGAGCCATTTTGGCAACATGACTTTTTCGAAGTAATAAAGCCTGCTGAATTCGATTCTGGATGTTGCCAAGCCGAATTTGGCCCCCCTCCCCCCATTTCCCCCCTTTTTACCTCAAAATATGTACCTAATCACGGTTTTTACGGTTTTATACAAAAAGCATTACAGCTAGAAAAAAAATGTCAAAGACAAGAATGATCTCTATAAAATTTCCTTTAACATGGTGTATACACTTTTTTAGTAGGCCTTATGGTTTGTGAGCAATATCTTCCCGAACTTCATAGACTGGTAGAAAATTCTAAATATCGGCTTCCTTTACCGTGCTAACGGCATTTTGGGATCCATTTTGGCAACATGACTTTTCCGATGTTAAAAAGCCTGCTGAATTCGGTTCTGAATGTTGCCAAGCCAAATATTGCCCCCCTCCCCCCATTTCCCCCCTTTTGACCTCAAAATATGTCCCTTATCACGATTTTTACGGTTTTATACAAAAAGTATTATAGCTAGAAAAAAAGTGTCAAAGACAAGAATGATCTCTATAAAATTTCCTATAACATGATGTATAAACTTTTTTAGTAGGCCTTATGGTTTGTGAGCAATATGTTCCCGAAAATCATTATTTAAAAAAAAAAATATAATTTTGGTCGAGGCAGTGAAATACACTTATTTTGGGATAATTGGTTTCGCACAGGATCCAGCCGCTCTGCAGCTCTTGACGCTGACATCCAGCGTGCTGCTTATTATATGTCAAGACTTACGAGGCTTTCAGTCATAAGCAGTTTTACACGCAGCAAAGAAATTTACACGCAGAACTGTATCCAAGTCGGGCTAAAAGCGACGTAGAAAATAAAAATGATTTACTTCTGACCATGAAGTCATTCAAAATGCTCAGTTCTACGCCAGTTTCTCCAGAAACGGGCCTTAGAAATGCAGTTACCCAGGATCTTGCAGCAGAAAAAAATAAAGTGTCACTTCTCACTGCCAAGCAGCTCCATAAAAATTACTCAATACCTTCAAACAAGGTTGGGCTCGCAGTTTCATCCGGCGAACGCGTGAGCGGGACTAATGTGGTCGTAGTGCGAGAGGATTTGCAGACGAGACTAAGGTTCAAGCGTCACCACTCACCAACTGAGGTCGATACCTCAAAATTACGTGCTATTCATGAGGAAACCGACACTCGACATGTGCTCCACACTGTGCATAGCTCACCCAGAAGACTGGTTATTAGTGTTGTTGTTGCTTATGATTCATCATCATGACAAAATTAAGGGACTGCTTTAGAACGTTAGAATATTCTGGCGTTTTACTCAGGCACTGGCGATTCGAACTGCTTTATTGCAGGTAATAAAATAATTCAATTGATCATTTGCGTTTCTAAAACATTTACCTAGACACTCCTTTGATTAAAAGTATTCCGTTTTCCGTTATCGAAAGCACTGTGAACTACTCAATGAGATCGGCATACACCCCATGAGCGAAAGGCTGAGAAGTTCCTGCCCCTGCTGTACAAGTCGAGTATGTGACCATGCAGGCTATGCTTTGTTTGGCACCACTCCAGCGCCTGAGCGTTTGCCCCCCACATCAGACGTTTGCGTTTACCATATTTGTATGGTAGATTTTGTACGACCTGCCTTGTACGGGTCTTGAAGGTCGGGCCTTTGTTCATTTTGAACTTTTCGTTCTATTGTAGACCTGCTGTTGGTGAGCCTTTCGGAAACAAACTTCGTTACTTAGAGTGAGCCAAGCTGCTTAGCAGTGAATATTGACACTTTATTGTTTTCTGTTGCAAGATCCTGGGTAACTGCATTTCTAAGGCACATTTCTGGAGAAACTGGCGTAGAACTGAGCATTTCGAAGGACTTCATGGTCATAAGCAAAGCATTTTTATTTTCTACGTCCCTTTTAGCCCGACTTGGGTACGGTTCTGCGTGTAATTCTGACGACTGCTTATGACTGAAAGCCTCGTGAGTCTTGACAGATAATAAGCAGCACGCCAACTGGATGTCAGCGTCAAGCGCTGCAGAGCGGCTGGATCCTGTGCGATACCAATTATCCCAAAATAAGTGTATTTCACTGCCTCGACCAAAATTATATATTTTTTTTTAAATAATGATTTTCGGGAACATATTGCTCACAAACCATAAGGCCTACTAAAAAAGTTTATACATCATCTTATAGGAAATTTTATAGAGATCATTCTTGTCTTTGACACTTTTTTTCTAGCTATAATACTTTTTGTATAAAACCGTAAAAATCGTGATAAGGGACATATTTTGGGGTCAAAAAGGGGGGAAATGGGGGGAGGGGGGCAAAATTCGGCTTGGCAACATTCAGAACCGAATTCAGCAGACTTTTTTACATCGGAAAAGTCATGTTGCCAAAATGGATCCCAAAATGCCGTTAGCACGGTAAAGGAAGCCGATATTTAGAATTTTCTACCAGTCTATGAAGTTCGGGAAGATATTGCTCACAAACCATAAGGCTTACTAAAAAAGTTAATACACCATGTTAAAGGAAATTTTATAGAGATCATTCTTGTCTTTGACATTTTTTTTCTAGCTGTAATACTTTTTGAATAAAACCGTAAAAACCGTGATTAGGGACATAATTTGAGGTAAAAAGGGGGGAAATGGGGGGGATGGGGGCAAAATCCGGCTTGGCAACATCCAGAATCGAATTCAGCAGGCTTTTTTACATCGGAAAAGTCATGTTGCCAAAATGGCTCACAAAATGCCGTTAGGACGGTAAAGGAAGCCGATATTTGGATTTTTCTACCAGTCTATTGTTCGGACCTCAATCTGATTGGGAACACAATTGACAGGGAAAAAGGCGGGTGACATAAGTCTATATAAAATATATGAATACAAAATGACAATGTTCTTATTAAAAATGAAATAAATATAAAGGTTTAACAGCCACACCCTACAACCAGTCATTGAAAAAGTGGAATCAAGGATTACTTTGCAGAAATCCACATCAATCAAAACAATAACATTGCTTGGCTAATCCGCGAAGGAAGAAATCCAATATCTTGTCCACCTCTCTCCTATCCACTTTACACAATGATTACAATATGCAATATCTAACCTTAATAAAGAACAGTAAAAGTAATTGGATCAGCCAATATCAATTTACATTTAATCCAATTAACGTATCAGTTCATCGTGAAAAGTGCAGCCATTTTCCTTTTGTTCAATTTGTGTTAGTTAAAGTTTTATCTATAACGATAGCCTTGGACGTAATCGGCGATCATTGATGGGCAGCATGGGCACTTAATGCAATTAGGTTGAGGGAAACAAATATATATATAATATAAGACTAGTAAGTAGCCGCAACTTCGCCCGGGTAACCCTCCTTTTTTATCGTAATCAGTTAAAAAGTATCCTATAAATATGTTATGGTTATGGTCTCTATTTTCCGCATTTAGCCCGTGTATATTTGGGCCATTGTGCGTGGGGATTTTGCCAGCTAAGGACCTAGCTTGCCTGACTCTATCCAGAAGGGCAGGATTCTCCTGGTGTCTCCATAGGCTTCCCGAAGCGACCTCGGTATAACTTTATATGGATGTCAGGCCATCCCTGTACTACATTGTCAATATCAAAATAGCTGAAAGATATCCACTGATGGACAAAGCCATCTTCCAATATTCACCGCGACGGACGATATAGCATCCTAAATTTCCAACCACAAAATCCAATGCACATACATACGAAACAGAATTGATATTTTCTTACGATTTTTTCTTTTGTTGCAGGAATATCCCCAAAATTGACCCTACTCTTAAGAGTTGTCTTGTCTGGATAAAGAAAATGGAGGAAGCTCAATCCAGGTGAGTAAAATATAATTTACTTTTGACGGTCAGAGTAACCACATACCATCAGCAGACGAAAGATCAATCACTGTTTCCACGTCCGTGATGAAAAGAGTGCAGCATAAATCAGTTAATACAGAAATCAATGTAATAAGCTCATAAGTTTGTCTGTCTTCGTCATATCAACGTTGCCAACTAACTACTGGCCTTAATTTACGAGTATAACTGGTACTCACCTTAACATAATTTTAGTAAACGCCATGTGAAATTTGCAATATTGTCTAAAGCAGTATATTATTTAAGGAATACTCCAAAATACAAAAACTTACATTAAATTTCTAGAACTTTCCTACAAAGGTCTAAACAAAACATGTAAAATAATTTACATGTAATTTGCAAAGATAAACTAAATACCTACCAATAACAACGGTTATATTGCAACTTTTCTTTTTTGCTTTCACTGTCCAGTATTTCGCGCTCAGTTGTGTACTAATTAACAACAAGTTAAACACAACTTTTCCCACACGGCCGGTAAAAGAAACATCTTTCTTCGCCTTTGGCTCAAAGAGCTAATACAAAATGCGCTCAAAGATTTCTATGTTCTTTTAAATTCTTTGTGGTGCAAGAAGCTTTATTTTTATCTCTTGTAAGATTTCTTTGTTCACGAGTTAATCTTTGTGTGTGCCAATTGAAACTTAACAATGCATTCAAGGATTTTACGACTAGTTAACAGAAAATAAAAACTGATATAATCTCTGCAAGATGCTTATAATGTCAGATAATATTTAACTTTTAACAATTAGGAAGTCGTGGAAATTGAAGGAAGAGACTTGCGTAATAGTATGGTCCCATATTAATGTAGGCTAACATAACATAGTAACTTTATTTATTTATTTGTCTTTTCGTGACAACATTAAAAAAAAATACAAAAAAAGAAAAAAAAAAACAAAACTAAAACAAATTCAGGAAATTGTAATGAGTATGTAATTAAGTAAGTTTCTTTATTTATTTCCTTTGCGGAAACAAAAAGTAAATTTAAAGAAGTCTTAGAAGTCTCAAGTCAAAATATAGATATTTAAAATAAAAATAAACAAAATAACGACGGCAAAATATTGGCTATGGAGGCCCTCAGCAAAAGCAAGGCGCGTATTATGCGATCGTATATTGACGAATTTTTTGAGGGGTAAATTCCGTCACTGGTGACATTGACATGCGTTTAGATGTCAAATATTTTGATATAAACTAAATGTACCTTCGCGTAAATATAAACCAATGTAAATATAATAATAATGATAATGATTGAATATTTTTAATGTAAATAATGTGAACCTGTAAAATGTAATATAATGACGTATAAAATGTATTTTTATGAATAAATAATTGAATTGAATTGAATATACTGTACAAGTGTATGTATACTATCCATACTTGTGTAAAAAAATGTACGGTGTTACTTGTATAAAAAGGGTACTGCGCATACTTCGCACTTTAAAAAGCGGACCATAAGTCATCAGTCATGTCACTATACAAAGATCGGGATCTCACGAGTTTTCTGACGAATAAACTTCGGATTTATCCACACATTGACTCGACGTATTGGAGTTAAATCGTCCGGCTTCTTCAGTCACGCTTAGTCGACTGAAACACGAATAAAGCCGAGAAACTTCCCTGTTATTCCGATTCGCGTGGCGTTCAGCCGAAATTGTTTTTCGAAAGATTAATAGAGTGCGGTTGCTGGATAGGGCTAGCACGGGTTCACACCTACCGAACTTTGTTAGGAGCGAAAAGGCGAGCGACTTACGGATGTGTGGTGGATTTTACAACATTCTGTAGTTAAGATGCCATCACCACAAAAATCCTATACAGGGTGAAATAATATTGACCGTTCAAATTTTGACAGTAGATTCCTTGGCACAAAATAAAAAATACGTGTTTTTTCTTTCAGCACCTTTTAGTACTAAAATATTGAGATAAAGCAGCTGAAAGATATCCAATAAGACCATGCGTTCGTGGATACCGCGTTAGCGCGCTGTGCGGAAGGCGGCAATAACGCTTTTTAGGGTTCCGTACCCAAAGGGTAAAAACGGGACCCTATTACTGAGACTTCGCTGTCCGTCCGTCCGTCCGTCCGTCCGTCCGTCCGTCCGTCTGTCACCAGGCTGTATCTCAACAACGGTGATAGCTAGACAGTTGAAATTTTCACAGATGATGTATTTCTATTGCCGCTATAACAACAAATACTAAAAATAAAATAAAATAAATATTTAAGGGGGGCTCCCATACAACAAACTTGTTATAGATTATATATAATTATGTATAGGTAGCCTGGAGAAAATTTGAACGGTCAATAATATATCTCTTAAAAAAAAGGATCTATTCCAATCTAATACTGACACCTCTTACTTTCCTAGGCCAGGTTTAATTTGTTTCACCAGGCCAGCATAGACCATTTTTTGTAAGTCTGCTTCTGAACCCATTTTCGTTAAATTTTATTGTTGAGGTTGGTTAACCTAATTAAGGGTGATTCTACAAAAAATGGGTAACTCGATGTCACAGGGCAATAAAATATTGTTTTGTTATATTTTGTTTATATTTTTAATTTTATTTGAATACTACTAAAAGCCTTTTATTTGGTCACCCAATTTCAGCTATTCATTTTAAATACAAATTTGTGAAACTCCACAATTTATCCTTAAAAAGTCAGTACTTTGGCATGTCACAACCTCAAAAGTGGGCAATCAAATGGCTGTATATTAAATATTACCTGTAATGTAAGAAAACTTACTGTTTCAATACAATCTATGATGTATTTAATAATGTATAACACTACTTTCATAATATAATATTCTCACTGTTGTTGTAAAAAATATAAGAAACTTTGTGTTCAGTTTTATTCGTCAGTCCGCTGTCTGTTGTTCGAATTGGAATTTCGCGCTAAATATCGGCGACTCAAATTCAAATCCGCGTTGAATTTCAAGGTTGATAGTAAAGTTAGCTGCAGGTCGAGCCATTTTATGGCCACTATTACTGAGTTTGTACCAGAGTTGTGGTTGTCATGTGAACACGTGCCAATCCAGTCAAAAAGTCAGTCCTATGGTAAGTCGTTATTTCCTTGTAAATCTGTGTTATACTTGAATTTATACACAGTCAACTTTGTTTTGTTAAAATGTAGCTAGTTGATGTTCGAAAATATCAAATTAAATGTTGATTCTAAAGATAACCCCAAATTCATGTCTTTTTCATCAGTCCGTTGGCGTCAGTCCTTTGTGTTATATTGCGCCAAAGGACTGACGGGTTTCCAGGGTACTGACATTTGTAGCGTGTTGAAGCTGTATATTGTTACTTATTTCAGTTTAAACCATCGTGCCGCCTGTTAAAAAAAGAAGGAACAGGGGTAAAGGCATTTGTTAAGGAAATAACACCTTGGGAGCAAGGATTAGCCACCAAAAAAAAGAAAAAAATCATCTGAGTACACGCAAAAAAAAAAACAACTTCTGAATGATACTACTTATATCTTTGTTCGCCAGAACTACTGACCACGAAGCATAATCAATAGATGGTGAACAAATGACCTATTATAAACGACGACCAAAGAGCAAATGAAGCGAAAGACAGAATAAGTCCAGTAATAGGCAATTAAAAAATATTGAACCAAGCAATGGTTTCAAAACTGAGAACTAGACTGAAAAATCATCGACCAAAATATAGGGGAGTCAAAAAGCAGTCTAAGTAAGTTGTAAAATCTGTGGAAGAAACTCCATAAACCAGAATTGGAGTAATGAGTGAAGATATTACTAAAAGGAAAAGAAGGAAACAGTGAAGAAGGGCCTTTTCGGAAGTGTTATATAATTAAATTAAAAGAAACTACATAAAGAGATAAAAAAAAGTTCGAATAAGCTACAACAAATACAAAATTATAGAGAATACCAAAAATAGCAGTGACTTATAAAAAAACAGGGATGCTTACTTAGAAAATGTATACTGTTAAACTACCTCAAAGTAGTAAAGCCAATTAAAAAGCTGTTTGAATAGTGGAGATAGATCTTTCTCACAGTATTACACGTTAAACAGTTTTTTCAATTATTACTTCAGTGAATGAAGACTAAGAATAAGACTAAAAACATAAGAATAAGACTAAAAATAGTTTCTACCGTCTGCAAATCGAAGTAAGTGAGGTACTCGCCGTTAATGTTGATGCCAAGTCTGTTCCATTCCAGTAGCTTGAAAGCATCTTCCAGTGCAGCAGTAAACAGTTTTGGAGAAATTACGTCTCCCTGTCTTACTCCTCGCTGCAGTTGGATAGACTCTGGTCTTGGATTCGGACTGACATGGTGGTGTTACAGTACAAACACTTCAGCACTTTGATGTATCGATAGTCGATACGGCACCGCTGGAGAGATTGAAGCACAGCCCATGTCTCGATCGAATCAAAGGCTTTTTCATAGTTCACAAACATAGTGGTCGGTTATACTCCTTTCTCTTCTGTACAACCTGCCGCAGTGTATGAATTTGGTCTATGGTGCTAAAGCTTTTCGGAATCCGGATTGTTCGGGAGGTTGGAAATCGACTGTGCGTGAGACGATTGGTAATGACTCTGAAGAACAGCTGATGAACATGGCTCAGCAGTGAGATGGTCCTGTAGTTCTTCAATAAAGGCTATGCTCGAAGTTTCTGTGCGCGAAAGAATCAGAAATGAGGATATCCGCAGTAGAACCAGGGTAACCGACACAGCTTACAGGATTGCACGGTTGAAATGGCAATGCGCAGGCCATGTAGCCCGGTAAATGAACGGCAGTTGGAGCAGCAAAGTCGTAGAGTGGCGACCACGTATAGGAAAGCGCAGCGTGGGAAGGCCCCCGACTAGATGGACGGATGACCTGAGGGTAGCGGGGAATCAATGGATGCGGTCTGCACGGGATCGCACTTTGTGTCGAGTCATGAGGGAGGCCTATGTTCAGCAGTGGACGTCTGTGGCTAATAGATAGATTAGTTCCTAAGAGATTTATTTCTAAATTTTAATAAATATCAAGCATATGTTATGAAGTTGTGTATTTTGTCAGTACTTTGTCAGCCTCGCCAGTCCCCTGGCAGTCAAATTCAGAAAAACCGAAATTTCTCCGGTTCTACTTAAAAAAGTGACTGGCCCAATCTGGAGCAGTATATTCATTACATTACCTATCTTATATACCCGAATTTGTAGCATTTTGATTAAAAAACTATCATAAACAAAATATCCCGAAAAGTTACCCAACTTTTGTATATTCGCCCTTAAATAGGTATTATACTATGAAAGCATTCAAAAACATGCGATCAATGATCAAGCACTAGATATTCAGCTGTATGGTTGGTGTCCACCCGATCACACCGGATGTCCGGACTCCAGCCAAATGGATTTTGTATTTACTTTTTAAAAGTGCAACTAGCGTAATTAACCTTTTTGATTTAAAATGTATTGCTGAGTTACACGATTTTTTTAGGGCGCAGGTAATTAATTAAAAACAGACGACTATTTGCCTAATTTGGTAAATTTTAAGTATTGATGTTATCTATATAATTCAATTCCTCAAAGAGAATTTCCACATTTCTTGTCTATCTCGAAACCTACATAAGGATACTAAAGTATGCACGTTCCATTTTGAAATAGTTCAGATTTTATCCTTGTCGAAAGAAAGGGTGTGTGTTTATTTAACTCTAAAATACCTTAGTACTTTAAACACGCCTATCACTTTGAAATCATAGACATCTTACATTTTAATTAACTTTTAACGATGTCACCTTTTTACCAGCCCTTGATTTGTGCATGAAATGTTTCAAATTCCATTCCATTGGTGGAATTTATGTCCGAAAATTCGTAATGGGTAAAGGTCTGTTTGAGTTCGTTCGCATGCCATTCGGGTTTACGGATGCACCGGTAAACCGCTAGCGGACACGTCTAGTTTCTTAGCCCGTGTATAAGAACTATGAAGTTTTTGGGTTTTTCTACACACAATGACAACATATTATTATGTTTTCAATGATTGTAGCATAGGGAGACTTTTCCTAAAAATGAAACCCCAGAAAAACTAAGAAGACTAAGTTTCTTTTAAAAATACATTAATAATATCACTTGTGTGTTGTAACACCGGCTGATAAAATTCTAGCTATTGTGAATCTTCGCAAATGTTGAAATTCCCACGACATCGCCCGAGGCGGCAGCCATTTTGTTTTGTAGACTTCGACGCCTTTGGATTTACATATATTGAAGTTACTATACCTACCCATCAAAACTTGCACGTATTTTATTCTAAGAAGTGATAAGCTTAATACTTATTTTTAATATCTCATGAAAACTGCTTATTTCCAAAATAATTGTACATGCTTTATAACTCCGAGGACTTGTAATTTATCATGTTTTTTAAACTCCTCATATTTCAAGGTATTGGTAGAAACGCCATGTTGTCATTAGTGTAATATTTAATGTTAAGATTTAGAGGGGAATTATCTTTTTCTTACACAGAATATCGGACTTACCATTTTTAACAATATTAAAATTTACCCACCTATGGCGTCAATATTAAACATAAAAGTGTGATTGATTAAAAGCTATCATAAAAAAAAAATTGGGCAAGTGCGAGCCCGACTCGCGCATGAAGGGTTCCGTACCTATACATATAGGTACATATATAATCTATAACAAGTTTGTTGTATCGGAGCCCCCCTTAAATATTTATTTTATTTTATTTTTAGTATTTGTTGTTATAGCGGCAATAGAAATACATCATCTGTGAAAATTTCAACTGTCTAGCTATCACCGTTGTTGAGATACAGCCTGGTGACAGACGGACGGACGGACGGACGGACGGACGGACGGCGAAGTCTCAGTAATAGGGTCCCGTTTTCACCCTTTGGGTACGGAACCCTAACAATGCAAGATATATCATAGTAAGTTTAATAAGACTTCGCATCATATTTCATCCAATACACCATAAAAACACACCTAACAAGCCGATAACGTAAAACAAAAAGAACAGCAATAAAAACAATTTTATTACACAAGTAATCTGAACTCAAAATCTACATCATTATGACAAACAACGAGGCGTCGAAATGGCGCGAAACACGTTTGACAGTTGACAGGAGCTGTCAATTAATGGCGAATATGTGATAAATGAGGAGGGCGGTAGGGGGAGATCTTTTCCACAGATAAGCTAGAGTGTTAAGGGGGGAAATGACAACCGTGTGGAACATCCATAATATCAGAACTTTTTATTACTAGTTGTTCTGTGAGTTTGTTTTTCAAAATGGTTGAATTTTGAAAAAAATAGGAAACTGAATCGACTAAAAATATATAACAATTAACGAACCTACGGTTCAGAACGGTTGAGATGTGCGACCTCTATGCGAGAACAGCCAGAAATACGGCCAAAGGGGTATCCGGACACACGATTTGTTTTCAGGCCAAGCTGAAACAAAGACGCTTGGCTCACTCGGTCAATGAAGATAATTGCGTTGTTACACGTGAGTGTAAACCTATAATATAATTAGATATGTCTCACGAAAGTTTTAATGGAATCAATTATATTGTAAAAAAATAAAAAGACGAATAAGAGATAATTATAACGTTGGAACGTTGGCTGCTGAATTGGTTTTTAAAGTATAAGTACCAAAAAAACTCATCTTTACCTGTTAAATGAAATGATACCGCATTAATAATCATTTCCTAAGGATTTCAGCCCAAAAGTCTCCAGATTCCATTAATTTCTCTCATTTAATTGAATAAATTATCTCACTTTAAGCTTATTAATGTGACTTAATCAAATCCATAGAATTTATAATGCGGCTTAATCGTTCGTCGCTTTTGTTGATTATTTAATCCTTTGTTAACTTACTTATTTGTTATTTAACAGAATAAATGTTGATCCTATTTTTGTGGTGATGCCGCATTTCTTATTTGTATATAGATACAAATAATTATCCAAAATTGTATGCAATTCACTGAAGTCCAAAAGAGATTTGAACACACGATCTCTGCTTTCACACGAACTATGTTTTAAGTAACATTTTTGTTAATGAATATTATCGTCATAACTAACGGAACAATAGGCGCACCCACTCGACGATTATGTCAGCTGTCCCCACCCACTGCAAACAGTCCGGTAGCTGTATATTATACTGACTATACTGCCTACACTATACAGGCTGAGTCACTATTACCAACATAAACTACACTGGAAAAATAAATAGCTAGTTTAACTACTTGAGAAATAGCCAAATTGTGCTAATTCGTCCACCAATTTTGTAACTAGCAGCAAACATGTGTTGAATGCCGATAACTGGCTAGAGACAGCACTAAGTCGTCACGAAAGACGAAATCTCTAATAGGAGGCCAAGATTCACTTTGGTCACTGAGTAATTAAGTAAGCTAACATTTGGGCTACTGTTAAGAAACCTTTTTTTTTAGTGTAAGGTTTCTTAATTATACATATTTAATTGAGCGAGCGAAATCGTTTCAGCTTGGCACATAATTCCTTCGTATGTCTGTATTTCCAGTTGTTCTCGCCTAAAGATCGCATTCCTCAACCGATTCCCGAAAAATTTTGTTCTAAATTTTAAAGCTTTTTGTGGCCGAATACAATTTTACGTTTTTTTTTCAAAATGGTGGAGATGGTGGGATTGAAAACGTAAAAATATTTAAATTTTGATTACTTCGAAACAAATTCGCATAGTCTTCAGCTTACAGAACCACTAGTTTGCTGGTATATAGACTAGCTATTACCCCCGCCATATTAGCATGTCTACGTGTTATTTATTAGATAAGGAGACGGCTGCAACTTTGTGGCAGAAGAAACTCAGGACTTTCTTTTTCTTCAATATCGAGTTACTAGTCTATAGCCGTTTTTTCAGCCCTCCAGGCGTTTTAGCAGGATAAAGCCGAAAATATACAATCATGTGCATAGAATTATACAAGCATACGAAATAAAAAAAGTACTGGTCTGGCATATCTTGCCGCGACTTCAACGACGACTCAGCGTCACCTGTCTTGCTCGTACGGTATTGAAAGGAAAGTGACAGGTAGTATCACTGTTAAACTGCACTGTTAAACTTTTATAATTTTATTTTTACTATTTCGCAATAGGAGTAAAATTAATGCAACTCCTACGCAATCTACAAGCACAGCCTGTATACAAGTTCTAGTAATATATACAGCTATTATATGACTAAACGATGACTGCTCACGCCCTTTTATGACCATCCATCTCTATTCATTTACTCCAATAAAAGAGGGGAGTATGCTATACTAATCAAATAGATAGGGAGTGGAAGCTTTAGAACAGAGATTATTAAGAATATGATGGTGAAATTGGATAATTGATACAAAGATCAAACGACAATGAAAAATTGGGTTAACACGTTAGACCGGTAATCCAGAGGTACCGGGTTCGATTCCCGGTTAAAATAAACAGAAATAAACTGTTGAATTCTTAACTGTTTATATCACTTGAAAAATATTTAGGTTTTACAAAGCTTAGAGGAAATTCCATTGGTTATTTACACATAGATAAAGGATACTTTTTATTCGATGAAAGTGTAGCAAAAAGTGTTTACTTAATAATCTGGCTACTGAAATATTACCCAAAACTCTGGTGGTCACACTTTTTGTAGTAGGGGTTTATTCTTATATAAATACTTTTTTTTTCATGATCCATAATGTTGGTTAGTTTCCAGTTATACCCTACACGTAGGTATGCAGTAAAATTTATTTAGAATTACATATGTCTAATATACGAGTACGCAGCAATGAGAAACAAGAATAAAAGAAGACAGAAGCCGCCAAAAACACAAAGAAAAATTGGAGAGAAGAGAGAAACATTCAAGACAGAAGAAAAATTAGAGAAGAAAGAATCATTCGAAAAAGAAGAAAAATTGGAGAGAAGAAAGAAACATTCAAGACAGAAGAAGTCTGGTACACTGATGGGCCTGAATTTCTTGCTCTTACCTGTTTTTAACTAGGTGAGCAAACTTTCAGGTGTGTTAGTGCCGGCTTGTCAACGGAACCTTCTAGAAGACAAGAAGATGGTTTTTGTTAAATTTTTTTGTGTATGAAAGTTTGTTTTATTCTATTAGAATCGTTTATATATTTCTGCGTCTTTAAATTTTTTCCTAGGGCATAATAGTCCAGTATTTTAACTGTTGATCATTTTAGTGTAAATTTTTGTGGTATTTTTGTGGTATTTTTGTATTTCTTTTGTAAAAATAATTATATTAACAAGATGCATTGCATTAACTTTTTAGATTGTAAATACCAACAAATATGTCTGAAATGTAAAATTGATTAATGTAATATTTCGTGATTTCAGTTTTTAATAAAAAAAACGCTTAGTTGTAAAAACATAGCCGAATTTATTGTAAACCAAAATATTGCTGGATCATGATATCACCTTGCTGACATCCCACAGCCGGAAGGATTTTATTACTCTTGTATACTCATTTATATGAAATAGAATAGAATTAGAAGAGAATTGCATATTTCCGGTAGGATGCATTTGCTTTATTTTAGTAAGGTCTGTTGACTGGATTAATAGTAGATTACATACCTACGGTGGTGATTTAATAGATATCCCACATCGCAGGTGTTCCCAGGAGATCTGGGGCTTTACGCATTACCGCCCGTGGTTTGCCCAAAGTTCTACGTCTGGCCTTGGCCAGGAAGTGCGATTTTCTCCCCTCGTGGCGTGACAAATGGTAGCCTAGGGTGATGTAAAAGTTTTTAACAAGCTGCCAAAAAAAATTAAACATATACCGAGTGTTGCCTGTAATAGGAGCAATAAATTAAAAATAGATTCTTCCCTTGAAACTGAACAACATTTGTTAAGCAACTTCTGAAAATAACGTTTATTAAATGATATTTTGTAGAATAATGTTTAGACAAAGAAGCAATGTATTGCGAAATGTGCGACATTAGTAGAGTGACAGCTATGTCAATGCTCAGGGAATGTCAATGTTGGACGACGTACATTGAAAATACTATTTATTATGTTTGAAATAATGAAATTCTGAAAATTTACTTTTTTAGAAAGTTGCTGAACAAATGTTGTTAAGTTTCAAGAGTAGAATCTATGTTTTAATTGATTGCTCCTATACAGGCAACACCCGGTATGTAGATACATTCTTCATTGTAAAATAAAATGATAATAGCATATAGATATAATACAAATAACATGTAATTAGTTAGTTAAGTGTAATTAGTTACGCTTTATTTAAGTAAGTACATGGTTAAAACTTTCGTGAGACATATTTAATTATTGTAAATATTAAGCGGTTTACACTCACGTGAACTTGTCAGGAACGGCCCGACATGTTTCGAACTCGTATGGAGCTCTTCATCAGGGACTGCTCCGCTTAATACAATAATTAAGTACATAGTTCTTTATATAAATAACTGTATTATGTATTTTAACCACAAACACATTTATTGTGATATTGAATAAATTGAATTAAATTAATTAGACTAGAGAAGATTTCAAGTATATTCCTATGTCCATGGAATATCAAACTCTTGTATCACCAATAACTAAATACTTGATGCAACTTTCAAAATGCATACCGATCCCACAGATAGCATTTCGCAAGATGGACGCAGTTGGCGATTACAAATTGATTCACATTAGGAATGCGATTACGGATTTTAGGTTGTTTTAAGGCAATGTATTTAGCGGTGAGCAAACGTGTCTCAGTCACTGGTCCCAACAAGGGCGAGGCAACGATTGACTGTCGATTATTTTCTCGCTCAAAGTCATGGCACAAGGGTTTTGAACTTCAATAACATACAAGTGCGTGATTTTTAGGGTTCCGTACCTCAATCGAAAAAAACGGAACACTTATAGGATCACTTTGTTGTCCGTCCGTCTGTCTGTCTGTCCGTCAAGACCCTTTATCTCGAGAACGCCTGGAGGTATCGGATTGAAATTTAAACCATTAAAGTCTACGGTCCCTTGAATCTGTGAAAAAATCTAACTTCTAAGTTAACGTGAAAAAAAGATACAGCCGTTTATGTCCAAAAAACGTAAATGTCGATACTCTCAAGGGAACCAAAAATGATGACCGATGACCTAGAACTATGAAATTTGGCAAGTAATATCGTCACATACTACAAATACTTATAAAAATCTGAAACTATACATTTGTATTAAACTCATAAAAAAATATATTCCTTTTCAAACATCATATTTGGAGAACTTGTTTGCGTCAAGTTTGCACCTCGTTTGCTTGCGGCGCCATACATTTCAGGTGCAAACTTAACTCAACCAGGCCAATTAAGATGGGATAAGTGAAAGTTTGTACGGAACCCTCGGTGCGCGGGTCAGACTCGCACTTGGCCGGGTCAGAGTATATTGAGTTCTAATGGGTATAAACATTTTCTAACGGATCTTAAGTGTGCGTTAGGTATAAAAATAGTTTTGTTGTAAGCAACCTTTGTAAATCTTAGAAAAGATTATTCAAATGCATTTCTTATGCATTAGAGGGCATCGCATTTTACTGTTTTAATATTCCGCATTATTTTCTAACAGTTTTGTCGAGAAATTATGTCAACGCAATACGAAACGAGTCAAAATTTTACAAATCTTATAAATTCCTTTAAAATATTATAGAAGTGTTTTTTGGCAACTAAAATGTGTTTAAAACTATGAAAAATAATGTCATGTTTCAACCTTCTAATTTGCCATAAGATTCGCAGTAACCAGTTTGTCTGAATAACCTTCCTTTATTGTCGTAATCGGGTCATTAGTACCATCTTTGGATGTCCATTTGCTAGTCCAGCTATTCCCGTATCAAATATTGGTTTAAATCCGTCCGGCCATTTTGGAGTGATGAAAAGACAACGTTTTTTTTCAACAGATGGCGCTGCGATCGCATAAAATATACGTAAGCTGTGCTGTATCACGCTATTAAGATTTTACCTGGATTCGTCACCCATGTCCATAGAAAAGTGATACCTAATCAATATTACGGTACTTACCTACTTGACTATAGTGAATATAAATTGTGGCATTGAAACCGCACTGAACACACATTATAACATACGCGGAACCAAATAAACTATCACAAACTTCTGAATTGTACAATAACTAAAAAGAAGACGTGTTTTGACTACTGCTTTTTATGACGTCACATGCCAGTATCATCGTAGAAGCTTCATACTAACGGATCGTTTTTGACATTTCATAAAGAGTAACTGATTTGAGCTGTCATCAAATACCGTATTGTGTAAAAGTATAGAGTCTGGCTCACGAAATATTACATGAATGTTAGGCGGGTGATTTAAAAAATCTTGGATTATCTCGCTTCGTGTAGTGGGAATTTAGTTTCATTTATTAACCATACAGTAATATGTTCATTACATGGTAAGTCAGTATACATTTATAATTAACGATAACATTTTGTAATAATATTTAAAAAACATTAAATTCCAAAAATAAAAACAGTCATTACTTGTAAATCATTAATATCATTTTTTAATACACAGTGCCATGTCCTTGAACGATAGATATTCAGTAATAGAGTAGAAGGCATGATTTTGAAAGAACGCTTTTACTACGCGTTTAAAGGAGCAATGAGCCAAATCACAAATGTCTACCGGCAATTTATTAAAAAGTTTAATTTTTAGGAATATCCCCTGCTTTTGACATTTTTTTAAGCGTATTCTCGGAAGTACAAGCTTGTTCTTGTTCCTGGTGTTGTAATTATTACAATCAGAGCGTTTAATTAGTGTGTTTGCCTTTTTGTGAATTTCGAGCACCGAGTTGTAAATGAATAATGAAATAACCGTCATTATTTCAAGTTTTTCAAAATAACATCTGGCCGACGTGCGCTGGTTGATTCCGCACATGATTCTTATCGAGCGTTTTTGAAGAACCAATACTCGGTTTATTTCAGCAGCATTGCCCCAGATACTTATGGCATAGGTGAGTAAACTCTGAACATAAGCATAATACACAGTTTTTAATGTCCTAGGGTTAACTAAGGGCTTTAGTTTTAATAACGCGTAATTATAGTCTTGATGCTAGAAAATATTTTAAATATTCTGTCCACACGTAAGTTACCTAAGGAAATGAGTTAAATAAGTCAAACTAAGACTAAACAGCCCAAGATTTTTGAATTTCCCGCTAATCATTTGAGTAATATTTCGTTAGCCAGACTCTAGATGTGATAGTGTTGGAATTGGAACGAATGCAAACTATGGCGCCACTATAGCGGAAGGAACGTTACGCTCCGTCCCTCTCTCGCCATCGCCTTCTCTCGTTCTCTCGCATCGCGACCGGTAACCGTGTGTGACTCGAATATATTGTTTGTCTTGTTAATTATTTAAATACAAGTATTCCCTTAGTAAATGCGCTTTACTTATTTACATCAGATAGCGATGGTTTCACAATTATTCGATGTCTTAAGGCGATATTGTCCGACCGTGGTCACACGGAACAAATTGACGCAGGTGCGTCCTCTTCAAGCTGCAAGTTTTAGTAGGTTTTTAGTTCTAGTGATTAAATAAATAATTTGATCGAGACCATCCTAGCGAATTTACCTAGATAATGTTAGTATCCATACATTCACGCAAAAAAATATTACAAAATAGAGGTAACTTTGGGATTCTTTTCTGTGGAGCGAAATTTATCCAATCATGTTGCTGAAAACGATTTTATAATCGCTAGATCCTTGAGTATTATATATATTTGTCATAATCTTCAAACACTGCTTAATATGTTTACGATTCATTCCAAAAGGAGTGAGTTCGGTGTCTACTGGGAGTAGAGCGCCTTAAATGTATTCACTAGATGACTTTCATTCGTGAATCACTGAAGTACTTACCTACTATTTTAATGTCCCAATGGACTTAATGTCACTTTCCAAAGTAAATAACACATCCGAAACACTCAAGTTAAAAACGTAGTACCTAAAATTGTGATTTATTAGGCCCGTTACTTCCTTTTAGTAGTTCACTACTTAAACTAACCACTTGAGTAGTAAATTCTGGAAATAAAATGAAAACTTAGAGCTCCGTTTAATATTGTCTACTTAGAAACAAGTACTGCTATGTATTTAAATAAATATTTTATTTATATTATTCAAATGTCAAATACATAAATCAGTATATATCAGATAACGTCAGACAAGCTCACACAAATCGATCTAGTCCCAAATTAAGCTCAAGAAGGCTTGTGTTATGTTATGAGGACTAGACGACGATATACGTATTACTTATATAGATAAATATATATACTTAAAATTGGGATATATACGTAGGTACTTAAGTATGCTCACTGTGGGAGCTAACGATCGATTTGTGTGAAGTAGTCCGAGAGTTTGTTATTTACCTATTTATTTGTTGTATTGTCTTTTAATAAAAAATCTCATAATACACTTTTGACATAACAATAATTGTCACCCTTTAACATATAACTAAATATTAAGCTATGTACGCACCATGGAACAAAACACATGAAATCATATAAAACGGTCGCGCCCCTAAGCAGTTAATAAGCAAGCAGCAATCGCTAAGCAGAGATCGCTTTTTAGCGATAAGACCGCCTGTTGTTACCATTTGTAATACTTTTTTTATTTCTTTTGTTATTTTTACTTTTACTTTGTGGTGCACAATAAAGAGTACTATTATTATTATTACTGTGTACAATTCTCCATACACATCGTCTACGCAGTAGCTTGTCACTGGTCACTGTAAACTCATGGTAAGCCTGTAAGTAAGGTTGTGTTTGACGTTCGTTGGCGGTACGCATGTGCGAACGAAGTGTTCGATGCATGTTTTTGTGCGTTCATCCGTACACGGCTTGCAGAACTTTGATAATTAAATTTATCCTGTAAGTAGGTCAGAAGTGCGTTTTTACATGTCCGAGTCTAAGGGAATTTCATAAGAGAAGACCACTGTTGAGAAGAAACGCCGAACAAAACTCAACAGTCAGTATTTTTTTCAGAAAGGATACTTAACTATTACAGTGATATGAACTTAACTATTGTAGGAATTTCAAACCCATTTAAAATATTGTTTGGTCTCATCATTCGAAGCAAATCGCTGTCATGACGACAGGTTTTCTAATCTGGCAACACCGACCAACACGCGTCAACTGACTTCTTAATTTTCATTCAGGTTTTTATTTTTCAAACGGCTGAACCAATTTTTTTTTTTATTTAAGCAGTAACGTCTGCTAGCCGAATCCAATTGTTTATATTTAAGAGAAAAATTGAAAAATCGATGCCACCCTAAGGCATATGTGAAATGAAGCAACGGTTTAAAAAAAAATTCTTTTTATTTAACTTGTAAAATTACAATTTTCAATATTATTCTCTCGCCAAACTGTAACGTCTGTTATATGTCCATACATACTAGTAGTTTATGTGACTGTACATAATGAAGGGTTTTAAACACGAGTGTTTTAATGCCTAATTATGTACAGTACTTTATCTAGCCACATATCATAGACCTCCATGATGCATTCAGGAGTCGCACATTACGATAAATATTACTCGGTAATGGCGGTAATGAAGTTTTCTGGCAGCTGTCATAGTTTTTTTTTAATTCAGAGACAAACTAGAGTTGGTCCCAACTATCATATCGTTCGATATCTTACTTACGTGCGACATTTCTCAAATTTGATGCAAATTGACAATTCATTTCAAACTAAACGTCATCTCAATTGATATTAGAATAGAGGTCAAATCAAATTTCTTTGCTTTTCAAAGATGTTCGAAATTTTAATAAATAATATCGAAATCGATGTTATTATTTAGCAATAATACCATTTTCACAGATAAAAAAATTGTCTTAATAAAACAGTCTACACTGAAAAAAATATTTTTCTACAATACTACAAGAACGTGTGGTTGTGAAATATGTAGTTATGGCAACTGAAATGTAGTTGTGTTAATCAAAAATATTTTAACGTGTATTATGTGGATTGTAATCATCACTGCATGAATCTAGTTAAACGCAGTTTGGTACTATTTACAATTGCATTGTATAAATAAAGATCCAAGCGTAATAAATACAATATGGTTTGTAATGCGAACATTTACAATGTATAAATAAAGATAGATAATGTAATAGAAACAGAATTTTTGTTATTTTTACAATGCGCATTGTTCTACAATTTTTTCTTACAATTGCATTGTATCAATAAAAATTCAAGCGTAATAAATACAAAATGGTTTGTAATGCGAACATTTACAATGTATAAATAAAGATAGATAATGTAATAGAAACAGAATTTTTGTTATTTTTACAATGCACATTTTTCTACAATTTTTTCTTACAATTGCATTGTATTAAATAAAAATTCAAGCGTAATAAATACAAAATGGTTTGTAATGCGAACATTTACTATGTATAAATAAAGATAGATAATGTAATAGAAACAGGATTTTTGTTATTTTTACAATGCGCATTTTTCTACAATTTTTTCTTTCAATTGCATTGTATAAATAAAGATTCAAGCGTAATAAATACAAAATGGTTTTGTTATGTATAATAAGCATTGTAATGCGAACATTTACAATGTATAAATTAGAAACAGAATTTTTGTTATTTTTACAAGGCGCATTTTTCTACAATTTTTTCTTACAATTGCATGGTATAAATAAAGATTCAAGCGTAATAAATACAAAATGGTTTTGTTATGTGTAATAAGCATTGTAATGCGAACATTTACAATGTATAAATAAAGATAGATATGTAATAGAAACAAAATGTTTGGTATTTTTACAATGTGCATTGTAATGTGAACGCATCAACTAGTTGCGTGGGCGGCGAGGGAGGGGTAGGGGACGCTTAGACACTTAACTTATTGCGTCATACGTCAACCGACCGGCACTCGGTAGTCTGTACTCTGTATAATATTGATAACAGGATTAATAATTGTGCAAGTGCTTATTTAAATGTGTCTACAATCATGGATGAGGAAGTAGCAAACCTACTGAAAACGTGGAATTTGGAAGAATACACGGAAGTCTTTGCAAGTAAGTGAATCTACTTCTTAAAATTAAGTCGAGTTTAAATCTAATAAAAGCATGGACGAAGCAATGAAATCAATGAAAGATAAATCTCAAGGTAACCATATTTCTTTGTATTGTTTCTATTTTCTCTTCACTGATTATTAGGGTTCCGTACCCAAGGGTAAAAAACGAGACTCCGCTGTACGTCTGTCTATCTGTCTGTAATTTCACAGGTGATATATTTCTGTTGCCGCTTTAACAACAAATACTAAAAACAAAATAAAATAAATATTTAAGTGGGGCTCCCATACAACAAACGTGATCGGTTGCGTTACCTTTGCACCTCAATTGTATGCGGCGCCATACATACCAGGTGCGAACGTAACTTAACCCGGCCAATTAAGATAGGAAGTGTTTGTACGGAACCCTCACCTCTCCCTGCGCGAGTCCGACGGCACTTGGCCGGTTTTTGATTAATCCATACTAATATTATAAATGCGAAAGTGTCTGTCTGTCTGTCTGTCTGTCTGTTACCTCTTCACGCTTAAACCGCTGAACCGATTTAGATGAAATTTGGTATGGAGATAGTTTGAGACCCGGGAAAGGACATAGGATACTTTTCATCCCGAATAAATTTAGTGTTCCCGTGGGATGAGCGGGTAACACCGCGGGGCACAGCTAGTCACCTATAAATCCGTCGTAGTAATCAGAGGCTAACCAAACTGCCTGCAGTGGGTAGATTGTAATGAAATGAAATCGTGCATTCATCACAACATCAAAGCAAGCCGTTTGCATGTTTGATAATGTGTTTATTTGGTTTTCAGGAGGCAATGCAGAAGAGGCTGAAAATATCGACGCCTTTTTTATGTTGTCATTACTAGTCGGTCAACCTTTGCTGAAGAAACCCAAGAAAAGATGCTGGAGGCCTTCAGAGCAAGAAAGAGGGCGAGTCGCGTAGCAGCACGAACAGCTGCCCCTCCCACTTCCTCATCCACGATTGTAGGTAGACACATTTAAATAAGCACGTGCACGTGCACAATTATTAATCCTGTTATCGTATAGAGAGTACAGACTGCCGATGCCGGTCGGTTGACGCAAATAAGTAATGCCCCAGTTTGTCTAAAATTACTTTGCATATTTATTCAGTTTGCCTTTCGTTTAGTCTAAAGTCATTTCGCTTAATAAATATTTTGCACAATCTTGTTTTGGCGAATTTTCATATTGCCTAATTTTTGTATATATAATTTCATTTTATCTATTATTCAACTTATATAATTACATTTCCTAAAAACACTAGTTTGCCTACTACAATTTTTGTATCATTTCAGTTTGCCTACTTTGCACAGTACCTATATTATTCTACGTATACTTACTTTTCAATATCCACGCAGTAGAGAAGTTAAATTTGGGTCGCAGTTCAACCTAACACTCCTCCTCGCTTCGCTCGTCGTCGTACCTAACCTAAGCCAAGTCGGACCTGCCTTAAGGTTAAATGTTAGTGTTAATGTTATGTCCATAAAATGTTTTTTGTAGTTAAAATAACATGGCAATATAAGAATTAGTTAAACTAATATTAAACAAAACAAACTTTATCAAAAGTGATGATTAGACTAAACGAGTTTCGATAAAGTGATCATGTATTGAAACAATAATTATGAAAACTGAAATTAGGCAAACCGTTGGTTATACTAAAAGTTGTTAGGCAAACTGAAATTAGGCAAATAATTTTTGGCAAATGGGACTTTACCGGTAACGGCACAACACTCCTACCGCTACTTGAAGCTAGATGGCGGCTATTTAATATTATATCGCTCCTATAATAATATCATTTTGTTGTTTAGTAGTTTAAGACTAATACCTACATTGCACCTTTGTAACTGAATTAGGCTGTGTTTACGGTGAATAAAATGTTCCTTTTGTGTACTATTTACCTACCTACCTGGTTGGAAATTAATTGTACCATTGTAGTTTGCAAGTTAGGGGCATTTTTTTCATATATGAATCTGGTTTATATGAATAAAATATACCTACTATACAATGAAAAAGTACTTATTTTATAAGGATTCATGTGAAAAGATGTACCTAAAGAAAAATACATACCTATCGCCTCGCCATTGAAAAAATGTACACATCATATTTTTCCGCCGGGTCCGTCAGGCAGTATGCTCTTTACCAATAGAATTAGTCTTCTTCTTTCCAGTTTTAATATAAAATAAATAGAGCATAGGTATTCCCTGGCAGGCCCGGCTGTAAAAATTATGTGTACATTTTGTAATGACGATAGGAATGTACTTTTCTGTCATGTAATTAGGTACATCTTTTCACATGAATCCTTATAAGAAAAAAGAAACGCTTAATGTCCTTAACTGGCAAACTACAAAGGAATAATTAATTTTCAACTGGGTGCATAGCAGTACATAAAAGGTACATTTTGTTCACTGTAATCAGTAATCACATCCTGGTTCAGAGATGTGACCCGGCCAGTAAGCATTGCACCCTTAATAATTTGTTTTATTTGTTGAGTAGGTACATTTATAATGATAATGAATGATGCAAAGAGCATTAACTTTAATTTAATTTTTTGAATACGTTTATACCAAGCGAAGGTGTGTTAAATAAAGTGTTTAATTTTATTTTTTGAGTGTTATTTATTTGTAAATTGTGTACCGTTTGTCAAGTATGAGTTTGAGAAACAAAGACTGTTCTCTATTTATGAAATTCGTGGTTCAGAAATACCCACAACATACCTTCATAAATAAATGTTTAGAGCTGCCTGAATCATGTATGTAATAAATTAATTATTTAGGTTATGTATGAGGCTCGGTATTTTTACATTATATTTTTTTTTTCTTTTTTGTATATTATTAAGACCACGAAGGCATAAAAAGAGACAGACTTCAACCCCATTAATAAATAATTAAAAAAAAAAATTAAAGATAGGTACCCAACTAGCAAAATTGCTGTATAAACATGCCTTTATAAGAACTAAGACATTATAAAAGGTTTATATATATCCTGACTAAGAAGGTATATCTTACAAGTGCATTTTATAAGACTATTTGGTCTTGAGAACATTTGAACTTATTAAACACTCTTGTAGACGTATATAAGAAATTCTTATAAAATATTTATCAGAACAAAGGTTTTACAAGTGCATTTTATAAGCCTAATTGGTCTTGAGAATATTTATACTTATTACGTAATCTGGTAGACGTCTATAAGAAGTTCTTCTAAAACATTTATCAGAACAAGGTTTTACAAGTGAATTTTATAAGACTAATTAGTCTTGAGTAATTTTAACTTATTAAGTACTCTTGTAGACGTTTATAAGAAATTCTTATAAAATATTTATCAGAACAAAGGTTTTACAAGTGCATTTTATAAGCCTAATTGGTCTTGAGAATATTTAAACTTATTACGTAATCTGGTAGACGTCTATAAGAAATTCTTCTAAAATATTTGTCAGAACTTAGGTTTTACAAGTGCATTTCATAATACTAAATGGTCTTGATCATTATTTACAGTTAGTAAAGCACCTTAGAAGTCAGTTCTTTCTTAGTTGAGTCTGCAGTAAGTGTTTTATCAGACTTCTTGCTCTTACTAAAGCCTTGTATACAACTTCTTTAAAACCAACCAATTTAAAGTGTATTTGGTCTTGTTTAAGCCAGATGTAAGAGTAGGAGCATGTTATAAGTCTTTTATAAGATCATTGTACCTTACAAGAACCTTTTGCAGTCTTTATTAAGAGTAGCATGGCTGATATAACCTAAATTTATTTTGCCGAGATCATTTCATAAAAAAAATATTTACATAAATGGAAACGATTCAAAAGAAGTGGAGAATATCGAAGAAAAGTAAATAAAAGATTGGCTGAATTAGTACAAAAGCCAGAGTCTTTACAAGTCTTGACAAGATCCAACGTTGAAACTAGCGATTTGTTTGATGGTTCCGTACAACTAAAAATTACAGTAGTCCTGACGACGAAAATCAGACAGATTATTCAAGTTATGATGCGGATAGTGACACAACTTTATGACTGCGACTCTAAAACAAGTAATTAAATTTCCATTCTCTTCAACTTCAACTAATGAATTCTACACCATGTCAATCTTGACAGTAATTTCATAAGGAACCCTAAAATCATTAACATGGCCACCATGTCCACAGGTAGATAGCCTCAGATAAGTTTTTAACAAGAGCGAAAGGCTTAACATTGACTTAACGAGAGTTAAATAAGGTATATCAGCCTTACATGCATCTCAAACAAGAGTAATTGTACTTTTAATTGTTTTTACAGTGTCATTTATTGAAACACATTTCAATTTCACAAATAATTTAACAAATATTTAATATTTTAGAGACATTCCAGAAGGGCCCGTGAAAATATTGTTAATAATATTACAAAACTATCGAGGAAATGTACTTCGCAAGTTGTTCATCAATATAATACCAAGATAAATTGCAGTCAAAGAAATAACAGTAAGCATTACTAAGAGTACATATAAAAATATAGACTTACCTGGGTTTTTATATTTTTTTATATTTCACTTTATCCGAAAACGTTTTCTGGCCTCTTCGACAGGTTGTGCTAAATACTCTTACAATGAGATCACAGAGAGGAATATAAGGGGATAATCACTTACAACGGCATTAGTAAGAGTACTCAAAGACTTATTAACCTTACAGCATGCCACTGTAAGATACTTGTAAGTCTATTTTTTCTTACAACAGCATTAGCAAGATGATCTTAGGATTAAAAACACACTTAATAAGACCATTATACAACAACTATAAGCAGACATGCTCTTATAAAGTGCGCCCAATTCCACACTTAAAAACGTTTGAAAGTGTACTGTAAGAGCAAAGAAAATTTGGTCTTAGGATATTTGTAAGATAAAATTTTGCTAGTTGGGTAACTACCTGATGATTTGTTTGTAATACTGATTATTAATATTGTTCACGTATCTAACAACAATGGATTGTAATGGTTACTATACCCTGTTTTTTTTAAACTGTAAAGTATTATGCCATACTATTTATGTGCAAGAACCAAATTAATGTGCCGTTCTTTTTACTATCGCGCACTTTACAGTAAAAAAATACAGAGATACTTAGAACGAGTGCAGTAATTCTTATAACAGAGTTTTTTTTTACAGCTTGTAACGAAATATCTATGCTCATATATTTACCCAGGCATTCTATTTATGATAACTGTTTATGTTTTACAGAAAAAGTTTCGTACAGGAAGTTTAAAAAGTATCAAAGTGAAAATTCCTCGAAAACAAGGTGTGGCCCGCCGCAGAGTTTTTGGTTTTGCCGCGCTTTTAGAGGTTCATGATTCGCTTGCCAGACTTACTTTTAAATTAAACTTCCTGTACGAAACTTGTTCTGTAAAACATAAATAGTTATCATATTAACAAATAGAATGACTGGGTAAAGTTATGAGCACAGATTTTTGTTACACGCTGTATAAAAAAATATCTGTTACAAGAATTAATGCTCTCATTACAATCCGTTCTTGTAACGTGAACAATATTAATCAGTATTACAAACAAACTAGGTAATTACCTATACTAAAAGCCTTGTACCCACTACGACACGATGGGTAAACAATACATTAAGATCTAGTTGCCATTACAATCCGTTCTTGTAACGTGAACAATATTAATCAGTATTACAAACAAATCAGGTAGTTACCTTTACTAAAAGCCTTGTACCCACTACGACACGATGGGTAAACAATACATTAAGATCTAGTTGCCATTACAATCTGTTCTTGTTACGTCAACAATATTAATCAGTAATACAAACAAATCAGGTAGTTACCTTTACTAAAACCCTTGTTCCCACTACGACACGATGGGTAAACAATACATTAAGATCTAGTTGCCATTACAATCTGTTCTTGTTACGTCAACAATATTAATCAGTAATACAAACAAATCAGGTAGTAGTTACCTTTACTAAAAGCCTTGTTCCCACTATGGCCTGATGTGTAAACATAACAATAACATCAAGTAACTATAAACATTTTTGCATTGTAGTCGTTACAATGCGCTTTATAGTTTTTACAATTTTGATTTAACTAGAACAGTCTGGTTATGTTTACAAAGAGTTTTGTCGTCACATATACAGCAAAACAGTCCTGTATAGATAACAGGATTCTGGTTACCAGTACGAGACTTTTTTTTCAGTGTATTTTTACGGTGGTCATAATGTGCGGTTCTTGAACGCATCATGGAGGGTTCATGATATTTGGATAGATAAATATTACTATAAATACAATAATGAATAGGAAAATAATAATGTATAGTTTTAATTTATTTTCCATTGTAATAATTATTAATAAAGGAATTAGTCGATCAAGGATGATATTTTGAAGGTTTATTTGACTTCAGGGGAAAAAAATCTATGAAATAAAAATTTGGTTTCTCTATAAAAGCAAGGAATCCCACGGGGCGAAGCTAGTTGCATATATCTATGACGTACGATACTCACTCACATCATAAAATCACATTATCCTAATATTGTAAAGGCGATTTGTGAGTGTGTTTGTATGTTGGTTATTTCTTCCTCAAGCTCAAACGGCTATTTTGATAAAAATAGTTATGGTGATAGCTGACACCCTGGATTAACATATAGGCTACTTTTTATCCCGCAAAAATTAACTGTTCCCGTGGAATAAGCGGGTAACTCCGCGGCGCGCTGCTAGTTGCATATAACGTACGATACTCACGCCATAACTTTTCAATCCCTAATCGGGTCGCAGCGACGATAAAGAACGCATATAATTTTATATTTCCATTCATAATACGTAGTCACACGTTACGGTATGTCTGTTTTATGGGTGTAGTTAAACGGCATAGATTAAAATGGTCATAGAACGTGCTTGTAAGGGCGGGTGGTAGGGAACGCCTACGCAATGCATGCTTCAGAGAGAATATTTGTATATTTTATCGTTACCACCCTTCCGCTCACAATACCATCGAAAAACGTCATATGTAGGCGGCTCCCAAGGTGGACTGATGACCTGCTGAAGGTCGATGGAGTCGCTGGACGCGGGTGGCACAGAGCAGAGAGAATCATAACGGTGTTTATTGGCTATTGACGTTGATGATGGTCGTTATTCAAACGCAAAATCGATATTTCTATGGGATATTAGCTATATACAGAACCAAGGCTCAGCTGTTTAGTCCGTTCATGAACACAGAAGCCATGTTAAAAAAATGCCCGGATTAGGCCCCAATTTTGTATGAAATTCGTTTACAGTTCTCTCGAGTTGTTCCATCCGAAAAGGGGTACCTTGGGGCCTGTTATAACGCACGTTATGGCGACATTTTATTGCATGTTTGAGAAAAATATTATAATCACCGCCTGCACAAAAAACCATCATGGGTTTCTATATTTGATTTGCAAGGACCAACACATGAAAAAGGATCTTGATCACCCAACATCGTATATTCAAGCGAACACCAGGAACCGGTAAACTATCTCAACCCCGAATGTTTCCCATCTGTTAACGTTTCGCCAATTTGTCCGAAAGTTTTTTTCCTAAAACCTATAATATTTTCAGGGTTTAATAAACATCGTTTTAAAGAACCCATTAGGTTAAGTTAGGATTGTTTTATAATTATTCTGTAAAATTAACAGTTTCGGAAAAAAATGGCTTTCGGACAAATGAAAATTTGGCGAAACCTTACGGATGGGAAACAAAAATAAATGTGTCAGATAGGTAGCCCCGGTACTTTCCCCATTAGGTCAAGTTAGGTTCGTTTTAAAATTATTCTGAAAAATTAATAGTTTCAGAAAAAAATTGCTTTCGGACAAATGAAAATTTGGCGAAACCTGACAGATGGGAAACGAAAATAAATGTTTCAGATAAGTAACCCCGGGAACCACATGACCTGACTTGCAATTACAATAATCAGACAGTTTTTGGCCTCTTCCTGATAGGTGAAATTTATTGTTTCACCATGACATGCAGGTTTTATGACCGCAGCCATTTTCGGTCGCGCATTACGGTATGAATGACGTCATTCCATCAATCACGTATGGTAAGCATCAAAATACCTTGTCGCAGTAACTAAATAATGCTGATAAAGAAGTTAAAATGGTCTAAAAATTTCGAATGCTAAAACCACAATTTTTTTTCATCAACATACAATACCATAACAACAATACTTTATTCCACACCAACAAGAAAAATATTACATGAGAAATCTTAAATTGAACAACATCATTACAATTAACTATACATTTAATATGCTATTACACTATATTCATTTCAATATACATATTACAATACTATTATTTATTGTGGCCTCACAAAAAAAAACCGGCCAAGTGCGAGTCGGACTCGCGCACCGAGGGTTCCGTACAAACACTTTCCATCCCTAAGTGGTTAAGTTAAGTTTGCACCTGGTATGTATAGCGCCCCATATAAATTAGGTGCAAAGTTAGGTATTAAAAAAAAAATTATGGTTTTCGTAATTATTCCTTTATCTATGCTATAAGACGTTGCTTCGTACCAAATTTCAAGATTCTGAGTTCACGGGAAGCACCCTGTAGGTTTTGATTCCCTTGCAAGTGTCGAAAATTTGCGGCATAAACGGCTGTATAGGTATTAAAAAAAAAATTTATGGTTTTCGTAATTATTCCTTTATCTATGCTATAAGACGTTGCTTCGTACCAAATTTCAAGATTCTGAGTTCACGGGAAGCACCCTGTAGGTTTTGATTCCCTTGCAAGTGTCGAAAATTTGCGGCATAAACGGCTGTATCTTTTGATTGCGTTGGCTTAGAAGTTTGATTTTTTCACAGCTTCAAGGGACAGTAGACCTGAGTAATTGATATAAATTTCAGCTTCATACCTCCACGCGTTCCTGAGAAAAAGGGTCTTGACAGACGGACAGACGGACAACAAAGTGATCCTATAAGGGTTCCGTTTTTTCCTTTTGAGGTACGGAACCCTAAAAAACAAGAAATTACAACTAAAGTTAAACAACAGGCGGTCTTATCGCTAAAGAGCGATCTCTAACAAACAATCTTCGGAAAATGGAGAACTTCAAAAGGTTAACCTTACATAATGGTAAAAAAAAATTGTTTTATAAAATTTTACGCAACGCTAGGCTGTTACCTATTGAGTTCTCACTAGATAGGACAGTCCTTTTAATGAACCTACACTAACTGCTCGTTTCTGATTGGCCCTATGATTGAATGGCATAGAATGTCTTATAGCGTTCGCTATTTGTACTAAGGTAAGGTGGGATAAAACTGGGAAGACTGCCACACTCCAATAACTAACTAACTGTTACCTTACCTTATTATGTAATTTGTGTAGTGTGTAATAAAGTTTAAATATCGATACCATAAAACTAGCGTATTTAGTTTGTATGTGCACTACTCTATGAGGTTGAAATTTTATAGGCAAAATAATTGTAATTAGTATGAGTGTGAACTAAGGTATTTATAAGTAAATAATTGATCACATGACTTAAAATAATAAAGTACTAAAGTAGCTAGTTATTTTTGTAGCCGTTTCGTTTAATATCTTAAGCACGATCAACTCCCAAATAGGGTGGTCACGGCCCTACCATATCGACATTTAACAAGATATTATCTATGTATAAAGTTAGTGGACACTTACTGTCTTATTCCATTAGAATACAAAGTCATGACTTGCAAGAAATGCCGTTATTTTCTGACAAATGAGAATAATATTTTTGTGAGTTGAATTACTTTTGCTGCAATGTACATACATCGTTTCACAGGCATGCCCCTCTGCCATCATTTGACGACGCGGTTGGCGCAGTTTTTAGTGCACCTGCATACTGATACTGAGTCGGCGGTCTTGGGTTCGAATCCCGGCCAGGGCAAATATTTGTGTTGTGAACTCGAATATTTGTTCCTGTGTCATGGGTGTTATTGATATATTATGTAACTGGTACCGATAGTTAAGCTTTGCTTATTTTAGGACTAGATCGATTGTTGTGTAAGATTGTCCCTTAATAATTATTTATTCATTTTATTATTGTATAACCGGACCAACACCAATCACGCTATTTCCCTATGATCTAAATCGATCTGTTTAAAGATGCTTAGCATGCATCGTAAAAGGCATTTTGTAAACTCAAGGATTTGATGACTATTTTCACCAAACTAAGTTAGTTATTATTAACGCCCGTTTAACAGATAATTACGCCTGGCAAATGATCAACATTGACATCGCAATCAGACGTATAGCATAATAACTAACAAAGCATATAATAATTAATAAATGCCAGCAACAAAAATGGGCAAAAAGATGATAATTTCACTTGTTTGGTTTACACTTGAGTTTGCCTATCAGCACCAGAAAAAATTAAAACAAGTCTAAAAATATTGCCTTTTTAGAATTTAGTAGTTCATTCTCGAAACGCGATATGAAAAAGATCCTAAAAATAGATGCAGGACGGAGAAACTCAAGCATATGAAAAGGAAAACAGTTATCAGAGAACAACCCATAAACGTAGATATTTCGAGTATGAAAAAAATCATAAAAAATAACTACCTATCAAGACTTCACTACTCCCTCAAATAATGAATTTGAGCGTGACACAAAACCACTTAATCTACTCCGTTAAACAAAATAAAATATGCTTACAACGAGAAACTGCATCCTAATTGACAGTGAATACAAAAATGTTAAACAGTACATCACACCGCTAAACATCAAATGAGGGCTACCGCTTTTGTGCTCACCAGCTGGTGCCACTGTCGAGCGAGGTGTTTTTCATATGGCTGTGACTTCTAGATGCTTCTAGCTTGTTTTTATCCACAGGTATTTTGTCAATGTCAACGTTTAAACATATCCCACATGAGGAGGAATGGTCTGTAAAATTTTGGTTTTTGTGGGTGAATATGAGTGAGGTTAGTAAAACAGATCAAAACTGCACAATGCAGACATTTTCGACAAATAATTGTTTTTTTTTATTGCGAACTCACATATATACATTAATTTGTATAAAAATATCTTAATTTGTGTGTATTTATATTTATTTTCCTCTAGACCTCTATTGCATGTTTGGTATTAATTAGAAACAGCATACGCATAATATATTTATCTGCTTAGCCCAATGGTTGACTGATAAAGAATGCCCTATAGCATTAAGTCCGCCGTTTATAAGATCAGTTCTTTCTTTTGTGCAATAAGGATTAAATAAATAAATATTTACGATGAGTAGTTTAGTGGAAACCGCGATTTAAGTCCATAAATATCAATAATTTGTATGCATTTGACAGTTCTGATGATCTCACTCGACACTAGCGCCTCTAGCGGCGAATTCAAGACAGTCCTCATTGCAAGACCCTCATAAAAACTAACAAGTCGGTGCATTTTTAGCGATAACAAGATACCAGGCGTCAAAGACCCAAACTCCACGCTACATTACCCAAATAGGCCATCCAAAACGTAAACGCCGCGTCTATTTTCATATTCTTTGGGACATTTTACGAGTATTCTGGCTCTCACCCTCTTAAGGGGAGGACAATAAAAATACCAAGGGTTTCTTTAATAATATGGCAGTTGTCGTATTATGGCGGTCAGCGTATGGGTGGTATAAATCTGAATAGGAAGAGTTTGGAAGGAGGTTGATGCATTGTTTTCATCGAGAGGCGGTTTTACTTAAGTATGGAAAAGCTACATTTTAAACGTATTATATTACTGGAAAGTTTGTGACTTCGTCAATTATGAATAACAGCAGATTGTTGTTCTAAAACAACATTAAAAAAAAACATGTAGTAAGAAAACATTTAATTTTGAAAAATGCTGGAATTCGATCACTGTAAAATTCATCAAACCGTTTTGATTTCACGAAGTCACTTTTCCAACCGAAAGATGGCGAAAAATAATACGAAAAATAAAATGAAAGAAAACGTGCATTGTGCTCTTAAGATTCTTCCCGCAATCGTGACTTCCCATATAAAATTATTTTCCGAAACAATTCAAGAATATTGCAACATTTGAACAGATGAGATAATTTACAACACTGAGTACAATGATAGCTCCTGAAGTAATATAACATTACTGCAGACGCGAAGAAAGAAGGGCTTGCCGAGTGAGTAGGTATTTATAGAGATACGAAGCCGGCAAGCCCTTTTCACGGCTAAGGCATATATAGTGCTTTTCTCAAACATATGCAACAAAATAAAAAAATACACCATTAAAAAATATATATAATTCAGCTGTTTAGCCTGTACATAAACACGCAGACGCCATGTTTAAAAAAAAATACTTCCCGGCCTAAGGCCTTCAATTTTGTATGAAATTCCTTTACAGTTCTCTCGAGTTGTTCCGCCCGAAACGTGATACTTCGAAGCCTGTTATAACGCACGTTATGACGGCATTACATTGCATGTTTGAGAAATCATATTTGTACAAATGTTATATATAATAATAGCCTTTATTTCCCAAAATGAGTGATTAGTTGATTACATGATAAATATTTCGTGTTGTGTTTGCTTTGTTAAATTATATCCCTCACTTCGGTGTGCCTCTTGGCATAGGCCTCCTCCAACGATCTCCATTGCGCTCTGTCGTTTGCGACTCTTGTCCAGTATGGTCCGAGGGTAAGACGAATGTCATCCTCCCATCTTCTTATTGGTCTTCCCTGTCTTCTGGTGCCGTCTCTCGGGTACCATAAGGTGACCTGTTAAAATAGACACAACAATAATACCAAACAAACAAATTTTATACGCCTTAATAAATTCGGAAGCCTTCGGAGGCTTCGCACCTGGTGCTCCAATTGAATTTGTCTCGCAGTTTGGCATTCCTCGACTTAGGTATAATTATTCCGTAGTGACTGAAGGGCGTCTGAAAATTTAGCGGTGCTATTTATTTAATCGTATGGCGTTTACTAAAATATAGGCAATTATTACAAATCACAATGTCACAAAATTAAATTAGAATTACTTAGATGTCAACATTCAGTGTGTTGAACTGTTGACCCACGCAAAAGGGGATGCACTAATGTTAAATTATGCAACGTAGTGTAGTTATATGAATAGAATTAGCTCAATATGTCATTAAACAAAGAAAAAACATAAAAAGATATATATTTTTTTAATGTGACTTAAAAACCTTGTTTTGAAAATTTGTGCACTGTTGTTCAAATATTTAAATTCTTATTATTTTCAGGTCTTCGTAACTCGAAACTATTTTTAAAATGAGCAATGCATGTATTTATGCAAAATCAAAACGTTTATTCTGTAAGTATAGGCCACAAGGTCATTTTCACAAGTCTCAATCTGAATCTACCGGCATGTCACAAGAAGAGACCGCTGTTGAGAAGAAAGCCGAAAAAACCCCACAGTAAGATATTTTTTTCGTAAATTACAACTATTACAAATATATTATAACTAAGTAATTGATTGTTTTGCAATTGATTTGAATTTGTGTACGAGAATATAAAATTACATACCTAGTTTAATTTTCAGTTCATGCAGTGCGAAATTAGTCAGTCGGTGCGTCAGTTAATAGCATTGAGATGAGTGAGTACTAACTGGTTACACACAAATAGATAATAGACCACGTAACTAGCTCCACAATACTTAGTTGTATAGGCTGTGAGGCCGTCACAAGAAACGGAAGTCATCGAATATATTAACTTATAATGATATTTTATTTGTAGAGATTATGTTGATTTTCTATATAGCAAAATTAGTACTGTCCGTTACTATTTTTTTACCCGAAAGCGATACTGGATGGTGGTAACACAAACGGTTTTTTCAATCTAATCCATTTTACTCGATTATTGAATTTTGTGATAAGTTAAAAAAGGAGAAATCATGTTTGTGAATAGGCTTAGTCCCCGACAAACTAATTTGTATTAACTTCAGGAAATTACCATATGTCATATGTAAATTTATTTTTATCATTGTATAGTACCTTATTTAGTTTAGTCAATAATGCATGTTTTTTCTGTAACTTGACTTGCTAAATGTAACGTTTTTTGTTGCTTGACCAAATAAATGAAACTGAAACTGAAACTGCATATTGCCTGGATTGCGGCAAACTAGGCCTATGGATGCGCGTAGAAACAGCTAACAAATGCCAACCTGTATTTCCATCCTATTTTCAAAAATTAATGCATTTTCCTCAGCATAAGCATATATATATTTGTATTTATGTATGTGTATTGTATTGCATATATGTGTATGTATAGGTATATCGTAAATATATATATATCAAACTTATTGAATTTTGTCTCGTTTTTAGCCACGACTTTTTATGATCCTGCACCAACTGCTAGTTTCTGTTTGGCCCTATGGTTGACTGGTAGAGAATGCCTTATGGCATTAAGTCCGCCATTTGTACTCTTACTTTTGTATTTTGTGCAATAAAGTTTAAATAAATAAATAAATAAATAACGTAAAAAGAAAATAGAGCTTATAAAGAAAGGCATACTATTTAAATGCATTCGTTCGTAATCGTGTCTGTTATACATGATAAATTCCAAGGAATCAAAAAAGAAAAATATCATTTTCTAGCCTACTTCTACATGTACAATGAGCTGCAAAATTGCATGGCCCATTTATGATTGAATTCATTCATAAATGGGCCATGGATTTGTGCAGCCCATATTACTTACTAGATGACGTACGTAGTTATCTCGCCGTCGCCTCCAAGTCTATAAAGTACGCAACGTGCAAGTACCTCGATAAAACAATGCATCTGACTCACTAGTTTGTGATTTGCGGCAGGCTACCGTCCATCCCAAAATGTCATAAGCGACGCTACTCTCTAGGGAGATACTACATTTTGTAATAAGCTGCGCTGACATCATTCCGACCGTGATATGAATGGACACAACATGTGAATGCAAATATAATGATCGATGTACAAACGGACGTATTTTAATAGGAATCAAATGGTTGTTTTGACGTTTTGTACGAAAAGTATTAAATATAATATTGTGCATACAAATTTGTAACGCAATGGGAGTAGTTATGTTTTTAACTGCGCTATGGCCTATTTATAAATAGGCCGTGAAGCGAAACACTACATTTTTTTATTATAAACTAGCGACCCGCCCCGGCTTTGCACGGGTGCAATGCTGATAAACCTTCCTCTTGAATCACTCTATCTAAAAAAAAAAAACCGCATCAAAATCCGTTGCGTAGTTTTAAAGATTTAAGCATACAAAGGGACATAGGGACAGAGAAAGCGACTTTGTTTTATACTAATGTAGTGATTAGTTACAATTTCAAATTGAGAAGGCATTCCACCATGGGGGTCGGGGTCTCGGCATCGAATATTTTTTTTACCGTTTGGGGTCGAGACTAGGTCCATGGGGTCCCAGCGCCCGCTACCTTCATAAAAAGCTCACCAAAAGGTTAGCAGAGCCCACTGGGGACCGAAGACCTGGCAGCTTTCTCGCAAAACGTATCAGCATAGCATATCCATACTATTATAAAATTCTAGATGTATTGAATATCAGTTTTCTATGAAGGGATCATGATTTCAGGAAAGATCTTAATAGCGTGATGCAGGATCGTCATTTGTTTTGTATGGGCGCGCGGCACCGTGCCAGCCTGGCGCTATCTGTTTTAATAATTTCCTTCACAATATCCTCTCATCACGCCGAAACGGCCGGACAAATTTTAACCAATTTTGGTACAGGGATAGCTGGACATCCAAAGATGGTTACAGAATATTTATTACCCGTCTAAGGTAAAATAGTCAAGTTGCGGGCACCTCGTAGTAATAATTAAAACAAGTGTAGTTTCGTTTGACTTTGCTATTCTTTGTTTGAGTTACCTTTGTGGGACGTGTCCGGCACTAATTACAATGACAAAGGTTTTGTAAAGGCCGACTATGTCACTTGACTACGTTTCTTTAACAAATCACTGCATAGTATAAAACAAAGTCGCTTCTTGCTGTCTGTCCCTTATGTATGCTTAATCTTTAAAACTACGGAACGGATTTTGATGTGTTTTTTTAATTGGAGCGAAGCGAGCGAAGCTCCCATGGATCGACTCGAATGGACTTTGTGACAATGCGCAGATCTCAGCGAGTTCTCAACCGATTTTAGAAATTTTTGTTTTAAAATGCACAAATTAAATTTCGCTAGGTCGTGACAAAGAGAAAATTTCGAAGAAAAAAAAAAAAAAAAAAAACCGCTCCAATCTATGGTGCAAGCTTAGCCGGTGGCTGACTCTGCATCGACCTAGTAGATAGAGTGATTCAAGAGGAAGATTTTATATTTATAATATATGGATAATTTACCAGCATTGCACCCGTGCGAAGCCGGGGCGGGTCGCTAGTAGCTTATATAGATAACTAGGTGCGCCGCGCGGTGTTCCCGCTCATCCCACGGGAACACTATATTTTTTCGGGATGAATAGTAGCCTATGTGTTAATCCAGAGTGTCAGCTACCTTCATACAAAAACGTATTAGATTTGGTCACGCCGTTTGAGCGTGAAGAAGTAACAAACAAACACAAACACACTCAAACTTTCGCCTTTATAATATTTAGTGTCATAAGATTTAAAACCGGCCAAGTGCGAGTCTTACTGGCGCACCTAGGGTTCCGTACAAACACTTATCCTATCTTAACTGGCTAGGTTAAGTTTACCTGGTAATGTATGGCGCCTTCTGATGAGCTTCGTAGACGAACTAACGTCACTGACATAGCAAACAGGGTTAGCAAACTGAAGTGGCAATGGGCAGGGCACATAGCTCGAAGAACCGATGGCCGTTGGGGCAGAAAGGTTCTCGAGTGGAGACCACGTACCGGCAAGCGCAGCGTAGGACGGCCACCCGCAAGGTGGTCGGATGACCTGGTCAGGGTTGCGGGGACTCGCTGGATGCGGGTCGCTTCTATCCGGCCCATGTGGAAGTCAATTGAGGAGGCCTGTGTCCAGCAGTGGACGTCCTTATGGCTGAAATGATGTATGGCGCCGCACGCAAATAAGGTGCAAAGTTAACGCAACCGATCGCGTTTGTTGTATGGGAGCCACATTTAATACTTTTTATTCTGTTTTTAGTATTTGTTGTTATAGCGGCAACAGAAATACATCATCTGTAAAAATTTCAACTGTTCTGCCATCCCGGTTCATGAGATACAGTCTGGCGGAGTCTTAGTAATAGAGTCCCGTTTTTACCCTTTACGTACGGAACCCTAAAATTGTTTTGATAAATTCATTAAAATAAACTCGATAAAAAAATCGGCTTAGTGCGAGTCGGACTCGCGCACCGAAGGTTCCGTACAAACACTTCCCATCTACTACTATTCCTAATTATACTTACAGGGATTTTTGGAGTTACATAATAAATAGATTCCAGTGCCACACGTCGCCAAAATAATTCGGTAAATTAACCCCTACCTATGTCCAATTGCCCATGCATGGAGACAACAGTTTTCCAACTGTAAAGTTAAGTTTTTCGCTAACTACATCTTTTCGTTAGAGCTGTTAGAGCAATATGTACTATATGTAGTCCATAGTTTGTACCTCGGTGCGTGAGTCCAACTCGCACTTGGCCGTTTTCGGCAGAAAATGAGACGAAGCCGAAAGCCGAAGCTTCGTTTTCGTTTTCGGCTGAAAATACATTTTCGGTCAGACACTAGAAAAACATATTCCCCAGGGATACATCTCACGAAATAATATCGAATCTTAACGTCCGCGGTTAAACTGAGAATTGATCGCATAGTAAAACTTCAAAGACGAAACAATAAAGCATGCTTTGACAAGACGATGAAAAAGGTCATAAGCGACGCCGCTTTATTATTAACATAAATCATTCTTTGTAATCAGGGCAGATGAGAGCATAGACCACGGATTGAGAACAGTGCCAAAGGTCATAAGCGACGCGGTTTTCAAGTGACATAAGCCTTTTTTTGGAATCAGGGCAGATGGGAGCAATGACCTATGGGTTTCGAACCATCTGATCGCTTGCGCATACCCATTGTTTATTGCATGGCACTAATAAGCACGATGATTTTTAATGGTACGTAATTAACCGCGACTCCAAAAAAAAATAGTAACTAAGTTGGCACCTATTCTCTGGGAATCCATGCCGAGTTATTATTTTAGCTGCCAAGTTAATTATTTTAGATGCCAAGTTATTATTTAAACTGCCCCGAAATAATAACTCATTTTTATTATTATATTATTTTTAATCGGTGATCAGGAGGCCGAAATTTAATTGCTATTAGACCGGAGCGTCGATCAAAGAATCAGTGACAAAGTTGCCGCACCGGTGTACGGATAGCAGTACTGATGAAGAGCTCCATATGAGTTCGAAACATGTCGGGCCGTTCGAAACAAGTCATTTGGGTAGAAATCTAAAAGAGTTTATAGTTTCTTACCTCCCAATTCATAATAGCTCTTAGGAAATGATCTAAACGACATTCTATTATTATTCGTCTCATTATACCTGTTGTTTACCTCTGCCTGTTATTTTAATGTATCTCATGTTGTGTTGTATATTCCTTTATGTTGGAGGTGTGCAATAAAGAGTATTTGTATTTGTATTTGTATTTGTATTTGTATTTGTATTTGTATTTGTATTTGTATTTGTATTTGTATTTGTATTTGTATTTGTATTTGTATTTGTATTTGTATTTGTATTTGTATTTGTATTTGTATTTGTATTTGTATTTGTATTTGTATTTGTATTTGTATTTGTATTTGTATTTGTATTTGTATTTGTATTTGTATTTGTATTTGTATTTGTATTTGTATTTGTATTTGTATTTGTATTTGTATTTGTATTTGTATACAAAGCAATGTTGTCTATTTATTTTGTATGCGGACTATGTTAAGTGTCATAAACGTGCTAAAATCCAGTCTGGCTCAGTAATCTCCTCCCCAAGGAGTGACACTGTCGCGAACAGCGACTTCCATCCTAAGTTCACCCTCTAAGTTAGAATGGCCCCCAGGGGTTAGTACTTAGAGTTCGACCGGTAATTCTGTATTGTAACTACAACTACTACTACAAACTATCTATAAATAAAATAAATGTTAAATATTATGGGACAACCATACACAAATCGACCAAGTCCCAAACTAAGCAAAGCTTGTACTATGGGTACTAGACCACGATATACATAATATATAAATTACATATATTGATAACATCCATGACCCAACAAATATTCATGCCCCGGCCGGGATTCGAACCCGGGACCGCCGGCTCAGTAAGCAGGTGTCTGCAAACTGCGCCAACCGCGTCGTCAAATCCTATGTATCCATCTATCAGACCGCATCCATTTCCCTGCTACCCTGACGAGGTCATCCGTTCATCCGCAACCCACGGTCCGTTTTCCTATACGTGGTCGCCACTCTAGGACTGTGCTGCCCCGCCGTCCTTTCTCCGGGCTACATGGCCCATTGCCACTTCAACCGTGCAATCATGTGGGCTAGAAACTATTTGCCCTTAATCATCAAATTTAATAAACAAGATTTTAATCTCATAATTAACTTTTCATGCCAAGACTAGTACCTTGGTAGTCCAAGGAGAAGAAGATGATTATCTTAGGGATATCTTATCTTTTATCTTTAGGATCCTTGAAATACATTATACCAGCATGTTGCGGAGGCCGATGTGTTCGGTGACAACATGGGCACTTTTCTAAAACGAAAGTGCATTTTATTAACAATTGCACTACATGAAAAATACATTCGTTTTAATTATGTTAATTGAAGAAGCATGTTTAATTGTATTTCTATTATGACATTTTCAATTTTTATTTAATTTTGCCGCCTTTCATTGTATGCTTTATTTTCGATTCGATTTTGACATGTATTGATTTTATTTTTTTCTAATCTAATTATGTTATCATAATTATTATTAAAATTGTATTATTTTTCTGTATTTAATGTGTATGTGTTTTTGCTCTGTGCTGTAGGTAAACATACCCACGTTGATATATATGAATAAATAAATCGTGCGTCAGTGGAAACACGGCCAAGTAAAGCGTGTCCAATGAGTTCAGTTCAATTTCACATTCAGGTGTATGCTAGTGCGTGACGGCTCTAAGGGGCCACTCAGACGCACTGCAACTTGTATAGAAACTGCAGTCAGCGTCCAGTAAACGTTCAGTTTCCGTAATATCGTCATCATCATCATCATCATCATCATCATCATCATCATCATCATCATCATCATCATCATCATCATCATCATCGGTATCCTGCCTTTTCGCCGAACTATTTTTCTTTCTAATGTTTTATTTCACCGAATTTTCACTTCGCAGAATTTGTATTCCTCTGTAGTCGTACATTTTTCATGATTGTTGTAAACATCACCCTATAGATTAGGTTCTTGAGTGGCGACCACGCACCGGACGACGCAGCGTGGGTAGGCCCACAAGGTGATAAGATAAACATGTTTGATAATAGAGAACAATTTCTAAAACCATCAGCATTTTTGAATGGCTAAGGAGTCTTAAAAGCGTGAATGTTCATAAAGCTAAACCTAATTAATGCGAACAACGGCGTATCCGCAATTATTCATGTCTAAAGCGAAATAATGACATAACGCTGACATTTGCGCACGAAAGCCTTGGCTGGTACAGTCGGCTGCGTTATATTGGAAGTTAGGACTAAAACACAATGCTGCATTAAGGCTTCTTATCCGTTTAAAATTGCTGTTTGTTATAGACATTTTTCTCTATGATCAAACATGTTTCTTAAAATATTATCGTTTGAATTTTTCATTGATAATTTTTTGTTTCAAAAAACACTCGAAATTGACAAAATTCACACAGAAAACTGGTTATTTCAACTTACATTCGATTGCACTCAATAAAATCATGAAATAGCTATGTCACCATCTATGTAGAGCTCAGAGAAAAGTATTATTCACCTCAAAAAGTTGGTTGAAATTATCAATAGGTATATTTGACATAATATGAAATAAATATTTTTTAAAAGGATTAAGGCCTCACATGAAATATCACTGCTCATTTTTCAAAACAAATCGAGTTTTCGTTTGTTTCCTCCTCCAAAACTTAACCTGTCCTCCTCCCTATGTATGTCCTGTCCCTATGTCGTCCCTGCCTGCTAAAATACGGCCACATCTAAAAAAAAACAAATATTTGGATTATTGCAAATTCATATTCAGAATTGTTTGTCCTTAAGAGCCTTTTATCCACAACTGGCCCAATGGATCTGACCAAAAAATGTCAGTTGACTCACTGCAAAACAGTAGGTACACTAATATAGTATTTGCTTGAAATATGTTCTTTTTTTTTAATCATCCACTCGTTGACGTTCACACGTGATTTTAGAGTTGTGGCTGTTTAGAATATAAAATTATAATATTTTTTTTGGGTTGCGTCCTAAAAGAAATGAAGTTTATTCGAGCGTTATTTACGATAAATCTCTTTAAATATAAGCGAAAAGAATTTTTATGCTAATTGTTTTTTTATTTAAACAAAACAAATTAAACGGATTATATCGCTTATATGAATTATTTGAGCCTCCCTGACGTTTCGGTACATTTACAGATACCGTTGTCAAAGGTTGACTGAGAAAACATTTTTGTTTCGATTATTATTATCTGTATGTCGCACCCGTTCACGGGACAATTATTATTATTATCATGACTAATATAGTACTACTGGTGGCAACCCTATCCAACTGTACCTAGTTCCGTAAAGCGCGCCGGACATGAATGTATTAAAAATGTATTACATTGTCCTAACTCCGTAAACGGCTGCCGTTTTTGTCCCGTTTTAGACCCGCTTTACACTGGTTTTTATCTATTAGTTACGTCACTCTACTGGGAGTAGCTTAAAAGATGTCCCGTTTTTAAAGAAAGTAACCGTAACAAAAAGAGGCAGTTTTGACTAGGGTGTGCAGTTTCGGGAAATATTACAATAACATTTTCGGGAATTCCACACATTATTCGTTCTAATAAGCGTGTAGTTTTTTTTTAGGATGTCATTCGATTCTTCTTTTTATTGGGATCAAATGTCTATATGGGACGTGTAGTTATACACTTAGACTGCTCTAAAAGTCAGTAATGACCGTCAAAGTTCAACATTACTTAGCTAAAAACGCTCCATACAAATAGCCACCTACATTGTGACGTTCATTCCGTGGGATGAGTACCAATATGTGTATGGAGACAATAAGTAATTTGCCATTTTCACCATGAAAAAGTGCGCTTAAGTTCATGGCTGTCGTACAATTATTGTTTTGTTAAATTATGAGGATTCTAAAAAATTATTTTGTATTAAAAAATAATAAAAAAAATTATGTACGTAAATTAAGTACCTTTAAAGTCAAATATAACAAAAAAAAAATTTTTTTCTTTCTTTTACGACATGTAGAACAAATTTTAGTCATATAACTACAGTATCTTGTATAATTCAACAGTCGACACCCCTATTACCATGTCACAACTGTGTCTTCTGAAAAACCTTATGACACTAGTACCGACGGAATAAACCGAATAATTCCGATCATTTCGGGGGAGGTAAAACGGCACGTACCCCCATAACCGGTAACGAGCGTACTTCGGAAGGACATTAACTAATTACGTCATTAACCGTGATCCTTAACTTGATTTACGGACTGTTTCATGCGTTACAGCGCGTATGGTATATGATATCCGGGTGTAAGTAACTTTTTTCGATCGCTTTTTTCCTAAGGCCATAAGTCTTACTAAAAAGTTCCGTTGTGCGACAAAAATTAACGACACAACAATGAACCTCAAGACAGTACCTTAAGATACATTATTCGATGATTGATTTTTCGTCGCACAATGGAAAAATTGATACAAGATTTAATTAAATGAGTTAAGGTCGCAAACATTTTGGTCTTCACCCATCCATGTTCCTTAAAGTTGAGAAGTTACATTCTTACTTTTGTACGACTTTTTAATTTTTTTTAGGGTTCCGTACCCAAAAGGTAAAAACGGGACCCTGTTACTGAGACTTCGCTGTCCGTCCGTCCGTCCGTCTGTCACCGGGCTGTATTTCAAGAACGGTGATAGCTAGACAGTTGAAAATTAAACAGATGATGTATTTCTATTGCCGCTATAACAACAAATACTAAAAATAAAATAAAATAAATATTTAAGGGGGGCTCCCATACAACAAACGTTATGGTTGCGTTAACTTTGCACCTCATTTGTATGGGGCGCTATACATACCAGGGGCAAACTTAACTTAACCACTTAAGGATGGAAAGTGTTTGTACGGAACCATCGGTGCGCGAGTCCGACTCGCACTTGACCGGTTTTTTAATAATAATTTTTAATTCACTTCTTTTTAGTATTTTAATTTCTGTATTATTATTGATTATCTTCATAGAAGGAAATTTCTAAGGATGGGAGAAAAAGAGAATATAATAAGTGCAATAAATAAAAAATACTTTTTATCTTGAATAGACCAGGTTGAGGCCTTCTTATTTTATGATAAGGTGGCCTTACACTGTGGTATTTCCACATTAAAACAGAATCGATAAAAAAAACTATTAAAAAAACGTATTCTTCTTCAAAATTTTTAAATGACTCTTTTGCCTGCCAAGCGATTCGGTTGTGAAATACTTCGCCGCTTGACTTACGCAAAGCTCAATCCCTCCCCATCTTTAAACGTAACCTAAAGCAGCACTATTTATCACTTCCTTAGGTGATGTCTGAAATTAATTTCGAATGTACGTTATTACTTCATGTATATTATATTTGTATTTATTTATTTTATATATTACAAACAATTCAGATGTATGTGTAAATTAAATTTCTTTATCAGTTTCTTGCACTACCTTTTTAAAATGTATCCTCCGACTTTTTCTGCTACCCAAAGGTTGTCTGGAAGAGATCGCTCTTTAGCGATAAGACCGCCTGTTGTTACCCTATTTAACGTTGTTTTTTTTTTGTTATTAATCTTTTTCATGTGGTGCACAATAAAGAATATTATTATTATTACTAATTTCAAGTTGAATTAAAACTAGTATGGGAAACTTTTTGAACTTACATGCAGTACGGTCAGTATATAACTTAACCGCGTGTCGAATGCAGAACCAGGTGAGGTTAATATAATGGCTTTTAAAAACAAATCTGTGTCCATTACGAATCATGAGCAACAAAGGTGGATCCCCGTTTAGCTATAAAAGAATACAAAAAGCAATCCATTAGTAACCGCGTTGTATGCAAGCCGCACCTTGCGCCTGGGCGTAGTCTTTGGTCCGCGGTTTAAAATACAGGCGGAAGCGGGGGCGGGAGCGGGGGGCGGAAGCGGCAGTGAGTAATATAATTTTTATCCAGCATAAATAAGAAGCTGAAGGAGTATTATATGTACGTTTCGTATTTCAAATTTATCGTTTTTAGGGTTCCGTAGTCAACTAGGAACCCTTATAGTTTCGCCATGTCCGTCTGTCCGTCTGTCCGTCTGTCCGTCTGTCCGTCTGTCCGTCTGTCCGTCTGTCCGTCCGTCCGCGGCTTAGCTCCGTGATTATTAGTACTAGAAAGCTGAAATTTGGTATGAGTATGTGTATGTATTACGCCGACAAAACGGTAAAATAAAAACTAAAAAAAAAAATTTTTTTGGGGTAGCTCTCGAACACCTAAAGTGGGGGTGAATTTTTTTTTCACGTCAACCCTAGTGTGTGGGGTATTGTTGAATAGGTCTGTTAAAAATAATAGGGGTCTCTAAACATTACTTTTTGATAAAACCAGTAGTTTTGTAAATATTCGCTCCGAAAATAAAAAAAAATGTGTCCCCCCCCCTCTAACTTTTCAACCACGGGTCAAAAAAATATGGAAAAATTTATAAAAATGAGGCCTTATAAGTACTTTCAATGAAAACTATATTGAATAAAATCGGTCGAGCCGTTTTTGAGTTATCGCAAAATTTCATAATTTTCTTTAAAAGGACGTAAGTTGACTTCCAGAAGGTAATAGTAATTGCAGTTGCTTTGGCGTTTACGACCTTTTTATAGAACTTGATATCTTTCTCTAACTTAAACCTCGGGCGTCTCTTGTGAAGGATGAGTAACTACGGAACCCTACACTGAGCGTGGCCCGACATGCTCTTGGCCGGTTTTCTTGCTGCTTACAAACATTAATGGAGACAAATATGAATCTACGGTCAATTCAGTACGTACCAAGTTGTGTGTAGTCTTTGGTCTGGGGTACAGGTTATGTGCGATAGCGGGAGCGGAAGTGACAGCGATTTTCCTAAGAAATGTCACCTTTATTACTGTGACTGAGTTTTCTACAAGCATCATCTCACGTCTGGGTGGTCTTTGGTTTATAATTTAAGTTAGAAACGTTAGCAGAAGCAATAGCGATTGTCATTACTTTGTAGTTTAATACCTACAGCTTAATCTATTAGTAACTGCGTTGTATGCATACCGCACATGGCATCTAGGCGTAAACTTTTGTCTGCAGTTTAAGACACAAGTAACAGCAGTCGAGTGACGGGATGGTGTCACAAGTTAATAATCGGGTTGAATTAGAATCATCTTGATGTGTCTTTAGTACAGAACGAATGACGTTAAACTTCTTTATTAATTTAAACGTACGTTTTGAGTACTTAGTCCATAAAATAACAGTATTGAATGCAAGCCGCACCCTACGTCAACGCTTAACGTTTAGCTTGCAGTACAAGTTAAATGCGGTAGCGAAAACGGAAGCTCAAGCTTAAGATATAAGCCAGGAGCGGCAGAAAAAACATTTAAATCAAAAACCAATAAATAGGACAAATATGTTTTACAGATAAAATCATATTACGATTAATAGAGAAGCACTAACTTGAACAGCTGCCACAAACCAATCAGGATATATTTATTTATTTAATCTTTATTGCACAAAAGAAAACTTATCGTACAAAAGGCGGACTTAATGCCATGAGGCATTCTCTACCAGTCAACCTTCGGGCAAAGCAGAGAAATTGTTGGCGGTGCAACTAACTTAAACAAGTTTTAATAAATAAATATTTAGATAAATACATATATTCATATAATATATACACATATTATAAATAAATACAGATGAAACATACTAATCAGATAACCTAAGAATTCACAACTCTGCTAGCGTAGAGGTCACGCAAACATTTTTTGAAAGCGCATTTCTTCGGAGCTTGTTTGATCTTGAGGGGAAGGCGGTTCCAGAGACGGGAAACTTGGACGGTGAACGATTTAGACATAAAACCAGTACGGTGACGAGGGATGGAGAGAGATGGATTGCCAGAAGAGCGAAATTGACGGTCACGGGTTACACCATAATAGTGAAAGAAGTTTTTGAGATAATCGGGAGATATTGGGTTTTTGAGAACAGAAAACAGAGTGCATAGCATTCGAATTTCACGTCGTTCGCGGATAGGAAACCACAAAGCAAACATATACTCAAGATGCAAGATTTTTTGCGCGTTTTTTTTTCTTGTTTTCTACACCTCTATAAAATTAAGAGTACCTTCAGTTAAATAACATCTCGAGTCACACTTTGACATTCAAATCCCATAACAATTAACTCTTTGCTCCTTCAAACAAAGCTTGAAGAAGCATCTCTCGGGTCAGCATGCTTATAGTGTCAACTTAGAAAGCACCGTTGGTTTCTTGTCAGTTGCCATTGCGATTTGGGCTTCCCTTTTTGCTTACCATTAGGCAAAGTGGAGCCACTATGTGCTGCCAATATAATATCAGTAATCAGTCATTTATTTTGTTGCTTAAACAAGGTAAAACTATACAGGTGGTCTTAGATCTTCTTACATAACTACATGTTTTGTCCCAGAAACATGCAAATTTTAGGAACTATGTGTATGCAGCACATGCATTAAATGGTTATTATGTTCTAGGTGTCGTTTAAATATTCTTGAATTGACCTTTAGACGCTAAAAACTTAAACAATGCATTCTTATGCTATGTGTCATCTGAATTTGTTTGTATTTATTTCCTGTTGAGGTGTGCGATAAAGAATATTCTATTCTATTCTATTCTTAAATAAGGTAATTATTCTAATTTTCAAATTGAAATCGGCAAATCATCAAATACTTTTGGAGCCATTCCAATAATACTTTTTGGCAAAAGAAATGTTTTGAATTGTTTACGATTAATTTTATGTTGCTGACGTATGCTATTAAAAACATACATACCTCTTATGACTTGGGCCCCGCAGCGGAAACCCGTCTATTTTCGTGACGCGGGCGATTCGTACCTGCCCGTTTTCCACTATTAGACCGAACATAAACCCGCTTCCGATGGTTACCGGTAAATGTATTTCGGTTCTCGCTCGCACGTAGCATGTGGTAGGTAACTGCCGGTTTATAGTACGAGGAAACTTGACGATAAACTGGCGAAGGAGGCATTAAAACGGACGTTACTTTCTTCTATGTATGGTGCAATATGTCAAGAGGAACTAGATATAGAAACATTTATACCTCATATAACTAAAAACTTAAGAATTCCAAGCCTATTATATGGAACACAATGTCAATATTTCATAGCACATTTGAGAAAAGTCATCGATGCGGCACCTCAAAGGCCCAAAGCAACTATAATAATAAGCAAATAAGGGATGTGACGACCCCATCGCCAGCTGGTTTTACCAGCGCAGTCAGTCACCGCAGGGCAGCTTATGGCGAGCTGTTGGGGGGTAGCGACCCCACGTACCTGTGTGCTCCTGGGGGTCCTGATGGGGGGGGGTGATGGGTCAGGACCTCTGCCTCTGCCTGTCCTTAACCGGCCGGTCAGAGTGGAGTCGCGAGAGTTGCGGCTCGGGGGCGGATGTGGAAACGTAAGGGGTTAGTTGGCTTCGGTTTAAAGCCCAGTATTACACCTCTACGCCCTTAGCCTTCCACCCCGATGTTGCCCGTAGGCCACTCCATGTATCGCTATTTATAAGGGCCCATCTAGCGGAATCATCGTGTGCCAGTGTATTATTATTATTATTATTACACATGAGACTTTTTTCCTGGTAGACGCCCAATCGTCTCAATCTTTAGCCCAATTACCCAGTCCTCCATTTCATCCCCATAGTCCAATGTGTATTTAGATTCCATAGATCCATAAATGGTTCTTGCACCAAGCGGGTGCTGTCTTTGTGTGCGTCCCATGACACGGATAGGGACAGCAATGACAGCATCCGCTCGATGTACACATTACATTTTATTAAATTTTCGAAAGGGGCTCTACGCGTTGGCTTCGGCTCCGCGCACGCCTCCCAAAGGTCTGGGACACTATTGTCCCATGAGCGGGAGCGACATACATGAGTAGATAATAATACTTACAAGTGAAGCTAACAAAATCCATAAAATAATTGGCCCTGCTCACTTAAGAGGCCTTATTCCTTTTAAAATGCTGATTGTTTTTGATATTTTTCTCTATGATCAAACATGTTTCTTAACATATTAAGTATTGATGTTACTACCTAGAACAGGGCTATTGGGATTCATTGGTATATATTTGAAACCTACAGTTTGAATTTCTCACTGATAATTTTTGTTTCAAAAACTACTCAAAATTGACGCGGAAAATTAATATTTTCAACTTATTTTCCACTGCACGCAATGAAAGCATGAAATAACTATGTTACTACCTAGAACTCGGGGAAAATTATTATGTACTTCAAAAAGTTGGTTGAAATTATTAATATATTTGTCATAATATGAAAAAAATAAATGTTAAAAGGAATAAGGCCTCTTAACAAACACCCATTTTATCTCAACTTAATTTTCAGCTGTTATTTTCACATTTCAAAAATAGGTTGCAATAACCGTTCACGGTCCAATTAACGACGAAAATGGCACAGATTGCTCAAATAAAAATATATGCCCTATGTATTCATTACATAGGTACCTAGGTGGCGGTGAAATCGTGAATGGCCCAGAGTGCAGGTGTTGCATAAATATGCGATCTGGGGTTTTACGAATTACCGCCCGTGGCTTGTCTAAAGCCTTACGTCTTGCTTCGGCCAGTGTAGCGGCAAGAAAATTACGTGGGTGACGTAAAATATATTTCATATGTAGAAATTATTTTATCATAGAATTAAATTATTATTCACTATTTTGAAGCGGAACGTGCGTTTTTAGGGTTCCGTACCCAAAGGGTAAAAACGGGACACTATTACTGAGACTTCGCTGTCCGTCCGTCCGTCCGTCTGTCACCAGGCTGTATCTCAAGAACGGTGATAGCTAGACAGTTGAAATTTTCACAGATGATGTATTTCTATTGCCACTATAACAACAAATACTAAAAATAAAATAAAATAAATTTATACATAAACAAACTAAATAATAATAATAATAGATTATGGTACGGAACCCTTCATGCGCGAGTCGGACTCGCACTTGCTCAATTTTTGTTACTTCGTCACGCTCAAACGGCTAGATAAATTTTAATTTGGTATGAAAGCAGTTGACACCATGGATTAGCGCATAGGCTACATTTTATCCCGAGAAAATGTGGTGTCCCCGTGGACCCCGTGGGATGAGCGGGTAACATCGCGCAGCGCAGCTAGTATTAGTACAATTTGTCATAAGTCAGTAGTAAATTTTACAGCTACCTTTATTTCAAATAAAAATGATTTATGAAGTCACTGTAATTTAATTTCCATTCAATTTTTTTTTGTATAGGTTATCGTATGATTTGTGCAGCTCGGACCGTAAAAACAATATACTTTATGTATGTCTGTTATTAAACTTAAATATTCATCACATGGGGATATTGCTATGGCTAGTCGAATTCGGGCATTAATCATTTCACAACACAAACAAATCAATTGTAAAGTTCTAATCCTGGAAAAACCTGAAAAACTAACATGAAAATGTTACCTTTAAACGGCAAAATCGCTTCAATGAAGGCGCTTTAGTGTTATAATAATGTAATCTATGCTATATGGTAGGTTATATTTAGATAGCTACTGATTACTTGGTTTGATTAGAAACTTCACTGTAACTTGCCCCATAAAATATCCAGTATAACATTTTCCATTTCCATTTTATCGGCAAAATCTAATAATTTACGCGGAAATCGCAAAGTCATAGAGGTTATGCAGTTGCCTAGCAACCAAATAACAAGAGAGATATTCAACATTTTGAAATCACTTCCAGTCTAAAAAGCATACACAATCGAACACCACGCGTTCCAAATTCAAAATACGAATTTGAAATTGAAAGCATCGCGACTATAGATTGAAGTGGCGTTTTCCTTTTTAAACCGTTCGATCCAGTTGTGTTTGATCGAATGAGGTTTTATTTTGTAATGAGTTTTAATGTGAAAAATAATCGATGACGCGACCTTAACATTAGAAATGGTGCAACGTATTGATTAAAGTTTGAAGCTTTGGAAGTAGGGCAGGTGAGAAACAGATTGTTAGCAGTGTTAAGTTATATGTACTTACTTACCAATATTATCAGCGGTTTACTACTTCTTTTGTGTAGATCGTTGTTTTCTGTGGCTTGTTGTCTATTTATGTAGGTTTTACGTTGACATAAGTAAAATTAGATTAAAAGAATAGTACATTACATCAGAGGCCGGGAAAATGAGGATTTCCGGCCAAGTAGGTATATACTGCCGGATAGTGATACGAGGCCGGGAATCCGTTTTCACGACGAGGCATGTATAGTGCTTTTCTCAAACATACAATGAAATAAAAAAAAAAAACTTCAAAGAATAACACTTAATATTGTTTGTCCGATATTTTCCGAATTTGACCGAATTTTAAAAATCCGATTTCAGATTCTGACTCAGGAGCCCCAAAAACCCCCGGATACCGAATTTCAGCCTCCTAGGACCAATTTGAAATTTTCTCCATACAAATCGTTTTTTTTCGATATTTTCCGAATTTGACCGAATTTTCGGACAAGATTTCAGATTCATATTTTTGAGCCCCGAGAGCCCCCCGATACCGAGTTTTAGCCACCTAGCACCAATTTGAAATTTTGAAAAAAAAAAAGTCTCCATCTTGAAATTTTTTTTCCACAAGTGTGTAACAACCAACCTTTAAAAACAAAACCTGCTTTTTGTCAAACCAGCCAGCTGTGTGAATGACCTTGTTGTTGAAACAAAAAAAAAAGTTACTTTGCAGGCCTAGGCCTGAAAAGCAGTATGAAATCCCTTTACAGTTCTCTCGAGTTGTTGCGCCCAAAAAGCGATACTTCCGAGCCTATTTAAAGGAACGTAAAGACAATATTTCATTGGATGTTTGAGAAATAGATATTTGCTGGTCTGTTGCTGTCATTGAACTTAAAGTGTCTAAATATACCAATGGCTTTATTTACTAATTTTAGCAAGTACTTAAAGTAAATTTAGGTTAGATTTTATATAGGAATTTGATTGTGAATAATTTCCGCCAGGATAGTTTAACTTTAGGTGTTATAGTAGCTTATGCAACTGTTACATAATGAGGGACCTTAAATCATGAGTATGGTGTTATGAAACGAGACGAAGGCGAGTTTCATAATAAGATGACATGAGCATCATCTCCTCGCCGCCGCTGCCGCTTTATTTATACTTTATGTACTAGTTATACTAATATTACAATATGGGTGCAGAAATCACACTAATATTAATAATATTAGTGTGATTTCTGCACCCATATATAGCGTCGAAATAGAATTTTAGCTCACACAATTATTTGTGCTAAAAATGTAAGGCCATGGTCTTACCCTGTTCAGTGATTGTTTTTATTTATTTTTAATTCAGTTAATATTGATCGGCGCTCGCCCGCATCTCACTTCGAGTTCTTGCGTTTGCTCATTTAACTTCCAACTAAGGCTACAGCCAAGACTATTCTCATTTATTTTATTTAGTGACCGATTGAATTTTCATTTTGGTTTTAGGCTATTTCCCGACAATAATCATGATTCGGCCACAAACCAGCCAAGCTGAAAATCGTGGATTGAGATGATGAAATCTTTTTTTCAAGATATCAATAGATCCTATTTTTTATTGTGATCAAATGCCTATATGGGACTATTATACACTTTGAGTGCTCTCAGAAATTACCGTTGAAGTTCGACATTATTTTTGTAATTATAAACTTAATATTTTCTTCGGTTTCCGCGACTGTCACACATTTAAATAAAACAATTTAAACATGTGTAACTGTCTTTACACATTAGGCCCATCTGGCATGTATGAACTCCTTTATTTTAAATTAATATTTACAAAATGGGTAGTTTGCACAAATGTACTAACTTTGACAGAGAAAAATTGTGTTTTTCTCAGTCATCCTTTAACAACGGTATCTGTAATGTAAAGGTACTGAAACGTCAGGGAGGCTCAAATAATTAATATACCCGATATAATCCGTTTAAATTGTTTTATTTAAATTATAAACTTATTTGCAGTTGCAAAACTATAACCCCCATCTAGGTCCATGTATGGGGACAAAAGTATCCCAATGGTAAAGTTAAGTTTGTCGATTAGTGTATGTTTTTCGTTAGAGATATATGTAGCGCTTTCATAGTTTGTACGCGACTTGACTTCATTTTTGTTGTTATTTAAAAATAATTTTCATTTCGTCCATGTTCGTTTTATTACTATTACACATAAAACATAATACTAGTTGCGGCCTGCAGGCCGTAACACATGCTGAGCCTGTCCCTTTCTGCTTACACACGGCTTCCATTTTCTTTATATTTTTGTTTTTATGTGTTCGTTTGTTCGGCCGTTCTTTCTTTCTTTCTATTTTTTTATAAATTTGAAGTAAAAATATATATCGCCAAACGGACATAAAAAGGTTGATGCATGGACATTTATTTTGTATTTGTAAAAAAATACTTGCGTGTGTGCAATAGAAGTTGGAAACTTCCCTCAAATTTAAAACAAACAACTTCCCTAATAAAATGAAGCATGCTTTAAAACAATAACCGTAAAACGACGCTTTCCATCCCGTGTCGAGCTGTCAGGCCGGCACGCTACTCATTTACATGTAACGCGACTTAAAGCGCAACTTTGTGTCGCGCTAAGATTTTTAAAGGTTTTTGGGCAAAACCGACCAAGTGCGAGTCCGACTCGCGCACCGAGGGTTACAAACACTTATCTCAACTTAACTGGTCGGGCTACGATACGTTAATACGTTACCGTTATTTGCACACCTCATAAAACATACAGGAGATTACATCGCAAGAAATTACAATTGGAGGTAAACAACAATATAATAGATAATATAACGGATTTTTCAGTAAATAGTTTCGAAGGTATTTTTCCGGAATCTGCCCGACCTACCTACTTATGCGCGTCTACCCGCCGAAATTATGACGCGGGGGTTTTTCTCTGCAAGTGCCATGCGACGCGGGACTGTTTTCAGTCTGTCGATCGAATCTGTTTGTCCGACACTTCAGCACGTGCAAAACTCGACTTACTGTCTCACAAACTTACTTTACTTTATGTACTATTTACCAAATACTATAAATAATTGTACATATAGATGTATAGTAATAGTAATTATTACTACAGCATGCACCTCTAGCACAACACAATATAGTCTATCTATCTCTTTCTGTGCAGTACTGTGTGAGAGTGACCGGTGACGCTATGCCGCGCGACAAGAGTCACGAAGCTAGCCGGGCTGTGGTATGAGTCTGGATTACGTTTCGATACAATAAATTGAATGTGAAGCGAACTGAAAAAAATCGAAAACCACGGCCCAAAGATATTAATATTTAATGGTTAAATTGGTCCCAAATCTAATCGTAAATATACTAATCTGACACGCTACGCTCGTGCCAGGCCGCAGCCTTAGCGACCGTTAAATAAGACAATCAAATTAGGAATTCATTCGTTTGTATAATTAACAATTTATGTACTTTACTAATGTTGAATTTCCAATTTGTTGGTATAGAGTAATTAGTTTATAACCGACTTCCAAAACAAGGAAGTTTTCGATTGTAATGACTTCTATACTATTACAAAATTCTAGATTTGTATTGTGAATCAGTTTTCTTTGGAGAGGGATGACATCAGGCGATCACGCTATGCACGATCTTACATCACGCTATGCACGATCTTACATCACGCTATGCACGACCTTACATCACGCTATGCACGATCTTACATCACGCTATGCACGATCTTACATCACGCCATGCACGATCTTACATCACGCTATGCACGATCTTACATCACGCTATGCAGGATCGTCATTTGTTTTCTATCGGTGCGCGGCGCCGTGCCAGCGTGACGCCATCTGTTTTCATAATTTCCTTTGTCCTCTCATCACGCCGAAATATAAATAAATAAATAAATATCGGACAACCTCACACAAATCGATCTAGTCCCAAATTAAGCTCAAGAAGGCTTGTGTTATGGGTACTAGACGACGATATACGTACTTATATAGATAAATATATACTTAAATACATAGAACAACCATGACCCAAGCACAAATATTCGAGTTCATCACACAAATATTTGCCCTGGCCGGGATTCGAACCCGGGACCGCCGTCTCAGTAAGCAGGTGTCTACAAACCGAGCCAAACGCGTCGTCAAAATAGACCAAAGAGAAAAGTTTATAGACCGAGCGAGCGAGCGTCTCCGTTTCAGCTTGGCCTAAAATTATTCGTATGTCTGGATTTGAACGTCTAGATGACGATGACCAGCTATTCTCGCCTAGAGATCGCATTTATCAACTGATTCTCATGCCATTTTGCGAGTACGTTCGATAATTACATATATGTTTTTTTTTTCGATTCCATTTTTCGAAATATTTCAAAATGGCGGACATATAGGGGTTGAAAACGTACCTAAAAAATTACTCAACCATTCCGAAACATATTCGCGAGGAGGTCTACAGCTCACAGAGCTAGTCTATTTGTGTTACTGGTCCTTAAAAAAGTAAAAAAAGGACTGTACCTACAGATTTTTAAAAAGTCGGCAATACGCGTGCTATTCCTGTAGAGTTGCAAGCATTTATAGGCTACGGTAACCGCATACCATCAGGCTGTCCGTACGCTTGTTTGCCACCTCTGTAGTAAAAAAACCGGCCGAGTGCGAGTCGGACTCAAGCACCGAGGGTTCAGTACAAACACTTCCCATCTTAGCTGGCCGGGTTCAGTTAAGTTTGCACCTGGTATGGCGCCACATACAAATGAAATGAGGTTATTGCAGCAGTTGTTGTTGAGACAAAGTTAAGGCAACCGATCACGTTTGTTATATGGGAGCCCCACTTAAATATTTATTTTAGTATTTGTTGTTATAGCGGCAACAGAAATACATCATCTAGCCCCATAGCCCGAATGACACGCTTTTATGATAGCTTATTAAAGGAAAATCCAGATCTAGACATATTAACTTGTAAAATTAGTGTCCTTATTTGTATTGCCCGCAGGATATTAAACACGTAGTAATTTTGGTGTAATCTTAGTTATGTTTTTAGTTAATGCATGCTGGCTCATAGTTGCATGCACTTTACAAACACTCTAAAATGTTGTGCATAGTTGTAATTGAGTAACAGACACATATATGTCTCAATAATGTAAGCCCTAGTTAAGTTCTTAAGTTTGTTACTTGTAACTATGCCTTTTCTAAATAAATATAAATATAAATATATCTGTGAAAATTTCAACTGTCTATAGCTATCAGCTATCGGTTCATAAGATACAGCCTAGTGACAGACGGACAGACAGACAAAGAGACAGACAGACAAGCAGGCAGACAGTTAGACAGACAGACAGACAGACAGACAGATAGATAGACAGATAGACGGACAGCGGAGTCTTAGTAATAGGGTCCCGTTTTTTACCCTTTGGGTACGGAACCCTAAAAAAAGTCATGATTGGAGTACCCCATAATTAACTTTCTCTCAAACGCGCACTGCCAATCGGTAGTATTGTATCAAAGGCTCGTTTCCTGCCCCCTCGTTTCGAAACAAGCTTTTTCAATATCGTCACAGAAAGCTTATCAATTCTGTATAAAGGGGCCGGCACACCGCGAGCGGTTGCCGAGCGGTCTGTTGCCTAGGGTGTATTACCACTAACTCCATTGTAAATTTGTACCATTTTGTAAAATCGACATAGCTATAATGTATTTGTTTACGCAAAATAGGCGTATTTTAGGACGTCGAGTTGCCGAAAACTAGCCCGCGATAACCTATACCTAACCTATAAAGTATTTGTGCATTATGAATAATGAAAATGACTATTGAGTATTATAATAACAACTAAAATAAAATGTTTAAATACACATATTGTTAACATAATATATAAATACATACATACATAGATAAAATCATAGCCCAGGAACAAATATTCGAGTTCATCGCACAAATATTTGCCCTGGCCGGGATTCCAACCCAGGACCGCCGACTCAGTAAGCAGGTGCACTACAATACTGCGCAAACCGCGTCGTCTAATCTCTGATTACAAGAATAGGGTACCTATACAAATTTTTGCTCACCGGATACACGGAATTTTGTGATTATTCAAATTATTTCTGTTGTTGTGAGAAATTGCAATTTTGCATATTTGGGGTAGAAACTAATAAGGTAAACGTACCTGTGCTACACACGATAATGCCTAACAGTTGACACCATGCTGTCACCTCTATTGCTAATGACATAAAATTCATGATGGCAACTATTGAGACAGTTCGAGCACAGGCGACGTTTAGCTTAGTGTACCTAATTTAACTAGCGTAACCCCAACCACCGCGGACCGGAAGACGCAGCGTTGGAAGGCCTCCAACACGGTGGACCGACGACCTGGTTAAGATCGCGGGTAGAAATTGGATGAGGGCGGCGCAAGATCGATCGTTGTGGACAACTTTGGGAGAGGCCTTTGTCCAGCAGTGGATGTCTATCGGCTGATATCATGAACCCCAACCACGCATTGCGCGTCAACCGCATTCAGTGTACGACAGCCTTAACTTGCATAAGCGCAGCAACCGCTTTCATTAGAGGCTATTAAGATGATGTACCAATTCTGGAAGAGCGAGTCCTCCTGACACAGGCGTATAACACCTACTAGGAGTCCTCAACCCTTGTATTCATTATTTGTATTCTTTTGAACCAATAAAAGGGGTATCGGGTGATATGCACCAATAAAAATAAATTTCTGTAGGACTATTGTTTTTTTTTTTTTTTTTGTCACTGGAATTATTATTATTTTTAATGATTATACTCTTTTAATTTTTCTTATTATTATTTTATTGGAATTTTTTGACTATGTTTTTGAATTTTACTATGTTATAATTTTGATTTTTGATATTTGTGTTGTGTTACTAATCCCTAGACAATAAGATCTTTTGTATTACTAACAATCTATGGACTCTGGTCTGAAATAAAGATTTGAATTGAATTGAATTGAAAAAACTTTTTTTTTTATTGTACCACAGCCTTAACTCGCGTGAGCATATCACCCGATACCCCTTATCAAACCCGACGGGCCGTGTCTTGAACCCTTATCACGGGGCTGATAACTGATAACGGTTGCCGAATTCAGTTAGTGCGGATTTGCAGTTATCAGCTGTGATTCAAAGGGGAAAAGGCTACATTTATAGATGACTAGCTGTGCCCCGCGGTGTTACCCGCTCATCCCACGGGAACACTAAATTTATTTAGGATGAAAAGTATTCTATGTCCTTTCCCGGGTGTCAAACTATCTCCATACCAAATTTCATCTAAGTCGGTTCAGCGGTTTAAGCGTGAAGAGGTAACAGACAGACCGACACACTTTCGCATTTATAATATTAGTATGGATATCTGCCAGCGTATATTGATCTACTTCGGTCACATAATGAGGAGGGAAGATGAAAGCCTTGGAAAGCTGATTATTGTTGGGAACAGGGAGGGCAAATGAGCCCGGGGACGGACCCCAACCAGATGGACCGATCAAGTGAAGGTTCCTCAACCAAGTTTTGCTCGGTCATCAGAGACGCGATGAACAGGCACCGGTGGAGACAGATCATAAAAACTCCACCGGCATTACAGGCACACGAACCACACTCCAACTGGAACACAAACGAGGCCTGGTTTGCGGAATGGTCAGCCAGATGCATCCCACCCGAGCTGTTCGAGCTGAATCCACGCTCTCGGCCACCTGGTTTTAACGAGAAACGTTCGGTCTGGTGCACGCTCAACCGCCTGAGAACGGGAGTTGGTAACTTGCAACCAACTACGGAAAAGATGGGGCTGGACCGAGGACTAATGCCTTGATCACACGTACCGAGACAGTGGGCGAGACAGTGCTCTCGTCCCTGTCACACACAAGACAAACGGGCGAGACAGAGCACTGTCTCGCCCGTTTACTCGGTACGTGTGATCAAGGCAAAAAGCTGCGAATGCGGATGCCCAGAGCAGACTGTACGCCATATTGTCTTGGAATGCCCACCACTAGATTCGCAGGCCAGGTGGAAGATCTTAAAGACCTAACAAGCGAAGCTGTTAAATTCCTCACAAATTGTAAATTTAAATTATAACTAATTATAAGTAAGCACGCAGTGTAAATTTTACGCCATACGATAAATAAATAAATAAAAACTAGGTGTAGAGCATCCATATACACCGATGAACACGATCCTCAATCATGAGAGAGCGACCATAGAGAGAGAGATGATATGGAGTTTAGAAATGTGGTGCTGGCGAAAGAGAAGAAAATGGAGAAGATCAGGTGGACGGAAAAAATACAAATGAAGAAGTACTAAGTGTCGTATTTACCCCTAGGCCCACAAGGCCCAGGACTAGGGGCCCAGCCACTCTAGGGGCCCCAGTCCTAGAAGGACTTGCACTATAATATTCTCCTTATTAATCCCTTAAAATACCTACCTACTATTTAATTTGCTGAAAACCGTTTCGAGAAAGGAGGCCCTAAACTCCAAGTGCCTAGGGGCCCTAACCCTTTAAGTTCAAGCCTGCTTTTTAGGGTTCCGTACCCAAAGGGTAAAAACGGGACCCTATTACTGAGACTTCGCTGTCCGTCCGTCCGTCCGTCCGTCCGTCCGTCCGTCCGTCCGTCCGTCTGTCACCAGGCTGTATCTCAACAACGGTGATAGCTAGACAGTTGAAATTTTCACAGATGATGTATTTCTATTGCCGCTATAACAACAAATACTAAAAATAAAATAAAATAAATATTTAAGGGGGGCTCCCATATAACAAACTTGTTATAGATTATATACCTATATATAAATATATATAGGTACGGAACCCTACATGCGCGAGTCGGACTCGCACTTGCCCAATTTTTAGCAATAAGGTCGCCTATTGTTTACCTTTATTGTGATGATATATTGTATCAGTCGCCATCAGATATATCGAAGCATATAAGGCGTTCATAAATATCTGAACATGACTCTTATTGACTGGGCGTTACAGTACATGTTCAGATATTTATGAACGCCTTAAGATCAGCGCTGACTCTCGAGCTTGCATCTTGCTGAGGTGGGACCTTTTCGGGGCACAGCCATAATAATAGTTAGTTGCTTATTGTTTGATTTTATTTTATTTTCTTATCATTTCTGTCACACCCTTTATATAATTATGTTTTATGATCACGTCACGAATAAATGTATATCTTTCTTTCTTTTTCCTTATATGCTGCGATATATCTGATTGCGACTGTACAACAAATTAATACTACATAATTAAAACTAAATTCTAAAAATAACAAGGTCCAAAAAACACCGCCCGCTGTCGTTTCTGGTCCAAAGGTGCCCATAATGCTCGCAGCATTTCCACGCTGGATCGCAATGGACAGCCTTTGTATCAGTGGTCTTCTCCCTTTATTGAATATTGTAAAAACCTTGTTACTTATATACGACTCGCTTTCAAGTCTACCCTGTATACAACAGTAAAGTATACAGTATGTCCAACCTGAAAGACGTCATGTATGCGTGACCCGGCTCATTTTGTAGCTAGATTAGCCGTCTGGGCGAGGCGATATCGTCAGCACAGTAAAAATAAACAGCACTTTAACATGGGAGAGGGTGAAGTTCAAAAGATAGACGCTACACTGAAGAGATCTTGAATTGCACAAGAATTAAGTAAACCATGCTACTACTAGTAATTGTATTGTACTTATTGATGACTATATACCCAAAGATGACTTATGTAGTCGCTTTTCGTGGTAAGTTTTCACGTTAACGGACACAGAACCGTTTCAAAAAATGCATTGTGGACAGTAAAAAACTCTTATAAAAGATTTCTAATCAAAACGGCACAAGGCTTGCATTTATTTAAATACTAACTACTTCACCATGTCTTAGTGTTCATTTAATTTAACAGTTACTACGACTCTTGTCGCGAGGCATAGCGTCACCTGTCACTCTCTAGCTGTACTGCACAGAAAGAGATAGATAAATATCTCGCGCAAGAAAGAGTCGCGTATCACAGTTGTGCTAGAGCAGGGCAATAACCAATTCAGCAATAGGGCGAGATGTTTCGTAAACACAGTCCTAGAAGTATGATGAATGAGCTTAGCGTTTAAAAACAAAAGGTCGTACAGAGGGCGCTTTGGCGAAATATAATGTTTAATTTCGATGTCCGTAGTGTCGCGCTAGCTTAGGGGTCAGAGCACTATTCCATAGTCGTGATTTCGATCCTCACGCGCAATATCCCCGTATATATATACCCGTAGTGCGTACTGTTTTCTATTTATATTTAACCTTTGTATCAATGTGAATTCTGAATATGTTACCCTATACATTTATGATTTACACCTGTACAATTTCTACATATTCAGCAAAATATCATTTTGGATTTTATTTTATTTCATTATTCTTAAAAAGTTAATGTACTGTATATGACAGTACTGTGGTTTAGGCGAGGCACTATCGCAACGGGCAGACTTTGTTAGACAGTATTTGTTCGATTTACTAGATTAAGCTCATTTTTCAGCAGATACGCTACTTATACAATAATTAAGTTTAAATACATCTATACTATTATAAAATTCTAGATAATTGATATTAAATATCTTTTTTCTATGGAGAGGGGTCATGACTTCAGGAAAAATTATAATACCGTGATGCAGGATCGTCTTTTGTTTTGTATGGGCGCGCGGGGTCATGCTAGTCTGGCCCCATAAATATTTGTATGCCACCAAATGGCTAGACATAGTGAGACTATTTCTACCTCTGTATCATACTTTGTTATTTTACCTATGTCTTATAAATAAATAATTACTAACCTACTTACTCTCTTAATGTATACGTCTGTTTCTTTCTCCCAAAGTTAACCAATCTTTATGAAATTTTAAAAACTAAATTCTGGTCCTAAAAATTCGTTAACATTGGTGAAGTTTTGGAGGAGAAACCTCAATTTGTATGGAAAAGTGAGCAGTAGTATTGCCTCTTGACCCCAAAAGCACATTCAGTAGTGTTGCTAGTTTTTGCTGAAAATTTATTTAAAAAAATCATAATCAAGGCATCCTTTTGTTTATAGCAATAACCTTCAACCATGGACGACCGCACGGTGGACCTGATATTCTCTGGCTCCCTCAAGTTACTCCCGCCGGTCAGCTCCAAGATCGTGAGGATCTTCACCAGCTCCACCTTCACCGGTAAGTGCTCATCATTATTGACTTGACTTAATGTCCTATATGTCGCAGAGACTTGGAGAGCGTACTCCCACCTGAAAGTCCGGCAACGCACTTGTGACTCCTCTGGTGTTGCAGGTGTCTATGGGCGACGGCAACCGCTTTCCATCAGGCGATTCGTTTGCTCGTTTGCCCCCTATGACTTAATAAAAAAAATTGAATTGTGGTGCTGGAGGAAATTGCTCAGGACTCACTGGACGGAACACCGAACCAAGGAGTCCATTCTTACCGAGCTCAGGATCTGAATGAGGGTCGGCACCATAAGCATGCGGAGTTTAGAGTTCTTTGGCCACATTGCCAGAAAGATAGGTGAATTAAAGAGCTGCAGTCTGTAGATCCTTTTGAAATTGAAATTATAATAATTGATTGTGTTGTGAGTTAGTTATTAAGGTTCTGTGTCAAGTTAGTGTATATCACAAGCAACCGCAACGCGGTGTACAATTTTATGTCTGGAGATAAGTTACATTATTAGATATCACCCTAGCAGTACACTTATAGCAAGGAAAATGGGAAAAAAATGTTGTAGATGCATCACAGCTGACTGCAACATTAAACTGCAAAAAAGTTGGACGCGTCCCGCGGCTGTCCTGTCCTGGAAACTTCTCCGACTCACTTCTATGAGTAACTATAACGGGGTTTGACAAGTTGACTGTTACGTCAGGCGCAGATAAATACTAAAGAAGAAATCTAAAATCGACGCCATGGTTCCTAAGAACAGATTTCCTTATCTCATAGTTTTCGTTTTCTCACCCTGATCGATTGATCACCCCGTATAGAAGTTACGGACGCAATATAAATTAGATTTGATATCAAATAACGTGCAATTTATCACATTCTAACAAGCCACACAGACAGTTGAGCAAAATCGATACCTACCAATTTATTTTTAACCTAAAATTCTCTCACATAATTTACCCCTCTTTCCCCCACGGACATTAAAATTCAGGGCACGCGAATTAAATCTGGCAACCCACTATCTGATAATAACGTTAATTAAAAGTTGTCCATATTGGCCCGGCCTCCCCTCAACGGAGAAAGCCTGGAAATGTTTTGCTGAAAAAGTCGGAAGTCAAATTTTGTTGTCCATTTTAGTTCTATCGCCTCGATGATTTCAGAATGGGTTTTTAGAGATAAAATTCGAGCCTTTGTTTTTACAATATGGCGGCTTTTTTTTACAATATGGCGGCTTTTTGTAAACGCACCAACGGAATACATTAAAATTGTGGTAAGTTTTGTTCAATATTTTTGCAATTTGGTGGAACTACTTTGTGCGAACGGAGCGATAGTGAAATATTGAATGAAAAATATCACCAAATTTTGATTTTACCTTACATTATTGTATAAGCGGTTTACACTCACGTACTAAAATTCTATTGTCAGGAACGGCCCGACATTCGTCACTGATTAAATACAATAATCAAATATGTCTCATGAAAGTTTGAATAAGATTTTTACCTTGCATATTTACTAAATAAATAGGTAAAAACGTTTATTTGGATACGCCGAATAGTTTCCGAAATATTTAGTGGGGCGGGGCGCTGTATCGTCACTTGACAGATTCGTTCAATGGCGATATACCTGCACGGCTAGCATAACTTTGACACGCGACTCTTTCTCGCGCGAGATATACTACCTGTCTCTATCTGTACAGTACTATGAGATAGTGACGGATGATGCTATCTCGCGCGACATGAGTCGCGTGTCAAAGTTATGCTAGCCGTGCTGAGGTATAATTGAGACATCACTTATTTGGCGATATATTTGTTGCTACGGTTGGCGAAGTTTGCTACTCAGTCAGTGCCGCCAGCGGTCCTGGGTTCGAATCCCGGCCAGGGTATATTTTTGTGTGATGAACTCAAATATTTGTTCCTGGGTCATAGATGTTATCTAAATATTTATTTATAGATATAGCTTTGCTTAGTTTGGCACTAGGTCGATTGTCCCTTAATGTTTTTTTTTTATATATCAAAGTGCACTCGAAAAAAAGGAAGATATTTCAGAACATGTCAATCAGCGACATTATAATAGTTCCACGATTTCGTGTAGTTAAGAAATTGCTAAAGATCAGTAAACTAAAGTAGTTATTAGTGGAAACAGTGTATTTCAGGTGTTTCCGAGTTACGGCGAGTAAACTTTACTGCTAGTTTTACTGCCCGCCCTAAAAAGCAACACAGTGTGAGCACTTCTTATTGCATTTCACTGAGTATAGAATTTACTGTAAGGGTTACCCTTACATATAGACTGTATAAGGCCGGTTAACACTTATATCGATACCTTAGAGCGCAATCGTACTAACTTTTCGGAAACTAGTTGCAATTAGGACCTTAGTCACGTGGATTTGTTTCCTTTTTAGGGTTCCGTACCCAAAGGGTAAAAACGGGACCCTATTACTGAGACTTCGCTGTCCGTCCGTCCGTCTGTCACCAGGCTGTATCTCAAGAACGGTGATAGCTAGACAGTTGAAATTTTCACAAATGATGTATTTCTATTGCCGCTATAACAACAAATACTAAAATGCAAACGAAATAAATATTTAAGGGGGGCTCCCATACAACAAACTTGTTATAGATTATGTATATATATATATAGGTACGGAACCCTTCATGCGCGAGTCGGACTCGCACTTGCCCAATTTTTTTTATTGGATTTGTTTTAATTAGTACGAGTGAGTCCTCCAAAGTAGTCAAAGGCCGATACTACGCTGACATTCAACCAACCATCCCCGCCAAACCCTGGTTCTCTTGCCTCCGCCTTTTTGATAAACGAACTACATCGGTTCTCTGCAGGCTCCGCATAGGCCAATATGGATTCCATATTCACACATTGGTGAGGGGATAATCCCCAAACTGTGAAGGTGGGTAGGAGTGCAAGCATGGCCTATGCGGAGCCTGCAGTGGATCGGAGGAATGTTCTTCGGACCACATTTTCTTTAACTGCATAAACCGGTCAACTCTCTTTACGAAATCCTTTCTCCTGCAATCCCTAAACTTACCAAACTCAAAGCCGTCCTCTTCCCAGCAAACAAAAATAATAAAATCCTGAAAATAATATTACATTATATTCATTCCCAGAACATTAAAATCTAAATGTGTAGATGCTGATTAGTGCTTTTTGCCGCGTCTGTTTTTTCCCCCTGTGTTGTCAATATATGTTTTGTATTTGTCCTATACAGGTTCAACGACGAGCACACGTAGTTTAAGTTGAGAAAACATAGGAAACGGAAATCCACGCACGATTATAAAATCATAACCCCCGTTTTGCCGCAGTCGGGTAAGCCCTTGACGGCGTCGGCATAAAGATGAATACAAGACTGCATTACGGCGGTGTGACGCAGTCAGAAATAGGTCGGTTCACGACTTAGTTATACTGCAACTTGGTTTTAATCTGCGCTTGATTTTTCTGGCGGCTTCGTATTCAGCAATTCAAAATTATTTCGTACTGAAGGTGCAATTTCGTACGCGGATTTCTTTTATAACATAGTCGGGTAAAAAGTGTAGGTAGGTATTTGTATGTCCAGCTATCCCTGTACCAAGTTTGGTTAAAATTTGTCCAGCGTTTCGGAGTGATGAGAGGACAAAGGAAATTATGCCCCACAGGATGGAGCCAGACTGGCATAACGTCGCGCGCCTGCTCCTTCTCATCCTGCATCACGCTATTTAGATTTTGCCCCATCATGACACATCTAGAATTTTATAATTTATTTATTTATTTATATCATAGATGTCGTCCAGATGTCTAGATGCTTTCCGGCTGTTTTCGCCTCACATTTATCAACCGGTCCTCATTAAAAACTGATTTGACAGTAAAACCTATATACAGTATTTAGATTTTTTCATATTGGAGTTATGGGCGTGGAAAATCTAAAAACATTACAAATTTCAGCAATTTCGAAACAATCTCACGAGGTCTCTCATATAGCCAGTAATTTAACGGAGATGACTTTGCAGACAGCGGCAGCGGTGTCGGTACGTGTGTCTCGCTCACTCGTTACGCCGCCGCGCTCGGAGCTCTCGCTCAACCGCTTGCCGCGCCACTGGCCACAAAGCCGTGGCATCTCCTTAATAATGAAACTGTATCCCTACCTCTACTTTGTAGTTCGGTGAATATAGACTGAAGTTCTAGGGGTGACCTTACAAACGGTCCGGTAGTTTTGAATTTTTGATATGTTGTCTAAGATAGTTAGTCAGTGTTTAAAATGTAAAATGCATAATTCCCCCTCCCTCCACGACCGCCGCCATATTGAAAAAACGGGCACTTTCTTCGGATTTTTGCTTATAAGCACCTTCGTTTAGGAGCATTTTAGCTAGAAAAGAGCTTAGACAATGTTGTAGACAATAAAATTTACTATAACTTACATATTAAATTTTCAGATAGTTACGAAGATATGAACATTTAAAAAAATGTATAAACACGCAATTTCCAGGTATGTAATCATATGAAACTTCTGGTTTATATCTTTGTTTAGGAGCATTTTAGCTAGGAAAGAGCGTGAGCAATGTTGTAGAGAATTATAATTTACATTTCAAATTCCTAAACGATATTTTCAATATGGCGGCGGGCGCGGAGGAGGGGGAATTGTGCATTTTGCGTTTTAAACACTCACTAACCATCCTAGACAACATATCAAAAATTCAAAACTACCGGACCGTTTGTAAGGTAAACCCCCTTTATTCATTGGATTACTGCCCGCGAAGTTGGTCGAGGTCGGGCGAATATGATAGTCTGAAGGCACTTCGCTGCAAAAACCCATACTTCGGTCAACTTCGGTCGACTCGACCGTTCGGCTTCTCGTACATTCCACGCTTATTTGCTGACGCTACGACCACCCACCACCGTTGCTGATGGTGTTATATAACGTTTAAGTTGCGCTAAAATATGACTAACCATGTTATAATATATTGATTGTTTATAATATATTGTAGATTGTTAAAATTATTAGTTAATTTAATAACATTTTTTGTGTATTTGACTCGAACCCCGGCAAAGGCAAATAGTTGTGTGATGAACTCGAATATTTGTGCCTGGGTCATGAATGTTATTTGTATTTAAGTAGGTACGAGTATGTATCTATATAAGGATATTAAGGATGTTTATCGTCGTCTAGTGTCTATGCACACAAGCCTATACTAGAAGTTAATGTGGGGCTAGATCGATTTTCGACTTCATCCTTATGTTCCCAGTTACCACCTATTCGCTTAAAGCGATTTGCTTCCTCATTCTCTCATCTATCTCACGGCTAAGGATTTTTTTATAACGGCACAACATAGTGGCTCCACTTCGAATAGAACTCGCTCCCATCGCGTCTTCCAGACAATTATAATTTAATTTGGGTTTTCAAGAACAGAGTGCGTACTCTGTTGGTGAACAAGCGCTTTTTTTTTCATGGCAAACGAGCAAACAGTCGCCCATAAACACCTGTAACACCAGAGGAGTCACAAGTGCGTTGCCAGCCTTTCAAGTGGAAGTACGCTCTTTTCTTGAAGACGTTTGAAAATCGTATCGGTCCGGAAATACCGCAAGCGACAATTCATTCTACAATGCCTACATCTATAGCTACATCCTAGACCCCCATTTTAAGATCTGGTGATACTGTGATCAATCGCCGATCAGTTTGTGATCATGATATTGCATTATTTATTACAATCAATATCCTCATTCCAGGGGGCATATGAAGTTTGCTTTTATAAGGGCTTGTGCACAAATCACGTGAGGTTTTTTCGGCTACTTTTTGACCCCCCTCCCCCCTGATGATATTTGGTGAGGTGTTTTGCTTACCTTTTTTTATATTTATTTAAATGTTTACTAAGACAAGTCGGTATGTCATATTTCAAGAAAACTGAAAAAGTCCTATGGCTCCTTATCCGTTAAAATATGCTGATTGTTTTAGACATTTTTCTCTATGACAATCATGTTTCTAACATATTTTCATTTATACGACTACTACTCGTATATATTAGAAACCTACAGTTTGAATTTTTCATTGATAATTTTTGTTTCAAAAAGAACTCTAAATTGACAAAATTCACACAAAAAACTGTTTTCATCTTCGACTGCACGCAATTTAAGCATAAAATAGCTATGTTACTATTTAGAACTCCGGGGAAAGAATCCACCTTAAAAAGTTGGTTGAGTTTATCAATATATTTGTCATATCATGAAAAAAATACGTTTCAAAATGTATGAGGCGTATTATCATTGAAAAGCGGTTTACAGACAACCAACCGTCATGTTTTTTTTTTCAAACTCAAGTTTCAAGCTGGTTTTTTTTCTGTTTCAGACACAACCATGGAACGGAACACGCTGATGGCGAAGTGCTATCCTCGCATCAAAGACTACTGTCGAGAAAAGCACGGCTTGGAATTTCAGGTGAGAAAAGTTGATTTTTACCAGCTTTTATTCATCATCGCCAGCCGTTTCTTTCTTGGGTTTCCTCCTTTACTTTTTGGTAAGCCATGACTTTTACAGCGACAAAAGCGCAGCCCTGAAATTGAAGAAGTGATTCATCAGCATCATCATTGGCCTTTTACATCTATAACAGATGAGTTAAGAGGCATTATTCCTTTTAAAATTTGTTTTTTTCATATTGTGACAAATATATTGATAATTCCAACCAACTGTTTGAAGGAAATAATACTTTTCCCCGAGTTCTAGGTAGTAACATAGCTATTTCCTGCTTTCATTGCGTGCAGTCGAAAATAAGTTGAAAAAACTATTTTTCACCGTGAAATTTGTAAATTTCAAGTAGTTTTTGAAACAAAAATTATCAATGAAAAATTCAAACTGTAGGTTTTAAATATATACCAATAAATCCCAATAGCCCTGTTCTAGGTAGTAAGTAACGTCAATAATATGTTAAGAAACATGTTTGATCATAGAGAAAAATTTCTAAAACAATCAGCATTTTTAAAGGAATAAGGCCTCTAAGCAGCGTCTAATAAAGTGCGGGATTTACGAAGATGGTGTGTGTCTGAGCCAAATATTATTGGGGGGATGAAGCAGCCAGACTCCGGTGGCTCGAACATCTAGAGAATGCCGGATAGGGCGGTAAAAAGGGCGAATATTGGACAGCCTGTAGGTCGTCGACCGGTCGGCCGACCGAGGTACCGATGGAAGGATGAAGTTGTGAAGGACCTACCGCTCTACATGCAGGAATCTGGGAGGAGATTGCTCAAAACAGAGCGTATTGGCGTCATTTCGTATCGGAGGCCCCACTACGGGTCGCTGCGCCAGCGGAGTAAATGAGTAAGTAAGTATTTACAAAGATAGCTGGATATCCCGATACGAGAACGACAGCCACGGCCGCATGACAAATAAATGTTGCGTCTATCGATGAAGGGGGAAGAACTGCACGATTGGTGTATTAAGTTGCGCTTGTGGGAAAGAGAAGCAAACCATGCGTCATCATATGCAACCACACCATCGCACAAAGTCTCCGTAGGTCACGGTTTTCGGACATATCAAGCTTATTTGTATAGATTACGTACTAGAAGGCACCTTCTTCCGCATTTTTTTACCCATAGTCGGGTAAAAAGTCTCCTATAACTATCTTTAGATGTCTAGCTATCCCTGTACTAGAATTGGTAAAAATCCGTTCAGCCGTTTCGGTATGGGGTGAATTGCAGAAAATATGTACCATTGGAATTTCGTAACTAAACTGAGAGTAACGAAACTGATAATGGCTGTAACGAAACTGATAACATAAAGCGTCGGACTCATGAAATAAAACTAGTGATGTTTTATGGTTTCGTTCGCAGAATTATTTAATAAAACGTTTTAATTTCAATTAGCAATATTAATTCATGATTTTTGGTTTACATAATCACAGTGTGAATAATAATAACAAATATGATCTAAATAATTAATTAATGTCTACAGTAGCCAGTCTTAATTCTTTCTTAAGTATTATTTCTGGATCTGGACTCTGCTGCCTATAAGATTTATTTTCTTTTTGGTATAATAACGTGCGGAATATTGTCTCCAATTATCGCTAGTTATTTCTTTTTGTTCCTTATTTTGACTTTTTACTCCACGTTTTCTTGATTTCTTTACTCTGTCTAAATGTTTCACTCTTAACACTTCATATTTTGTAGGATTTTGCTTTAAACGTTATCTTTATTTCCTTTGCCTTTCAGCATTTGTCTACTGTAAAAAAGTGTTTTTATTTTTGTACTGAAATACTTGGTAAAAAATATTTTTACATAGTAAATTTATTTCTAATGAAGTCGGTTAAAAATATGCTGTAAATGCTAAAATAAATCAATTAGGGAATTGAAACAGAGACAAAAAATATTACAGTCCATATTCAGATAGGTTTTTCGACCTATAAAAAAGGTTTTATAGTATGAACTAACCCTTACATTTTATCAGTTCCGTTACATAACGAAACATAACGAAACTGAGACAAGATATATGAGAAATCGCAACCTAAAACAATATTTTTCTTCAAACGTGTAATGCATTCATCTGGAACTATGTAAATTTGTAAGATTCAGAGTAAAACCAATCGGCAATGAATAAACTGGAGTACGAAAATAAAGATTTTATATGAGAAAAGCGCCGTTACTCAACCTGAGATTTTTTAGCTCATTTACTCAAGACTATCGATCGACGCACCACTTTGTTGAAAATAAAGTGGCTGTCGCCGTGTTTATCATTTTGGAACATGTCAAAGTGCTGCCGGTATAAGAAAAAATAATTCTACTAAGAACTGAGACATTTCTTTGGGATTAAATGCTCCGTAACTAAGCCTGAGTAACGAAACTCCAGTAAGTTGGGACAAGTTTATCATTATAAAAATTTCACAACTATTTATAATAAACGTAAATATATTTATACAGAATTTAAAGATGATCTAATAAGGACTGGATAATTTACAGTTAAACTTTAAAATAAATAATATCAATCGTAACAAATTTCTGAGATAAAAATACACTCAGAATTGGGACATGAGAATAATATATGAAGTAACTGCGTACCTCTTAGGAAAAAAATACTTAAAAAAGAAAATAAAAAAGGAATTGAAATAAAAATATCTTATCTGAATTGAAAGAATTCTTATTATCAAAGTAACATAGTTACATTGTGTTTTATTCTCATGATATATGTTTAAATTCATTCTGTTTTCATGGGACACTCATAAGCATACTAAAGGGTGCATATTTTCTGCAATTCACCCTATGATGAGAGGACACAGAACATTCTATACCAAATCCTGCATCGCGATTTTAAGATGTTTCTTGAAATAATAACCCCTCTCTATAGAAAACTAGTTTTTAATCCTCATCTTCATCATATCAACCGATAGATGTCCACTGCTATACAAAAGCCTCCCACAAAGTTCTCCACAACGATCGGTCTTGCGCCTCCGTCATCCAATTTCTGCCCATAACCCTGACCAGGTCGTCGGTCCACCTTGTTGGAGCCTTTCCACGGTGCGTCTTCGGGTCCGCGGTCGCCACTCAAGAACCTTTCTAATTCAATTTAATACAAATTCAGAATTGTATTATAGCAACCACAATGTACAGTCGAATATATTAAGCTACAACTTTTCCGCAGTAAACTGTACTAGTACCCGGTCGATATCGGCAAAATTTTCTTTTTAAAGGCACCTGCGATGCCTTTATTACCTTCTTCATAATGTAGAAGGCTGAGGCTTTGAAATGAGGCCGTTCGAATGCTTTAACTTAATGCTGTCTGAATTCTGAAGTCGGAACTTTAGGGGCGAACCTGAAAAATATGTGCTTATACCTTTTAATTTTAGAATGCGTATTTGAATAATATTTGCCGCGTAAAAGCTTACTGGAGTATGTTTGATTGAGTACGATCTTGGCCTAAATTAAAGCTTGAACAGAAATCTGTATATGAAATACTCTGCTTCACATAGGTACCAAAAATCAACTGCGGGTCTAGAGGTCCCCTCTGGCGACCCCACCCGCACAGTCACGCCAGCAGCCTTCGTATAATCGCAAGACTCAGGCCTATCATAAAAAAAAAAACAATGTCCCAGATCCAGAAAATATAGAATGACCACACCATCTCATGGGAATATTTTATTTCGAAACATAATTATGTTTTTTCGAAATTATTTTGAAATGTCCGTACATTAACACCAGATTTTTTTATTGTTATATAGACAGATACAAAGATTATCACGCAAAGAAAAATTAAATTGCGCTCATACGTGGTCCACACCGGGACTCGAACCCGGTATCTTTGGATTAACGGTCCAACGTCTTAATTTATTCTCTACTTGGATGCGCCCGCAACTTTGTCCGCGTATTTTCTTTAACGTAGTCGGGTAAAATGTATCCTATAACCATCTTTGGATGTTCAGCTATCCCTGTACCAAAGTTGGTTAAAATTCGTCCAGCCATTTGGGCGTGATGAGAGGAGAATGCAAATTATAACCACTAGATTGCTTTTGGTAACTACGGCTACCTGTCACCACTCTTATTTTATTATATAAATAGAGTCCAATTCAAAATTCGAAGCAATTGAGTGGATAACCAACAGATGGCGCCAGACTGGTGTGGCGCCGCGCTCCCATACAAAACAAATTATGATCCTGCATCACGCTATTAACATTTTTCCTGATCCTGAATTGACCTGATGGTGGATTATGGAAGTGCCTACTGGATCCCTAGACTGGTTGCCAGAAGTGTGGTTTTCGTATATCTACTCACTTTAACGAACATTTACAACCAATATCATAAAATTGACCTGATGATAAAACCGCACATGTTTAAGTTAAACCAATCCAAATATCCAATAGGCACTCTAAAGCCCATCATCATAAAGGTTGCGCCACGTCCATTTTATTTTGGACGTATTTATTAAAAGTACCTACCTTGTACGAGTAAAAACCTTGTAAAACAAGTACAAATACCGAGAAGTATTTTCCCTTTTATTGGTGTAGGTAACCCTAGGAGTATGACACGCCACACAGAAGCTACAACCAACAGCATCGCACGTCATTCCAAATTACCAATCAGCTACAAGTAGGCTAATTCCTTTGCAAAAGCGGCAAATAACAAAAGAGTGTGGTTTCTGTAGTGTTCTGTGCTGAAATCATGACCCCTCTCCATAGAAAACGAATGTTCAACACAAATCTCCAATTTTATAAACTACCCAACTATAGTCCAGTCCACACAACTATGGTCCAATTTAATCCGAAGATTACTCGTTAATATTATGACAATTATTACGAATAAGCTCTAAGGTGAACAACATAATTAAACGAATATGGATTTTGATAAAAATAAACGAGTTTTGTTTTGGACCATAGTTGGATGATTGGACTATAGTTGGGTAGTTTTACGGTTTAGATTTTTGATGAGTGACGTACGCTCCAACGGCCCGATTAATATAGATTCTGAGCTGGTATACATCAAACTCTCACAAACGAAATTCCTATTAAAAACAAAGCATCTATTAATACACCGCACGTGCGTCCGCTTCCGGCGGCCATGTTTACAAGTACACTATTTGTGGACCAATACTGCCACAACTCGTATTTGTATTGAAAAAGTTGGGCTCTTTATTATTGGTCAAGAGAGCAGTAAGTAAGGAACAAAACACACGTGACAAATTATCTATCCCTTTCTTATCAGTAGGCATCGGACTGATACCACGGTAAGACTTAAGAGAGCCGATATTAACAATAAATTACAATTCATACTCATTAATTTATTTCATTCCAAACTGCCTTTATGGTTATTGTGGTTAACATTCGAAAGTAATAAATGACTAAAATTATAAATAAAATAAAATTTGTACAATATAACAAACTCCTAGGAGTATTTTATAGTATATAGTATTATATTGTATTCTTTAACTATATTAATTGACAATATCATGCATTTTTTATTCGTTAACTGGATTTGAGATCAATAGAGAACCTATTTACTCCAAAAAACATGGAATACGTCGCAAATATTGACGTATTTTATGATGACGAAAAAATCAATGCCTACACAAATCAGGTCTTTGTATATTCTTCTAACTTTGGCCTTGACTATAAAATTAAAATTGCGAATTAAACACAGGTCCGCCTCCGCCGGCCATGTTTACAAGTACACCAGCTATTTGTGGACCAATACTGCCACGTATCGAAAAAGTTGAGTTCTTATTCTTGGTCAAGAGAGCGGTAAGCAAGGGCCTCTGTTGAACATGTGACAGAATATTATCTATCCATTTCTTATCAGTGCAGTGTGATAAAGACTGATGCACGACTGAGTCACGTTAGGGCTAGACCCAAGTAGGACGCAGGCTACATAAGCACTAATAGAACCCTTAGACAGCTTTTATACAACTTAAATCAGTGGTATAATGGCTGTTTAAGCTCTTATTCAGTTGGTTTGCTACTTGGGGATGGTCTAGCCCACCAGGTTCGGTGGAGCAACTACCATCCAAATAATCCATTAAAAACGATATATTGATAATGTCAAAAGGTAGTCCTAACCCTCCTCGCTTCGCTCGTCGTCGTACCTAACGGAGACCTAAATCACGAATTTCATATGTCGGACTTGACATTGTCAAACAAATATTGACTGAAACGACTGACTGTTGAGTTTCTTTCGGCGTTTCTTCTCAACAGCGGTCTCCTTTTGTGAACTACCGGTAGACTCAGACTCGTGCCTTTGTGGCCTATACGTGCAGGAAAAGGTTGTTCATTGTTTCATTATAGGATAAAATAGATAGGGCATTAAAGTCATTTTATATAATGGATTTTGACTTTTAGGACAATAGTCTTATTTTTATGCCCGATTCAATCTCTTTTCGAATAAGTAAAAAGTTATAAAGTCGGTTTATTATCCTGCCTGATGATGTGAAAAAGATTAAAACGCATTTATAAGAAGCCAGTAATCCTTCCTCAAAATTGTTTTTCTTTCTGGGAACTCTTTATTAATATTCCTCGGAGTGATTTCTTCGAATATCTTCGTTATTTTTCCAAACCGCTATAAAACATTGTCCTCCATTGATCCGATTTCGAATCTTCGTTTAAGTTAAGGGTGAGCTCACTACTTCTTTTAAGAGGCCTTTCGAATTCTATTTTTTTTCGTATTGTAAGGAAGATGTGAAATTAAAAAGTAAATTAATATAAATATTAATTTAAATTTGAATTTCAAAGGGTAATGTCGATGTTTAGGTCGAACCGTAATAGTCTCATGTGATACCTAATTAATATACCAGTAGCATAGAAAGGGATAGAAAAATCTTAAAAGTGTAATGTGAGAGTGAAACAGAAGAGTGGTGAATAAATGTAGGTACTTCCAAAATGTCGTTGTTTCAATAGTACAATCAGTATTATGACGAATATATTGATAATTTCAGCCAACTTTTTAAAGTGAATTAATACTTTTCCCTGGGTTCTAAAAAGTAACAGCTATTTTATGCTTTCATTATTCATATTCAGTCGAAAATAAGTTAAAGAAACAGTTTTCTGCTTGAATTTCGTCAATTTCGACTAGTTTTTGAAACAAAAATTATCAATGAAAAATTCAAACTGTAGGTTTCAAATATATACCAATAAATATCAATAGACCTATTCTAAGTAATAACATTTATGATATGTTAAGAAACATGTTAGATCATAGAGAAAAATATCTAAAACATTCAGCATTTTTGAACGGATAAGAAGGCTTACATCAATTTCTTTGTATCAATCTATACATCGGAGATGCTATGATTTTGTGCGACCAGCGGTTGAGCGAGAGATCCGACCGCGGCGGCATAACGAGTGAGCGAGACACAGTACCCTCACCGCTGCCGCTGTCGCGCAAACTGGCGTCTCCGTATCAGCAACAGACGCCCACTGCTGAACATATGCCTCCCTTGTAGCTCGCCACAATGTGCGGTCCTGTACAGACCGCATCCATCGATTCCCCGCTATACTCTCACGAGTTCCGTCTGTCCACCTAGACTAAGGCCTTCCACGCTGCGCTTTCTATACGTGGTCACCACTCTATCTGCTGCCGCAACAGCCATCCGATCTCCGGGCTACATGGCCCGTTGGCACTTCAACCGTGCAATCCTATTTCTTGTGCAATTCTTTGTAGTGCTATTCTATTGCTTTAAAAAGAATGATATTTCCGCATTAATAAGAATTAATGGAACATGACATAAAATAGCACCCTCTCTTGTTTACTCGTTCACTGCTGTGGAGTGTGGTATGATATTAACGTGATGCCATAGATGACGCTAAAGTGTAAAGCCTTTCAAATAATAAATGCAAAGATCAAGACACGAAGCACGGGTATTCTGGCGTTCGGGTGGTGGAGTGGTTGACACGTAGGACCGGTAATCCAGAGGTACTGCGTTCAATTCCCGGTCAGTCAATTGTGCTCTGGTTTTTGTATTAGTGGTTCTAACTGTCGTATTCTTTCGCGGATAGGTCGAAGATGCTGGCATAGATGTCGTAGATTTCAGTTATTTTTGTATATCCTTATATTTCTTTACATACGGAATAATAAATTCCAACATTTTTTTACGGTATACACGACACAAAGCTCTCTCGATCTCCATATTAATTTCCACCTGTTAGAAATATGAAACGTTGTCAAGACCAGTGCCTTCCCCTTAACCAATGCTATGATCCGACCGCAATATTTTCAGCGGTTTCCCGGTAAAGCGCGATTAGGCTATCGATCCAGGAACCGCTGTCACCAGTTCTCTTATGAAATTCTACGATTTCTAAAAATGCCTATTCACTGATCTCATAATCATGATGCTACGGTGTTGGGATTAGGAAGTATTAAGAGTCAGGTGTTTGACAATTTTTCATCAATTTCACTACCCAAAAGTTGCCTGGAAGAGATCCCTTTTTGGCTAGAGACCGTTTGTTGTCTACCGTTATTTATAAATTGTATTTGTCTTGTTTCCTTTTGTAAACTTTTATTGGTGTGCAATTTGTTGTAGTGTATCGTGATTCATCAGAACGCATCATACATTTTTTAGGGAGCCCCGAGCGAGAGAGGCGTATACCTGTAGGTAATATAAATAATAATCATTTTTTAACAAAAAATTACTGACATCAGCGGAACGAAGTTTTGCTATATGACAACGGGACCATTTAGAAACTATGCTTATTGAAACATAAAAAGAAATGTCTAATTCAGTGCAGCCGTTTTCAAGTAATCGTGAGACGCCAAAAAAAAACATATATTTTTTTTGTTTTTTATGCATGGCCTACTCCGTTTTTGACGTCGGTTAAAAGTGATATGAAAATAACATGATATTACATCAGGAAGGAAAGTACCCTTTTATTCACCTTTCGTAGAAGATCATAACCACCGTACAATTCCTGAGAGCATAAAACCAACGACTTTTTTCATATCCATTTTTTTTATTAAATCATAACTGAGAACACACACCTAGATAACATTTAAGTTCCTTTTACTTACAACTAATAACGTTTTATAACACTGCTTCTAAGCGCCATCTATTGACACTTTTACAAACTACGTTCTAATATGATATGCCCTCATAGAGAGCGGAAATGGACTGTTTTACGCCTCGGGAAAGTGTACTCAGTCTAAGGCTTACCCGCTAGGGGCACTGTCACAGTTGGGTTAGGACCAAACATTTGGATGAAATTAAGGCGTTTAGCGAGGAAATAAAAGCGATGGGAATAAGTTCCGTTGTGCGACCAAAATTTACGATACAATAAGAAACCTTAAAATAGAACCTTAAGGTACTTTATTGGAAGGTTAACTGTCGTCGCACAACGGAGACAAATATTAATTGAGTGAGTTAAGGGTGAGTTAAGGTGGTAAACTTTTTGGTCTTCACCCAGTTGTGGTCTAAAAATAACTTACAATTTATACTGAAACTACGAGGCGCCCGCAACTTCGTCCGCATATTTTTCTTTACCGTTGACAGGTAAAAAGTATCCTATAACCATCTTTGGATGTCCAGCTATCCCTGTACCAAAATTGGTTAAAATTTGTCCAGCCGTTTCAGCGTAATGAGAGGATATTGGAAATTATGGCCAACAGATGGCGCCAGGCAAAATATCACTTCCTCGCCAAGGCAAGACATAAAACTTTAGACAAACCGTGGGCAGTAATTCGTAAAGCCCCAGATCAACGAATCAAGGCAACAAACTGCGATCTGGGACATTTACGAATTCACCACCCTATGGTATGTAATGTAAAAAATGTTTTTCAAAATGGCGAACATGGCAGAGATATAGTTTTTTTTTATATGTACAAAGTACTACTTAAAACCTTTAGTGAATAATCATATGTTTACAAATGAAGCGAAAATTTAAAATATAATAAAATTTACGATGCCACCCTAAGGCATGTCGAAGCAACTGGTTGAAAAATTCAATGGCTCTGACATCTGATTCGGTGGTCCAATTGGGAGGACGCCCGTGTTGGCCCGGAAAGCCGTTGGAAACGCAGGTTCGAATCCTGTCCGAATCATTAAATTTTTCAATTTTCGCTTCATTTGTAAACATTTAGTTTACGTTAGCAGACGTTACTGCTTTAATAAAAATAAGTAATTCGGGTGTAGCACATCGTTACTATCGATTCCCAACAAATTTGAGACGATGGTGCCGACGATAAAGGTCTAAATCTTTACGGTAGATGGCGCTACGATGCCACCCTAAGGCATGTCGAAGCAACTGGTTGAAAAATTCAATGGCTCTGACATCTGATTCGGTGGTCCAATTGGGAGGACGCCCGTGTTGGCCCGGAAAGCTTTCTTGTAGTTTCTATTTTATTCTCACACTTTTCCTCACTTATGTCTTAAAATACACTTTTAATATGTTTTCTTGTAGAACTACGTATAGTTAAGTTCATATCATTGTAATAGTTAAGTACTTATGCTTTCTGAAAAAATTACTGACTGTTGAGTTTCTTTCGGCGTTTCTTCTCAACAGTGGTCTCCTCTTGTGAAATGCCGGTAGACTCAGACATGTAAAAGTGCCCTTGTGGCCTACTTGCAGAATAAAGTGCATTATTTCATTATTATTAAAGCCGTTGGAAACGCAGGTTCGAATCCTGTCCGAATCATTAAATTTTTCAATTTTCGCTTCATTTGTAAACATTTAGTTTACGTTAGCAGACGTTACTGCTTTAATAAAAATAAATAATTATATGATTCCAGGTGGTGGACATGCGATGGGGAGTCCGAGACGAGGCCACGGATGACCATATGACCACCGAGCTATGTATGAGGGAGATCAAGAACTGTCAGAGGCTGTCCATGGGGCCCAACTTCGTCGTGTTCTTGGGACAGAAGTATGGGTACAGGTAAGCTTCTCAATCTCAACAGCGGTCTCCTCTTGTGAAAGTCGGTATATTCAGATTTAGAGATGTGAAAGTAAATAAATAATAATAATAGTAGTAAATATATGTATTTATCTAAGTATTTATCTATTAAAACCTATATATGTTAGTTGCACCGCCCACAACTTATCTGCTTTGCCCGATGGTTGACTGGTAGAGAATGCCCAATGGCATTAAGTCCGCCTTTTGTACGATCTGTTTTTCATTTGTGCAATAAAGATTAAATAAATAAAGTGCCCTTGTGGCCTACTTACAGAATAAACGTTTTGATTTTTTTTGATTTGATTGAACTAATTATCAATTTGCTGGAACAAATCTCTCTGAAGAAGTTAGAGGGTTTGGTAAATTTTCAGTACTTTCAAGGACAATTTGTCCTATCAGGTCGAATTTGGGCAGCTAAAAAAAATACGTGTCTGCTATTTTATACTACTCTATAACATATATCAAAATAAATCCAATCGGAGTCGGACAGTTGGGTACCCTTCCTTTTTTCCTACTTAATTAAAGCTCGTATCTCAGTGTCAATTTACTTACTAGATACGAGGTTTTGAAGAGCAGTGACAGAAATTTTAGTGAACTTCGGTTATCACCAGGCAAAATATTCCGCAAATTTTAAGTGATTTTAGCATAATAAAGCCACTACATAATAATTTTAGCATAATAAAGCCAATACATAATAACTTTAGCATAATAAAGCCAATATATAATAACTTTAGCATAATAAATCCAATACATAATAACTTTTTAGCATAATAAAGCCAATACATAATAACTTTAGCATAATAAAGCCAATCTACAGTGATGAAAGTTACGTTTATTTCAATAGGATTCTGTATTTATTTCTCAAAAAGAACTAAGGTTTGCAGCATTCCGGTAACCAATGTTTTGAAATTGGGTATAGACAGATCCTTGACAAATTGTTATTGACGATTAATAATGCAAATATATGACGTATGCACATTATTGCCATGTGAAAGCTGTTTGTAGCGCCGCTATTCCCGGGCCGGACCGACACTTGTTAGGCTAATGGCTATATACCATTCACTTTGTTTTATGAAACATGTGACATCTATTTTTTTTAATGTGGGTACACAACACACCACATTTTTCATATTGATACATAGATCAAAGTTCAAAGACAAATTGAAATGCGTAACCTGGTGAAATAGTTATTTGAATGGCTTAATAACAATGCAAGACCGACACACAAAGAAAAAGGGAAAATTCGAAAAGTTGCTTGGGTGTTCGGGTGGCGGAAAGGTTAACACGCTGGATCGGCAATCCAGAGATTCCTGGTTTCTTTCACCAGGTTACGCATTTCAATTTGTCTTTGAGCTTTAATCTTTATATCAATGGTTTAATTCCCGTAAAACTACCCAACTATAGTCCAGTCCTTACAACTATGGTCCAATTTAATCCGAAAATTACTCGTTAATATTATGACAATTATTACGAATAAACTCTAAGGTGAACAACATAATTAAACAAACTTAAATAAAAACGTATAAAATCATTGATAGAATACGGATTTTGATAAAAATAAACGAGTTTTGTTTTGGACCATAGTTGGATGATTGGACTAATAGTTGGGTAGTTTTACGTGGCGTCACCGATAGGTTTCACCGGAAGACCAGCGCTGGTTCCCGGGCCAGCATTTATGCTGAGGTGTGACCTTTTCGTGGCATACACAACAGCGATATTATTTTATTTTATTTTGCTAATATTTGTTGTCCACTTTGTGTATGTTAACGAATAAATTTTTATTCTATTCTATTCTATTCTTTACGGTTGTGCTTTTTTCTCCAGACCAATCCCCACATACGTGCTATCTTCGGAGCTGCAGATGCTACGAGACGATCTGGCGGCAGGTGGAGTAGACGTCATACTTCTGGATACTTGGTACAAGAAGGATTCGAACGCGGTGCCTCCCGTCTCCGTACTGCAGCCCATTTCTTCAATTCTTATCAACTTTAACAACAAGGCAAGTAATATTCAGTGCTTATTCTTACCGCGACAACTGTCACGCTCGCACGGCATTGAAAGGAAAGTGACAGCATGCCTAGGGCTTGTGCACAAATCACGTGAGCTTTTTTCGGCTACTTTTTGACCCCCCCTCCCCCCTGGTGATATTTGGTGAGGTCCTTTGCTAACCCCCCCTCCCCCTCACTACCTCACGTGTATTTTATTTTCCAAACTTTCGTAAAATAGACTAGCTATTTTAAAGTATTTAACAAGTGAAGATTTATTTTTAACAAAACCGAGAAAAAACTATCGATTTTTTCTTAGTTCGTTCACTGTGGAAAAATACACGTGAGGTCTCCTTATACCCCCCCTTCCCCAACGTGATATATCGTGATTTTTTCGTGACCCCCCCCCTCCACCTATTGAACCTTACGTGATTTGTGCACAAGCCCCTAGCAGAACTGTGACACGTGACTTTTTGACCCGCAAGAAACACTACCTGTCACTTTTCTTTCGATACCGTGCGAGCAAGACAGGTGATATAGTCGCGCGATATGCTATAGGCACCCCACTCCACTAGTATGTAATGTATGTTATACCAAGTTTTATATGAAGTATTTACGACGCGTCTGGCGCCGTTTGTAGAGCACCTACTTACTGAGCCTGCGATCCCGGATTCGAATCCCGGCCACTGGCCAGGGCAAATATTTGTGTGATGAACTCTATAATTTGTGCTTGCGTCATGGTTGTTCTATGTATCCATACTAATATTATAAATGCGAAAGTGTGTCTGTCTGTCTGTTACCTCTTCACGCTTAAACCGCTGAACCGACTTAGATGAAATTTGGTATGGAGATAGTTTGAGACGCGGGAAAGGACATAGGATACTTTTCATCCCGAAAAAAAATAGTGTTCCCGTGGGATGAGCGGGTAACACCGCGGGGCACAGCTAGTATATAATATATCGTCGTCTAGAACCCCATAACACAAGCCTTTTTGAGCTTCATTTGGGACTAAATCGATTTGTGTAAGGTTGTCTGATATTATTTATCATGAATTTAAGTTTAAATACATAAACAGCTATTGCAAATAATAGTAACTAACATACAGTCATTCTTCTCTTCTAGGTTTCAGGCATTTAGCAATAGTCCTACCCACAATAGGGCAATGCGCATTGTCCAATATAAAGTAATATTTTTTTAATTGACTACTACTCAGTGGCTCAGCGAACCAAAGCGGGTCTTGGCCTCCGACAAGAGTTTTTGCCATTTTCCACGATCCAGTACCGTTTCCCGCCAATTAGCCAATTAGACTCATGTCAAATTATAATATACCTACTAATGTTTATTCCGTATAGTATTTAGCAAAGGAAACCTAAATATATATTTTTTCAATTCTTAAAAGTGATAGATGGCTGAAAAAAACATAATTTGAAAAAATGTTTTTTAATTCTCATTTTGAAATGCTTAAAACGCTGTCCGCCATTTTCGCTTATGATAGTGACGTCATAGATCCTGTAAAGATAACTGAAAGTCTACTTTGACGACTTCGAATAGTGCCGTCGTTATCGATCTCCCTGTCAAAGTATATTGGAGTGAACGGAATGGCACTATACGACGGTCGAATTTCGAATATTTACAGGTACACGCCACAGCCCAAGCAGCACATTAGTGAATTTTGCAGCTTATCTTACAGCTTTAAGTTCTAAATGAGTGGTTTAACAGTGTTTGATACAACTTATAGCTTTAAACACAACTCAAAACTGTATATGAGTTCATCCTATCACTTGTAGTTGCATAGGAACGTTTTTTGTTTCTACTTTATTACTTATGGTGGGATAAAGTCGATTTTGCTACTTAAAGTTGCATGCAGGTTCAAATAGTCACTCAATAAGAAGCAATAGTGCTATATAAGGCCTTAAAATCACTTATAAGCAACTTTTACATATAAGTGGGAACATACCCTTATTTGGAACTAAAAGTTCCAAATGACTAGTACAATAGCGAATTATATCACCAATAGTGGCTAAAGGGATAATTTTACGGCTCTTTTGGAACCAAAAAATATTGCAACTTTAAGGCCTAAGAAGTACCTTATTGCCACTCCAACGCATAAATAGGTCTCAATAGGAGGTTCTTGGAACCAAAAGCAGTTATTTTCACTTATTTCAAACCACTAACGAACTAAAAGTTCTATTATTGTTCCTATTTGCGCCTTGTCAAAATATATTTAATAGTCTTGCTTGTTTAGTAGTCTACAAAAGAGCAAATAATTACTATTGGTAATATCATTCACTGCTTTGCCACTCGCAAGATACAAATAAGTGATTATTAGACTTGATAGTTCCAAATAAGGAACAAATAAGTGAAAATAAACACTGTAGGATCTTTTTTGTTTCGCCATGTTTACAAATGGAAGCCTATGAAAATTGATTATTTTAACCCTTAACTACCTACGTCCGATTTCTATAGCACAACCACCTACGAGAGGTCACGGAGACCTCTACTTGAAATGGGTCTAAAACATTTTTAAATATTTATGTTAGAGGTACATTTATATAATATTTACCGTTTTAACGGTTTTAGGCATTTATTAACAAATATCGATACAACATTAATCAACAATATGTTCTTTAAATGTAACATAATAACATTCCCTTATGTTTTTTACGATTTTTTTTTCTTAAAACATTTGGAATATGAGATCACTAAATATTCTGACACTATATATTCTTTTCTTGGTAAATCTTAAAGTACAATAATCAGTCATGCAAATCAGCTATAAATTTTATATAAAAATAAGTAATTTTTACAAAATTGCAAGCTATTAACCTCGTCCTGCCCAGGCTTTAAATTCTTACTTGCTAAATATGCCCACTGTCATTCCTAAAGGACAGTATAAATGTAAGCGTTCCTGCCCAGAACAATTTTCGCTTAAATTTTGAACTTGCATATAAAATATTATACTTATTTTTTTTTTGGGATACAAAGGTACTGTACATTACTGATTTTTGCGGGTTTTAAGCCAATATATTTTGTTCTTTTAAAAGGACATTGGGCAGAACCAACAAAATCATCTTAGTTCTATTTGTCATTTATGGAGGACATTGGGTACATTTAAATAAAAAATCTAAAGTTATTTATAATCAAACTTTTATTATTTACTTAATCTTAACAGGGATCAATCACACTACTGTCAACGGTAAACTTAAGTAAAAGCCTTTTTCTTTAATTCTAATTGATCAGTCTTGCCCAGAAGATCATTAGGCACATAAGACGGCTCTAATATATATATCGTTTTTGGTAGATACTGCTGTTCAGACCATGCATTTTGAGTGGATCCTGATGATGATGGCACACTGACTAGTGACCTTCCTCGTCCACGTGATCGTCCTCGAGAACCTCCACGAGATCGCCCACGAGAACAACGTGCAGCAACCCCTTGTTCTGCTCTTCCGCGGTTGCTTTCCCGTTGTTCAGTCGAATTAATGGTTTCTCCTTCAGACTTCGAAGAATCGCTGTCGCTTACCGATCGCGTTTCCCGTGTAGGATTGTACTCTGGGCTACTGTCATCATCGGAATTAATGAAGTCACCGATGTCAGGATCACCGAGAAAATCTTCGATATCTATGTCCCTCAAACCTATAACAAAAACAAATATTATTCATCAAATATGCCCAATGGGATTTAAAAAGGACATACTAACTTTACGCATTTGTAAAAAATCATAAATGAAACAAAACTATTAAATTATTACGCATTTGGTTTATCAAACTATTAAATGTAAGATTTAAAACCTTTTTACTCACTTAGAATCTACGATTACATTGATAAAAATGGATTAAACTTACCTCTTCCCGAGCGTCGTGCCATCTTGGCCACGTGGACTGACACTGACGCAAAGTTTTTTGTCTATTGAATCCAAAATGGAGGCCCCGTCATTGACAACATTTTAACCAATCAGGTGCCAGTAGTAAAATTGGCCAATAAGGGCAGTTGACAACACTAGGCGTGAAATTCGAATTTGTGATTTTTAGTTGACACTGGGCAGAATTACGATCTTAATATTTTTAAGCATGGGCAGGACGTGTGTAGTTCATTTTGTCATTTAAAAAAGACAATGGGCAGGACGAGGTTAAAATAGCTATTTCTTTAGCTTAGTCATATTACCGTAATTTTTTTTAAATAACAAAAATTTAAATTTTGCAACACGAGATCACAATATATTCTAAGACCATTTATTTTTTTCTTGATAAATCTTAAACTAAAATATTCAGTCAAGCTAATCACTTGTAATTTTTATATAAAACCAATAATTTTTATAGCCGTTTCTCGCGGCAGCCAATAAACAGTTTATTCGAGCATTGAATGCAGATTGGTTTCTTGCATTCAATACATACCTATGTACTGCGTCTTCTGCTGCTTTTTTGGTCACAAGTTGAGCAACATTTTCAAACTTGCAATAATAGCACTTCGTCATCAGAACATGACGAAAGCAGTATATGACTATAGCAGAACATGACATCCATCTAAAACCCTGGTGGTTCTAAGTTTGATTCTAAATCGCTACCTTCATCATTCGGCAAGACATCTTCATCGGAGGGCACTTCTAGTAATCATCTTTCGATCGTTGCGTCATTAGGAAGCAATTTTAACTAAAACTAAACATGATATGCAGTCAAGTATTGAAAATTACAACCTCATAAAAATAAACGCAACCACCTAGGCAAGGTCTCAGAGACCAGCAAGATATAATACGTGACCACCTAGGCAAGGTCGCTGAGACCACTGACGACAGTTTTATACTCACCAAATTCACAGAGGCACACGTCCGAACGCGTCGAACGCATGGCTAGCACTGAGACGGCAGCGAGGAAAGGTACAAGGTCACAGAGGTCCGTGCCATGAACATACGATGAGTTATTCACAAATTTTGTATTTGTCTGGTCCTGAGGACCTTGCCTAGGTGGTTAAGGGTTAACCAGAATTTTATCACACTCACGCATAATCACAGATTTTTGATAGTTGTGACGATGTTACTTTAACATTGTACGTAACCTACAATCATTAAGTCAGGTTTTTAACAGTTTTATTTCTTATCAGTATCTATTCCTTATTTAATTTAGCACTCTCTTTTTTAATATTCTTGATCAAATGAAAGGCGCGTCGAAATTTACAAAGGAAACATACTATATTTTCACAGTAAAAAAAAATTCGCAAGAATTTCGTGCTTATTTCAATGCTTGTATAACGTAAAGTTTTAATCAGACGTATAAATCCAAAATTAATATGGCAGATCACGTATTACTTTTAATAAAACTCAATTTGACAGTTGCCTCGCCACTCAAAGATAATTTTGGCGACTCATTTATCACTCATTGACCGAACTGAAATGTTTTCATTCGTTCACTGCGCATAACTTTTACCCTTAGTTCTAATTGCCACTTAAGGTAATTGTGAGATCTCTTATGGTCGCATAACTTTCACCCATAGTTCTAATTACCACTTAAGGTAATTGTGAGATCTCTTATGGATTCTATTTAGCACCAAAAATAGGCTGCAATTTTTCTCCTTTTGGTTCTATACTGGTGGCATAAGGGTTCTTGCCACCTATATAGCACTTAGTCATGGTGGTAAATTTCACTTAAGCATCTAATTAGATATGATATACGAGCTATTTAGACCCAGTTGTGCTACTTGGGAGATTAGCAAAAGACAAAAATGGCGGACGGCGTTTTTGACTGTTCATGAAATTTCTAATTTCCAATTGATTAAATTTAGCTTTCTAGCTTTCATAAAACTATAAGACATTTTTTTCAGAGCTAGTAAGATCATTATTAACCATTTCAAATATATTTCAAAACTGGGTCTACTAGCCTATTGCTGGCTTGGAGTTCACGCAAATCCGAATTGACGCAAATCCGATTTTTTTATTGACGCGAGGTTTGAAACAGAAAGTTATTGACGTACTAAAGCTATATATTTGTGTCGGAAATGTAGATATAACCAGTAATATCCGGTTATTCCGGTTGCAATCGGAAGATTCTGCATTGTTTACTTACGATTATGCTTGTTTTTAGGGTTCCGTACCCAAAGGGTAAAAACGGGACCCTATTACTGAGACTTCGATGTCCGTCCGTCCATCTGTCACCAGGCTGTATCTCAAGAACGGTGATAGCTAGTTAGGGTTTCGTACTGCAACTGGAAAAAACTGAACCCTTTGGATGGTGCTCACTTTGTTGTCCGTCCGTCAAGACCTTTTATCTCGGGAAAGCGTGGAGGTATCTAATTGAAATTAAAAGCATATACTCAGGTCTAAAGTTCCCTGAAGCTGTAATAATATTAAAATTCTGCGGTCACGTGTTGCCATCTGACGGGGGGGTGCCAAATGAAAGTTTACCTACGTTTCCGTGAACTCTAAAACTTGAAGTATTTATATTGGCAGCAAGAGGGCGCTAAATGTCCTCATTTTGCCTGTTAGGTTATGTTTTAAAAAAAAATCTATATTATATTTAAATGGTCCTTCGAGCCGGACAAATAAACTGTGTTATAAAATGCTATATAGGCATCCGCAAAATGGTAATAAAATACGTTTTACTCGACTACAGATAAGCAAAATCGTCATAACCCATTTTTCCTTCAGCACAGAAAAAAAACCCGGGCACTCAAAAATTTTAATAAAATAAATCCGGACTTGTACCAATTAAATATTATGTTATTAAAATGTGTTGGTAATTTTCCCACGTTACAATACCTCGTCACGATTATGGAGTCTCCAAACAACAACATGTTTGTTTTGTGTATCTGCGGTCTAAAATAGCTTTTAAACAATATTTTATAATTTGTATGTAAATTTTACCATTTAAAGAATATGTACAATTTAGTTTCCATAAGGGTACTATTCATCGCAAGAATTCGCCAGTAATCTAATAAAAACAAGTGTGAGTCTGATTCGCGCACCGAGGTTTCCGTACAAACACTTATCCCATCTTAACTGGCCGGGTTAAGTTAAGTTTGTACCTGGTATGGCGCCCGATACAAATGCAAAGTAAACGTAACCGATCACGTTTGTTGCATGAGAGCACTTAAATATATATTTTATTCTATTATTTGTTGTTATAGCGGCAACAGAAATACATCATCTGTGCAAATTTCAACTGTCTAGCTATCATGGTTCATGAGATACAGCCTGGTGACAGACAGACAGACGGACAGTGGAGTCATAGTAATAGTCCCATTTTTTACCCATTGGGTACGGTACCTTAAAAATTAGATATTCTTTTTTTTTACATTACAGACGAATAGTCGCGGTGAGGTAGCCCCCTAACATCCAATTTTAGAGCATGTGGTGTATTATAGGACCAAATTTGCTCTTCAAAAATTATTACATATAAATAAAGCTTTAATTCATGCTGTGGCAACACGGAACTATAAAAATCTTAAATTTTGAGCGCCACCTAATTAGCAGATATTGTACTACAAGCTAAGTTAATGGCAACACCGCTCACCGCAAACGTCAAGCTAACGCGTGGTAATTTCAAATGGTGTCCGTGTCATTTGCGTTATTTACAATTTGCTTCGTATAATTCGTATTAGTTTTGCTTTTTTCTAGTGAGCGTCCGCGTTGAGTTGAACATTCGTTCCTCCGAGGTGCTGTGCCGTGTTACAACACTTAGATCTATCGTAAATACGCGTAGTTGACAATAGTCCTCGTCGTATCGTAAGAAATACCAAGAACTTGTATTTTTGGTGAAGTTCCTGTGAGCATAGGCCAGTTTCTGCCGTGTTAAGGTAAAAGGCGACCTTTTGCTATGGAGCTCCATACGAAAAGGTCGCCTTTTAGCTTAGCACGGCAGCAGTTTGGACCCATAATTGTGAACAGTGAATTTCAATCATGTCACAAAAATCTTGCTGTGTACCTGGATGTCCAACGACTTCGGAAGACGGTAAGTAAAAAAGTATATTATTTTCATTTTTTAAATTATAATTTTAAAGCCAATGTTAGTCATTAAGTAATTAGAATCAGGACAGGGGCGTATTTTGAAATTTGGCGCCCCGGGCCTATTAGTTTCGCCGCCCCAGAAGTCAAGGAAATATTTAACGTTTTTTTTACATAATGGTAGTTGTGTCTATCAAGCACTTGGTTATAGCAAGTGTGTGGGTTGGGTCATAGGAAAAAAAAACATTATTGGCCATAACACAATGAGATGAAAGCGCGAGCCAAAGGCCTACCAAAGTACAGTCCATCAGTAGTATGGTATTTTTTAATTATCGTAAAGATTAAGCATTAAAAACCAATGACCGCAGCGTGGATCGATGACTCAAATAGCGCCTTTGATGATCGCGCAAAAACCCACTCGAGATGGATCACGGCCGATCCTCACCGCGTATCATGAACGGAAGTGTGGACGTCACGCCGTCGCGATCATGCAACACTTTCCTGATCGCGAGTGTGCGGGGTACTGAAGATACGCGTATCAACATGGATTTCGCGCGAGCGTTGCATGATCGCGACGGCGCGACGTCCACACTACCGTTCATGATACGCGACGGGGATCGGATCGGCGAAATGATACAAGTGTGGACGCAGCCTACAGACGCGCCCCGAAGATATTGACGAAACGAACTTACAAGCATGTTTTCGACCAAGACTAACTAGTTTAGTTTTTGATATTTTTCATGTTAGTTTTTAAATTGTGGATTGACAAAAAAAAGGTGAGAAGTAATAGTTGGTTGAATAGCGCTAATACCAAAACAAAAGGAATCGGCCAGGGGCGCCTACGCCGCCCCTGTCGGTTTGGCGCCCCGGACTATAGCCCGGATCGCCCTTGGGTAAATCAAAATCAAAAATCAAAAATATTTATTAAGTTTAAAAGTTTGTGTTACAACATGAAGTGTTGGGACATTCCATTAAGCACAGTTTGCTTGTATCGGAACGACCCGCTCTTCCATCACTCAGATATTTACAATAAACCAAATAAATACAAAATTACTTAGGTGCTATTACTATATCTACTTAACTAGAATGTATGTACAATTGTACAAGAGTGTGTGAATATGCATGAGTGAGTGCTTGTTAGGGTTCCGTACCCAAAGGGTAAAAACGGGACCCTATTACTGAGACTTCGCTGTCCGTCCGTCCGTCCGTCCGTCTGTCACCAGGCTGTAAGAGCTATAGCCCGGATCGCCCTTGGGTAAATCAAAATCAAAAATCAAAAATATTTATTAAGTTTAAAAGTTTGTGTTACAACATGAAGTGTTGGGACATTCCATTAAGCACAGTTTGCTTGTATCGGAACGACCCGCTCTTCCATCACTCGGAGATTTACAATAAACCAAATAAATACAAAATTACTTAGGTGCTATTACTATATCTACTTAACTAGAATGTATGTACAATTGTACAAGAGTGTGTGAATATGCATGAGTGAGTGCTTGTTAGGGTTCCGTACCCAAAGGGTAAAAACGGGACCCTATTACTGAGACTTCGCTGTCCGTCCGTCCGTCCGTCCATCCGTCCGTCCGTCCGTCCGTCCGTCCGTCCGTCCGTCCGTCCGTCCGTCTGTCTGTCACCAGGCTGTATCTCAACAACGGTGATAGCTAGACAGTTGAAATTTTCACAGATGATGTATTTCTATTACCGCTATAACAACAAATACTAAAAATAAAATAAAATAAATATTTAAGGGGGGCTCCCATACAACAAACTTATTATAGATTATATATATTATGTATAGGTACGGAACCCTTCATGCGCGAGTCGGGCTCGCACTTGCTCAATTTTTTTTATTATTACTTACATTTAGACAGTTTGATTATGTTAATATATTTTCAATTCATTACATTACATTTATTATATTTATATATACGTTATTTACGAGAGATGTTTTAGGAGTGCCTCTGTTTCCTCGTAATTTAAATTCATGATCCACAAGGTCACTGCTTTTTTACAATTGTGAAGCTGCATTGGGTAAATATCAAGATGGACATCAATGTAGTTATATAGGTAGGCAGGCAGCTTGTGCCGCGAACTGTTTCATGGCGAAACAAGATTTAGTAAGAGGGATTAGTAAGAGGGATAGGGGCTACTTTGGCTTTTCTTCTGCGCATAACAGTCTGCGGCACATAGCTTAGAGTTCTATGAAGTTTAATCACGCTGAGTACAATATACAACTTACGCAATGAAAGGAGTTCACATTCTCTGTAAAGATCTGTTGTGGGATATCTAAAAGGTTTGTTGAAGGTTACTTTAAGTAGACATCGTTGCGCCCGCTCTACTTCAAGGAATTTAGTTTTGTTTGCACCACCCCAGACAGGTATACAATAAGTCATTATTGATTGTGCAAGAGTAATATAAACTTGTTTTAAGAGTTTGTATGATGCCACATGTTTTAAAATTTTAAAGATCCAAATTAATTTCCTAATGCGCCCATTTAGGTGCCCTATATGATCATGCCAGGACAATCTATGGTCAAATACGTCCCTGAATCAAGATCGGACTGGGCCGGAAGGGCAAGGAAGTCAGAGACTTTCATAGAGTATTGGGTTCTCAAGACTACATCTTACTTTTACTTAGTTACTGTTCCTTGCTGCCTATCGGCCACTTCTCTGTTGAAAGCCAATTAATTATGTTTCTGAATTTTGGCTGGAAATGAAAACTGACATTGATACTCATCCTTACGTTTTGGTTTTATACAGTATTTTTGTTATTTTATTCACAGGTGTGCCTCTACATCGGTTTCCTAACCCGGAAACAAATGAAGAAAAGTTTAAATCCTGGATTACCAATATTGGTGGAGAGCTGACTGCATTGGACCATGTTACTGTCGTTAATAATAGACGTGTCTGCCGTAGACATTTTGAAGACTGCAAATATTCAAAGAACAGACTCTGCAAATTAGCTATTCCTGTTCTTCATATTCCAGGTAATTTATATACCTAAGTACTACAGTTGAAGACTAAATTCACTGTAGCACTGTGGAACCTTATTGCTGAAAATTTCATATTGACATACCATACCATACATCTGCAAAAGCAATCATTTGAAATGGATTATGATAAAGTTCTAAAGAGGCAAGCAATTCAGTTTCTTCATTTATTTACGATCAGATGACCGACTTGCTCGTTTAACTTCCTCTTTGTATTAAAATAAGTTTCTGTCAAAAATGACATTTTAGTGGCAAGCTTTTATAGCTGACTGTACTTTTCTTTAGATATCCATCAAATGCTCACTGAGACAATTCTAAAGAGCCCAAGCTTGGTAGGATTGCTTTTTCTATGATAGAGTTCCTATGGCCACCTTCCGGCTCCATCATCAGATCAGCCCCATGGTACCATATTATTGTATTGTCATCAAAGTTAAGTAAGTATGCAAAATTTTAGCTCAATCGGTTGACGATATCTGCTTCAAAATTGAGTTGCAAGATTTCACCCGAACATACATACTTCAAACATACCTTGCAAGCTAAATAAAAGCTTGTAAAAAAAGAAAAAATGACGAATTGGTCATAGTCATATATAATTCTAAACCTCATGCATGTGGCCAGTTTTTAGGGTTCCGTAGCCATGGCTAAAAACGGAACCCTTATGGATTCATTCAAACCCATACATGTGGGGTATCTATAAATAAATAAATAAATATAACCTCACACAAATCGATCTAGTCCCAAATTAAGCTCAAAAAGGCTTGTGTTATGGGTACCAGACAACGATATACATACTTATATAGATAAATATATACTTAAATACGTAGAACAACCATGACCCAAGTACAAATATTCGAGTTCATCACACAAATATTTGCCCTGACCAGGATTCGAACCCGGGACCGCCGGCTCAGTAGGCAGGTGTCTACAAACCGAGCCAAACGTGTCGTCAAACACTATATCTATGGATATGTCTTCAAAAATGATATAGATGTTTCTAATATACATTTTTTCTAAACTGAATAGCTTGCGCGAGAGACACTTCCAAAGTGGTTAAATGTGTGTCCCCCTACCTGTAACTTCTAAAATAAGAGAATGATAAAACTTAAAAGAAAATATGATTTGCATTACTATGCAAATTTCCAACGAAAATTGGTTTGAACGAGATCTAAGTAGTCTTTAGGGTTCCGTACCCAAAGGGTAAAAACGGGACCCTATTACTAGTAAGACTTCGCTGTCCATCCGTCCGTCCGTCCGTCCGTCTGTCACCAGGCTGTATCTCAAGAAAGGTGATAGCTAGACAGTTGAAGGGCTCTGCTTATACTGGTTTTCATAGTTACGAACGTTTTAGCGTATATTTTGTACGGAACCCTCAGTGCGCGAGTTCGACTCGCCCATGGCCGGTTTTTGTTTATAATACAAATATGTAAGATGTAAATTATTTTTAACAGGTAGACCAGAAGTCCAAGGTTTGCGAGAGCAACTGGTTGCTGCAGAAGATAATGCAACAGAACACGTTCAACCAACATCAAGTGCTCAAAGGATTCGATCAATAAAATTCAAACAGGTCTGTTATTAAAAGAATACATTTTTATTTAAGTAAAGTGAATAAACCAAAACAGATTTATATACACCCATGTATGTACGATATTGACTCTATGATTAGACCCTAAGTCACCCATACTCTGTACTTCTATAAAGACCACATAATACATGTTGTAGCTTTATTTAGATTTTCTGTAGTGATATTTGCCGAAACTCCCATCTCCCCCACGTGAGATTCGGTAAGGTTCGGCTCGACCCCTGCCCTTCTAAATGCGTCACGTAATTTATAGATACTTATACTTACAATACAGCGATATATGCAAATTGAATGTGAAACATCACCAATAATTCTGTATAGGAATAACTTTTACTTATATGTATTTTAAAAATGAATGTTTTTTTATAGAACCACAAAGAAGTTATGAGGAGACACAAAGACAACCTGATAAAACTCAAAAATTTGGTTCCAATTGCAGTGAAAGAAAGAAAACTCCAAGAAAAGGTATGTCTCATAATATTTTGCTTTGTTCCTGTAATTTCCCTGGTTATGCTTATTCTTCACACTGGAACAAAGCAGTGACAACACAGCTTTGAACTGTTTCCTTTACTAATAAAACTATCATTATTTTTCAGGTGTTCGGGTATCCTTAGCACAGCACAAAGAGTTCAAATTACTGCTTAGAAAGCTACGGACCGCTGAAAAAGAAAAGGCTTCCTTTAAAAAACAATTAACTATGGCCAAAAAAATGACAAAAACAGCTGCATTTAACATAGTGTCGAGGAAAATGTCAGTGTCTACTAAGACATTTTGCCAAATGCAAGTCTTGCAAAGTGGCAAAAAACAACGAGGAAGGAGATTCACACTAGAAGAATAAATATTGGCCCTGTCTCTCTACAAACCGTCCCCAAAGGCATACAGGCTATTAAGAAACTTATGCGTTTTGCCTAGTAGAAGGACTCTGCAAAATTTACTACAGAAAATTTACAGAAAAGCTGGAATCAAAGTGAGTTTGTTTGTTTGTATTAGTTACGCTACTTTCACAACCAAACCGCTGAGCCAATTTAAATGAGTTTTTGCATAGGGATTGATGGGACATTGGAAAAGGACTTAGGCTACCTTTTACAGTACGAATTGAAAAACTTTAACAATACAAATAATGACCTCCAAATTTTTACTTGTACATGTACATTTCAGAGTGTCATATTAAGAGTCCGAGACCCTTTGATACTATTTTTCCAAAGTTACATTATTGTTGTTGTTTTATTACAGAATCTGGAGTAATGGAAAAAAACAGCACAGATACAGCAGATCTGCTTATGTTCTTCGACAATTTATTCGACAGTGTGAATGGGAGTTACAGTCAAGTGCGACAAGGGAAGATTTACCAGACTGCAGTAACTCCAACTTCGCCTCATCATAAACTGTGGAACGAGAGTATGCCTGTCCTGAAATCAATGCGATTTGAAAACGCAAGAAATCAAGGGGTGGTGCCATCTGTGTTGAGCTGGATCAGAACTGTAAATAGTTTTAAATCTATTTCAAAATATTTGAGTGCAAAAGGAATGAATTCCTTATTGCTGCGCAACTTCAACCAAGATGCATTGGAAAACTTTTTTGGAGCAATTCGAGCTCAAGGATGCAGTAATATTATGCCTACTGCTATTGCATTCGAAGGTGCTTTTAAAACATTGTTGATAAATAACATTTCATCTTCACACTCTGTTGGGTCAAACTGTGAAAAAGATGATAGTTCATGTCTACAATCTTTAAAGAATCTTTTACTAAAACCTATGGAGACCAAGACACCGACTGAATGTGAAGATGAAATTGATAGTGCTCATCTGTTCATAGAGCTTTTAGATATTGAGGAGCTATTAAAAAGCAGGCTTCCTGAGCACATCGAAAGAAGCGCAGCAATAGGATATTGCAGTGGCTGGCTGGCAAGACTAGCAAAAAAACACATGTATAAAAACTGTGAGACCTGCCAAAATGATATAGAGGAGAGAGAACTTCTGCCTTTTCATAAACTTATACAAAAAAAAGAATATGAGGGTAAAAGGTGGCTATGCTATCCTACCAGAGCATTGTTCGATTTCTTTGCCCAAGTGGAACACATTTGCTTGGAAATCCTCAAAACGCATAGCAATATACGAAACATTTCCAACTATATAAAATTAATAATAAATACAAATATAAATGTTGCATTTTTAAATTGCACAAGACATAAAGAATTATTGGGTAAATATTTACTTGATAAAAGTACAATGTTTTTCATACATAATTGGTGCAAAGACGTCAACAATGTCCTCGTCGGCAAAATTAACCCTTCTTTGCATGATTTTTTTTTTACTTTTGAAATAAATCAGGATAATGCTAGTTGACCTCTACATTAAGGTAAAAATGTATAAAAAAATATATAAGGTATGATTAAAAGAATATATCAATTTTTTTATATGATGGAAATATCCATCATTATGCAAACTCGGATCTTAAGCGTAGTACCACGGGATATGCAATCGACGCTGCTTGTCACGAAATATACCTGCTAATTTCGCCCGCCCATAGCTCCGCCTGTCTTCGGCTAGGGTCGGCACGTTCGAAGCGGAGCTAACGCATCGATTGTATTTTTATTATTTACTAGCTGTGCCCGCGGCTCCGCACGCGTGGAAATAGGTCCAACTTCAAAAAGTGTTAGTATCTACGTTTACCGGTTTTAACCGTAAAATGTTAACAGTTTTTTTATTCATAATCATAAGAGTATACAACTACGGTTTTCGCATTGTCTTTAATTCAGGATCTGATGATACAACACTTACTTACCTGCCTACTAGATCTCAGGGTTGGTTCAACGCAGACACGTTCGACATTTAGACCCAATATCATAAAATTTACCTGATGATGAATCGTGGAAATGTTCACTTGATCTCAAGATTAGTTTAACACAGACTTTACACAGACATATTAAGACAGGATGTGGCGAAGACAGTAGGAAATCCGAAAATCCAGGCATATAAAAGATTTTTTGGCCAAGCTGAAACGAAAATCGGAAACAAATCGATGCTTCGCTCGCTAATTATAGTTAGTTATTTATTGTATTAATAATAAAGACGCCGCGGTTGGCGCAGTTTCTAGACACCTGCCTACTGAGCCGGCGGTCCCGGGTTCGAATCCCGGCCAGGGCAAATATTTGTGTGATGAACTCGAATATTTGTGCTTGGGTCATGGTTGTTCTATGTATTTAAGTATATATTTATCTATATACGTATGTATATCGCCAACTAGTACCCATATCACAAGCCTTCTTGAGTTTAATTTGGGACTAGATCGATTTGTGTAAGGTTGTCCGATATATATGATAAATAATTCGCCATACTTTACAAGTGAAGTCTTTGCATAATGATGTAAATTTCCATCACATACTTTGGAACTACTTTATGTTCGAATCTTGAAATTGTATGCACAAAAAGTAACATAATATCAAATTACACATCTGATACACATTTATTATTCAGAATAAATCAATATTTTCACAGTAATATCCTCCAGAAAACGTCAAGAAGATCAACAGTTTTCGTAAATGGCGCGATACGGCGAGCCCGCGAATTTAAATTTAAAATGTCAAAATTCTGTTTAATTATTTTTTCACAACTATGTTCTATTTTATGCTGTACTGTTGTTGTAACTTGGCAGTCTTAAAAATAAATATCAAACACCCGCAAAACAAGCTTTAATTAATGCGATAATTTTATGATGGAAATTTCCATCACCATGCAAAGAAGGGTTAAATTTTGGGATAGCAATGACCCGATGAAAGTAAAAGCAGCCAGCCACTTTTTAAAAAATAAAGGGCGAAATAGAAAAAGAACACATGACGTAACTTCTGCCTTCTGACGTAAGGCTGGGTATCCCTCAAGGATCAGCCCTTGGAAATGTCTTATTCACGTTATTCGTTAACGATCTACCCTCGGCAATCAAGAATAAGAAGAATCAATCTAGTTGGTTACTAAGTTCTGTTACTCGATTTGCAACTTCTTTTTTTGCGTTAAAACAAATGCTACCGAAAAAATAAAAAAGTGCACAATATGGTGGATTTGTGAGCTATAATTTTATACCACACATAACACTTATCACGTCGTGCTCAGGAAGCCTGCTTTTTAACATCTCCTCCATTTATAATGGATTGGAGTCTAAAAGAGAATCGTGTCGCTGTAATTGCATTGCACAGATGTGGGCACCCGCCAAACATGATTTGAAAGTTGATTCAAAATCTCAAAACCAACGAGGCCATCATCCCTCTTATGTGATGATTTGGCTGGGTGTGTCATACTCAGGGCTAGGCACAGGTTCATTTCTGTAAAAAAGGTGTGAAAACTGGGGCTAAAGTTTAAAGATTTTTTTTGACCAGTCATTCTGACGTCAGGATGTTTGGACAAAGTTCATATTTTGCGAAGGACGCACAATTTTCATGTTAATTACTAACCAAAATTTGCTACCTAATTGCTACCTACATTTAGCTTAAAATCAACCCTGCAGCGTTACAGTTCAAAAAGTTTCATGTATAATTATTTTTTGACTACTTAGCGCCTGACACAAACATAAATACACCATAGATTTGGATTGCTCTGCTGATACGCACAGGTGTTCATGTTGTAAGTAGTCCAAAAAATAATTATACGCGAAACATTTTGATCTGTAACGCTGCAGAGTTGTTAATGCATTAAAGTCTGTTTATTTTGCACATTTTCATTCAATTATGTCATACGGCAAGCGCAGCGTAGGACGTCCACCTACAAGATGGACAGATGACCTTATAAAGGTCGCCGGAAGGCGCTGGATGCAGGTCGCTTCCAACCGGTATATATGGAAGTCCAAAGGGGAGGCCTATGTTCAGCAGTAGACGTCCTATGGCTGAGATGATGATGATGATGATGATGATGTCATACGGTACTGTTTTTGGGGAAATTCCACTTTTGAATTTTGATAAACCAAAAACGAGCACTTCGAATACTGGCCGGAGTAGAACCCAGGTATTCTTGCAGGGATCTCTTCATAAAGTTCCGCATTATGACTCACTTTATATATTCGAGGTATTAATGTATGTACGAAATAATTTGTCAATGTTTGCACGTGTCGAGGTATCGGGCAAACTAATACGTTCTACGGGGAGACTTAGGACAGTCCCGCGTCGTATGGCACTTGCAAAAATAAAACCCCGCGCGTCATCGGCCCAACGTTCTATGAACATCTACCCGACAAGTTGCGAACCGAGGCATCAGACGAGAAGTTCAAACATCAATTGAGAAACTTTCTATTGGATAATCCATTATACTCAGTAAATGAGTACATGGATAAATAATTTATATTTTATTTTATATTGTTTTTGGTTTCTTGTAGTAAATTGTAGTAGCGTGGTCAGCACCTCTTCACTGGGGGCCTTGTCCTTGAGCACCACTTCCTTGTTCCCTGTCCTTGGCAGCGCGCACCATGCATGCGCTCCCACCCCCCGCCCATGTACGGGGCGCCCGGGGGTATGTAGCGCCAGCGTATCTGTCGTTGTGACGCCTCCTCTTGACACGCTGCAGCTGCGGCGGCGGCGGCTCGTTGCAGTTCGTTGTCGGCGGCGTGAAAGTTCGTCCCGTGATCCGACCATATCTCCGTCGGACATCCTCGTCGCGCGATGAAACGTCGCAGGGCCATCACCGCAGAGTCCCCACTTAAGCTCGGAACGACTTCTAGATGTATGGCGCGTACAGTCAGACACGTAGATGTGTGTTTTCACGGTGATGACGTCATTGACGAGTTCAACGGCCAGTGTACGGAGTCGGCTGTGCGGGGTAGTGGGGCGCCCCCGTCGTAGGGCGGCGACCTCTTCGGCGAATGCAGCGCGTTGCACTTCTCGTACTATTATATTTTCGGCTTCTAATAGGTGCGTTGCGTCGAGCGTTATATATTTTCTTGTATGACGAGGTTCCGCCGGGTGCGCTGTGGGGCGAGTAGCGGGTCGCTTCGTCGACGTGCGCCAATCTTCGTCCGCCTGCTTGTTTTACTTTGTTCTTTTATACAATGTGTTGGCTCGATGGGGGCGGATAGCGCTATGAACTGTATAGCACTCTGCCTATTGTGCACAGTAGACGCTCCCAATTGGAGAATCTGTCAGCCAGTGGGAGCCACGTCGACGTTGTCACGATGTTGCATTTTTCGACACGTACACCTCTCTCCTCGTCCGTGTTGACGTCGTGCGGTTGCGCTTGTTCGACTGGCCACGTTGATGGGTCGTCGAGCAGGAAGGCGGGCCCGTTGAACCATCTGTGTGTCGCGTTGAAGTCGGCGGGGGCTTGGCAGGTGGCTTCGTCAGCGACGTTGAGTTTGGTAGGTACCCAACGCCATTCGCCTACTGTCGTTGTATCTTCCATGGCCGCTATTCTGTGTGCGACGAACGGCTTGTAGGCGCGCGAGCCGGTGCGCAGCCAGGCCAACACGGTGCGGCTGTCCGTCCAGAACACCCTCTTGTTCGGCTTGTTCGTGTCGTCGGCTTCCAGACTTGGCCCAGTACTCGTTCGTTCTTCATTTCTGTCTTGCTCAGCTCGACTTGTGTGTTGTCGCCCTGTTCGCACGCGAGAGCTCGTAGTACGGCGGGCGCATTCGATGTCCATTGACGTAAGTTGTAGTGTGCACGTGTATGTATGTCACGTACATCGCTGGCTATTCGAATGGCGTCCTCTTCGCTCTTGAAGCTTTGCAAGTAATCGTCAACGTAGTGATTCTTGATTATTGCATCGGCGGCATCACGGTGCGTGCTTCTATGTGATTCTGCATTAATGTTTTTGACGTATATGGCGATCGACGGCGAACACGTGGCTCCGAAAATTAGTGACGTCATACGGTACTCTCGTGGCGGTGTGTCGTCGCGACGACGGTCGCCGCGCCAAAGATAGCGCAGCGCGTCCCGGTCCTCTTCTCTCACTTTTACTTGCATGAACATCTCTGCAATGTCGGCTCCGACGGCAATGGGGTGTTGGCGGAAGCGCATCAGTACCCCGGGGAGAGCTTGCAGTAGATCGGGATTCGGGATCGTAGATTATATCTTTTTTTAAAGGCTTCATTCTTGTCTAGCTTGTGTTCAACGTTGTGAAGACGCTTGAGTGTATTTTCGTAGTTGTCTGGCATTTTCATGCCTTCTTTTTTCCACATGAGCGGGACTTCGTAGTTGCCCATTGGAGTATGCCGTGTTGACTGGACTAACTGGGTGAGTGCTTGTTGTTCGAGATCGTTCTGCGAGCGTTTCGGTTCGATGAGCAGATTTTCTATGGCGAAGTACAGGGCGAGTTGTTTGTCGATGTCGTCATCGTGTTGTACGAGGTGGTTCGACGTTTCGACGCGGCGATTGGCGAGTCGCGAGTTAGTGCCATGCAGTACCCAGCCGAGCGGTGTGAGTGAGGCGACCGGCTGGCCGGGGCTGCCTCGACGTATCTCTCTCGTTACAAGCAGGTCCCAGTTGTCTTGGCCGATGAGGACACGGGGTTATTGTGCTTCATATTTCAGGTGCTCTCGTATGTCGCGTAGGTGCTCGCAGGCGTCAATGTCGTCGTCGGATACGGCTTGTGCGTCTACTTTCTGATTGGCGATGGCTTCAATGTGCAGCGGTTCGGTCGGCCCGTCTAGGCCCACTCTTCGAGCGATGTCTCAGTAGGTAACAAAATAAGTAGGTATATCTACCTGCGTATATTTGATAAGTATAAAAGTATACAGATGTTGATCGCAGAATCGGCAGTTATTCAGTATCATGTCACGAGTAAGGTCGAGTTTAATTTAAACGCAGCGAATTTGTTCGTGTTAATAAAACGAAGCGGCGTAAGTCATTAGAGTGACCTCGCTACAACGCAGTGACACACATAACAGTGTTTATACGATGATACCACTAGTTGTTGTTGTTTGGTTACTGTACTCACTCGGAACGCACAGCTATGACTACTGGGAGAAACGAGGCGTGCAATATGACAAACCACTACCATTCATCGGGACAGTGGGAAGAATCTTCAGTCAGAAGATGAGTATGACTCAATACTTCACGGAGCTGTACCGAAAATACCCAAAGGAAAGATTCGTTGGATATTACTTCTCCCGTGAGAAATCCCTAGTTTTAAGAGATCCAGAACTTGTGAAACATGTATTAATAACGACGAGTGTGACCGTCCATCCGTCGTCCAGCAAGGCGAGTGTGGATTCAACTCCCGCCGGTCCGCGCACTTCTCTGGGTACTAAACTTGAGGTAGGCGCGGGGGCTGCGGGGTACCCATGTCGATGTGACGGCTTCAGTGGCGATCCCCTTCGGCTTGGCATAATGAAGTAGACGGTGATGGAAGTATTCGCAGCCGTCTTGTTCGCACTTCTCACGCTTGCAGAAATGCGTCTTGTTCTTGAAGCGTAGACATCGGAAACATAGCCGTTGTTTTTTAGGGCCCTTTCAGATGAACGGCACTTTCCCGGCACTTCGTGGACATCATCGACGGCGGAGCGGCCGGGCAAGCTTGTTTCGACGGCGTAGTAGTGGCGGCGGTGGTCGTGGTCGTGGTGGACGTGGCGGTTGTGATTTCCGCCGTGTCTCCCGTGACCGACGCGCGACGTCCGTGTATTCGCCGTCGTGGAGTCCCCCTGCCCAGCCCAGGTAACAAACAGGTTGTATAAGAGCTTATACAGCCATTATAACTCTAATTTAAGCTGTATAAAGGGTTTATAAGCGCTTATGCAGCCTGTGTGCTACTTGGGAGATCTCTCTCCCGGCGAGGTAGTCTCCGATCCTGCTAGTAGCGAGATCAGAGACCGACCCTTGCCTTGCGATCTTGTAACGGGCATGTTGAATTTTCTTTCTTGAATTTTCTTTTTTGAATTTTCTTTCTTGAATTTTCTTAGTGGAATTTTCTTTCTTGATTCGGCTTCCGAAGGACCATGATATACCCCGGCGCTACCTCCCCTCTGACGCCCGTCAGTCTGTGGGATGTCGTCGTGCTGTTACGATCTAATCTTATAACTTAGTACTTATCCAAGTACTCAGCTATTCTATTGGGGAATGAAATGCAGTCAGGGTAATTATTTATTGTCTTAACCTATCCTACTTAAACCTACAATTTATTTATTTATTACAACTAAGTAGTAAAGCATCATGTTATTCTTACAGGCTAATAAACAACAACGAAACGTAAATTTTATTGAACATAAAATACCTCTAGATAATAAAACAAAACATAAATTCTAGTTGGTATTTATAGTTTTGACAATCCCTAAATGCATGTAAATGGTCTTAGCGTAATTTATACTGACATTTTATATTATGAAATAAATAAATCTAAATCTGACAAAACATTCAATGTATAATTTTAAGAAATGTTCTAACAATATATTTGACGGCGGCGTCGTCGTGCTCGCATTTCCTATTGACCGCCAAGCGGTCTAGCAATTTACCGTGCCACTGACGCCAGAGTAAAAAAAAAAGATGTGCCCCAAAATCAACAGGGATTGAAAAATACTTGTAGCGGTTAGAATTACAAAGTTTTTGATCATTGAAATTTGGACGGCTGTGGCCGACGTGGCGTCAGGGGCACGATTTTTTGTTGACGGCCACAGCCGACTGTGGCGGTCAAAAGGTTAATAAATTACCTTACGTGGTAAACAGGTGTAAACAGCAGCTGCACCTGGCCAGACCGATCAGGCCACTGTGCCGTCACGACCTCTGTCGATAAATTGCCCTACCAGGGTTGGTGGGGATCATTCTTGCTTGCGGCCTGGTCGCGTGCACTTGTTGTCCAAACCATGGAGTAGTATTGTCGTTTAATTATTAGTTATTTAAGGAGATTACTGTTGTTTTAAAGTAAATGTAAATTACGTGTGGTAAAATAAAACGAGGTCACTAAGTAGACTGTTTTTCTATTTGACAAGGTAACCTTTTAACACCTTTATCGGACCATCCCCGACATATTTTAAGAAAAAAAATGTGTTATTTATTACTACTTCCTCCCGTTTTAGATTATCTCAGTGTTTAGGAGAGTGCTTTAGCAGAAACGTGTAAATGTAAACGCAACTCGCCTTAATACGGTTCTAGTTGCCTTTCAATTAGAATGAAAATAGAATTGGTTTCTATTTGCACTCTCCTAAAGCACTCCCCTAAACAATAAGATAATCTAAACCGGGCTTTAATGTGAACGTCTCGGTAGTGTTAGTGTGGGCCGATTTTGTTTGGCGTCTTTAGCCGGGTACAGCAGTCAAGCTGCCTCGTTTGTTTGCTGCGTCGTGCAGATATAATATACGGTGCGAAGCCATCCGTTCGACAAGGCTGGTCAAATGGGGCATAGAATAGTACATTACACACAGCTACGGCGGTGAATTCGTAAATTTCCCAGATCGCATATTTATGTCCATCGCCTTCGGTTCGGGCCACACCTGCGATCTGGGACATTTACGAATTCACCGCCCAAGGTCTGTAATGTACCTACTATCACTGTTCTAAATGGGTATAGGTATACATACATACTAGCTCTATATGGTATACATACATACTAGCTCCATATATATCTCAAGTTGTGGTAGCTACCAACTAGATGGCGCTCTATTCAAGGATTTTAAATATGGCTGAGTTGCCAGTCTATACCCTATGTTACATTGTAGTCTTTGCTTTAATTCATCCCCGAACTATTCGTTGGAAGACGAAGTATTCGAGGAAGACGGTATAACCGGGAAAATTTAGGAGTCTTTATGATTATCACGGGAAACAAACGATAGCGCGATGTACACTGACATTTAGCGCTATCTGTTGGAGAGCGGCGAACTAACCTCCGAACCTAAGACATACATGCTGTCTCTACAAACATTTCAAATGTTCAAATAGTGTAAAACTGATTTCATTACTTCACTATCACAGAACCCAAATTCTTCTTTTATTTGATTAAACGGACTAGTTTTGAAAATATTAAAAAAACCGGCCCAGAGCATGTCGGGCCACGCTCAGTGTAGGGTTCCGTATGCCCATCCCTCACAATAGACGAAAATTACGAGAAAGATTTAAATTACTACGAGAAAGATTTCAAGCTCTATAAAAGGTCGTTCTAAAAGGTCGTAACGCCAAAGTAACTGTAATTACTTATTACCTTCTGGAAGTTATGGATTATACGCGCCATATTTAGCGGAATGTTTTAGTGCCGTATGGCACTTAACTGATATGTGTAACATTCAAAGTATAACGACACCGCGCGGCACTTACGTCCTTTTAAAGAAAATTATGAATTTTTGCGATAACACAAAAACGGCTAGACCGATTTTATTCAATATAGTTTTCATTGAAAGTATTTATAGGGCCTCATTTTCATGAATTTTCCCAGAATTTTTTGACCCGTGGTTGAAAAGTTAGAGGGGGCACACTATTTTTTTATTTTCGGAGCGAATATTTACAGAACTGCTGACTTTATCAAAAAATAACATTCGGAGACCCCTATTATTTTTAAAATACCTATTCAACGATACCCCACACACTAGTGTTGGAACAAAAAAAAACACCCCCACTTTAGGTGTACCACTTTAGGTGTAGCCGAAAAAAAAAATATTGAGACTTTATTTTACCGTTTTGTGGGCGTGATATACATACACATACTGATACCAAATTTCATTTAGCGACGTCGTTCTGGCATTCCGGTAAAGCAGGGGACCTAAAGTGTTTGTCAAGATTTTATGCAAACTATTCTGATCACATCTTCAGAGAGTCCCAAAGCTCCAAGCGGAGGACCAGGCGGTGTGGTGGGATACCCTCGGCAAGATGCAGAAGCTCTTCCGAAAGGCGTCGCTCCAGCTCTACAATAGCGGGAAGATGGACAAAGACGCCATGCATAACTATTTCATGTCTGGTAAGAAGCACTATGAGACTATCGTTTCATCCTTAAAATTTTGCTATCCATCAAGCTCAGGGGTATTACTCATCATCACCTAAAGTGGCCGAAAGACGTCCACTGCTGGACAAAAGGTTCCCCCAAGGTTCTCCACAACGACCGGTTGACGCTACCTTAAGAGCGGAGATATTTCCTTTTACGAATTTGTGCACACAAACAAAGACCGACATACTGGTAAACAGGGCTAGCTCTTGACTAGTTCAAGTAATTAAAAAATCTTATTATCCTTCCAGTAACTGAACGCGAGGTCATCAACGGGGTCTTAAACGTCAAGAACACGAAGAACCACTGCCTAGCCTACGTGCGGTACATCAACAACATCAACCTTCAGAACCTGAAGAAGGCCAGCAATTTCGTGGACATTCTCAACCGCTCTCTGGACAATGAGGCCTCGAAGCTGCTGGCTGATCTTCGGGATGTGAGGCTGCCGAATAAGATTGAGACAACCAATATACAAAAGTGAGTATTGGCTCAGAGAGTGACGGCTGATTTCAGTTTCACGCACTTCTTATATTTTCATGATGGGGAATGGATGAAAATATAAGAAGTGCTTGAAATTTCTATTAACAATGAAACAAAAATTATCAATGAAAAATTCAAACTGTAGGTTTCGAATATTTACCAATAAATCCCAATAGCCCTGTTCTTTCTGAAACATGTTTGATCATAGAGAAAAATGTCTAAAACAATTACCATTTTAAAAGGAATAAGGCCTCTTAATAACCCAAGTAGCACACAAGTTACATAAGCGCTGATACAGCCTTTATTGCTTGAATTGGCGGTATAAGGGCTTTATAAGCATATGGAGCTTGTGTGCTTCTTGCGGAAGATGAGGCGAGTCCAACTGCTAACAAGAAACCATCACGAGTTAATAAGAAAGTATCACTAGGTACTTTCCTTTCACTCTGAAGCTACTTATTATTAGCCAAGGAATATTTAAAAGAATCAAATCGTAACGAGTAGTACCAAGACTATTTTATTTTCATTTATAGGTACACAGTTGAATGGATCGGCCGAGAGGGTCTGGACAACGAGACTCACGGCGAGTACCTCAATCACTTCATATCCCATTTCTACAAGAATATCATCAAGTTGGTCGACAGGTAATTTGGTCAAGTAATTGAGATGACTAATCTCTATTCTAACTCATGTTTCTTTAATTTCTACTCCATTATAACTAGCACAAGCCTGGAGAAACTCTACATAAAATAGATAGATACTAATCAGAGGATAAGACTGAAATTTAGTAAAAACCAGTTATGGACTATAGACGCCGGTAGCCACCGAAGCGAAACTACTACTAAATTTTCGATAAACTGTTATGAAACCCATAGAATTAATATACAATTCTATGGGTGACAAAGAATAGTGCTGCAGCTACAAACAGAGGTCGTGGTTAGACTAAGATGTCTGAATAGCAAGTGATTTGTATAATTTGATATGTAAGTTAAGTGGTAGGGCTGAAAGCCATTTGTAGGCCATTTTCATTGGCCAATTCAAAGAAGCCCCCTGCATTCTAACCGCGTTCCGAACAGAACCGTACAAAAAGAAAAAAAACGTAACAACGTTTTTAAAATAATAATATATGATGATAAAAAGAGGAAGACCAAAGAAAAGATGGATGGATTGTGTGATAGATAATATGAATAAGAAGGAAGTAAAGCTAAATGACGAGTATGAGAAAGAATGGAGATAAGGGAAAGGGAATGATGATGATGATGCCCAAGGTAGCACACAGGTCGATGAAGCGCTTATACAGCCCTTATACAGTTTAAATTAGCTATATAAGGTATGCTGTGTGATGCCTGGGTGATTCTGATTATATATTTTTTGATTAACGTTTCTTGTTTTCAGAGCAATGCGTAAAGAAGACAGCAGCGCGCAAGGACAAATAGTGACGGAGATTCTGCAGCATCTCCACGCCTGTAACAACTCCGTGAAGGTGTTCCACGGGCGAGAGGATGACCTGAACTTCGTGGAGAATTACATGAAGAACGGCTCTGATAAGCCGCTGGTTTTATATGGAGAAGGTATTGTCCATGTTTGAGATATAACAGTATTGATCACGCTGACTCTTTGTCGACATTCGCAGAGTTTCTAGACTGCTGGCAGTGGGCGAGGTACACTCATCATCATCATCATATCAGCCGATAGTTACCTTCTTTAATAAGTTGCCTGTTGAGTTTAAGTCCATTACGAGTTTACATATGTTTAAAAGAAATCTCAAGGCTTTTTTGCTAAGGAAGTGTCTCTATTCGGTAGACGAACTTTATCTGAATGACGTTCAGTAATTGAGTTGTTATAAAGTTTGCGTAGTTATTTAAATTAAGTACTATTATTAAATTGACGGGAACCTGGTATAAATGACACATTCTATTTTATTGTTATAATTATATTGTATACATCCAATTTAATTATGTATTAGGAATTATTTGCATTAAATTCAAACCTTCAAGAAAAGAGCGTATTCCCACCTGAAAGGCCGGCAACGCACTTGTGACTCCTCTGGTATTGCAGGTGTCTATGGGCGACGGTAATCGCTTTCCATCAGGCGATTCGTTTGCTGTTTGCCCCCTATGACATTAAAAAAAAAAAAAAAAATTAAATTAATTTGACAGGAATCCAATTTTAATGTTAATTATTGTTGTATTATTCTTTTTATTTCTTTATGGTGTCATAGTTTAGTATGGTAATTATATTTGACATCAGGTAATTTTAATTAAACAATATGTAAGAATAATAATCGTAATTGTGTATAACATCATATTCATTATTTAAATTTGACAACAATGAAATTGTATACTTATGTATGGAATCGAATATGTAATTGTAAAATTGTAACTGTGCCTCACCCTACTTAATCATTTCAAACACAATGTATATTGTTCAATGAATAAATGACTTATGACTTATGACTTATAGGCGTCCACTGCTGTAGGGATTATAATTCACTGTTCGACAGTGTACTGGACAAAGGCCCCCAAAGTTCTCCACAACGATCGGTCTTGCGCCTCCCTCATCCTATTTCTGGCCGCGATTCTAACTTGGTCGTCGGTCCACCTTGTGGCCTTCCCAATCGATAGGCGCATCATTTATTTGTCAATTATGCGGGCGTGGCTTGGCTGTCGCTCTCATATCGGGCTATCCAGCCACCTTCGTAAACGCCGCACCTTATTAAACGTTGTTATAGTTGTAAAATACCAATAATGAGTGAAGCCTGATTAACAAGAAAATATTAGACATCCTTTCGTTCTAATCCTAAAAATGAACGGCAATGTTTTTGAAATGGAACTTTAAAAATGAACTGATTAATTTTCCAGGTGGGTGCGGTAAAACCAGTTTACTCTCGAAGAGCTCTGCAATGTCCCTGGACACGTGGTTCGCTGACGCGCGACCTACCAACATCATCAGGTTCCTCGGAACCACTCCTGACTCCAGCGCGCTTACTCCTACTCTGATTTCCATTTGTCAGCAGGTAAAATGGCACTCGTTTGTTTTCAGATTTTGTAGATTTTCAAACCGACAAATACAGAAATAATAATTAGGAATTGCCTCGAAAAGGTCCCCCTCAGCATAATGCTAGCTCGAGAGCCAGCGCTTCCGGTAGGACCATAGGTGGCCGGCCCTATAGGTTAGACACCCTCGCTCGCTCAGCGTTCATTTCAACACTCGCGCCAAAAACCGTTGCAGCCTTGCATAACAAAAAACTATACTTTTGTTTCTTGGTCCTCAGATATCATACAACTTCGCTCTCCCATTCGAGAGTATCCCTGATGACCTGGTGCCCCTCACGGCTCATTTCAAACAGCTCCTGACCATGGCGACAGCTCAACAGCCGCTGTTACTGTTCTTGGATTCTGTTGACCAGCTGACTGGGATTGGAACTGAGAACAATAAGGTGTCATGGCTGCCGACAAGGTTGCCGCCACATTGCAAGGTATTTTAAAGTATTTTTTAACTAGAAATAAAATTAAAAATTTAAAAAACCCCCGACATGACAACCAATAAAAAGAAAGAAATAAAATCTACGAAATGTGCCTATACAATGAACAGTAGAAAAAGAATCCAAGCTTCGTTGCGTTCGGGGGACCGCTAAGTACCTAACCTAAGTGAAATGAAATATATTTTTCGACGCAGAATTGCATGTATGCATTTGGGCTTCCCACTTTACAATTTTCAGTACGTTGCATTTCATTTACTTAGCGGTCCCCCGACGCAACGAAGCTTGGATTCTTTTTCTACTGTTCATTGTATAGGCACATTTCGTAGATTTTATTTCTTTCTTTTTATTGGTTGTCATGTCGGGGGTTTTTTAAATTTTTAATTTTATTTTTATTTCATATTTTTTAAACAAACAGAAGTTTCGTCCCGGAATTTTCTTCTGTTGAGACTATTTTTGTTTTACACCGTTTAAGGTCCAGGGTTTCCAATCTTTCGTCGAGCTTGATCCTTGACTATATGTACAACAAGATCCCAAGCCAGTGGTAATGAATGCCGTCTTCTCTAAGTTTGAAGTTAGGATATATTTTGATTTCAATAGCCTTAAGCAACATTCTGGGAAAAAATCGTTAAAGTCAGACTAGTTAATGCTTATAATGGCAAAATGGCGAAGTTATTAGCCAAGACAATCAAAATATGAAAATTGTTTTTAAAAATGTATTCAACCACTATGTCTCTGAGCTAAGCTGTGGACAGACTGACACAAACTACAAAATCCTAAAAAGCTGTTATTCACTTAGGCAAGAGTACTTTTGCTAAAGCTTACGTGTCATTTAGTCGCTTTAAAATCTTGCAGGGTGTTGCTTTTTGTGACCTCAATCAAAGGAACCTGTTCAATAGTCCTAATAACAATTCAGCTTTAGCAGAATTCCGAAAGTTAAAAACAGTGACCCAGTACTGTGACAGAAATTATAATGAGTTTTTTTGTCAAAAAAGTTTTATTGAGACTCGGTTTTGTTATTGACTGTACTTTCTTACACAAATGTTAATTGCTCATCAAGAACAATCAGACGAGCCCAAACAACATGGGTTTATCTTGTGTTGTTTAGGAGTTCCTACGGCCATCTTCAGCTCCAAGGTACCAAATTATTGTACTGTCAAAAATTTATTAATCTGTTGATTACGCTAATAAAACTTAACATTTAACCAACATTAGAAATTCTTGGCTTAGATCCTTTCACAACTAGCTGGTCATCATGAGACCTTCATTTATCGAGTGATATAGAAAATGCTAATAATACTTAACATTTAACCAAAACTTTGGAATCCTTGGCTTCAATATTGGCTGAAATCCATTAACAACTAGCTGGTCATCATGAGACCTTCATTTATTGAGTGATATAGAAAATGCTAATAATACTTAACATTTAACCAAAATTTGGAATCCTTAGTTTCAATATTGGCTGAGATCCATTAACAACTACCTGGTCATCATGAGACCTTCATTTAGTAAGTCATATAGAAAATGCTAATAATACTTAACGTTTAACCAAAATTTGGAATCCTTGGCTTCAATATTAGCTGAAATCCATTAACAACTAGCTGGTCATCATGAGACCTTCATTTATTCAGTGATATAGAAAATGCTAATAAAACTTATTATTTATCCAAAATTTGGAATTCTTGGCTTCAATATTGGCTGAGATCCATTAACAACTTGCTGGTCATCATGAGACCTTCATTTATTGAGTGATATAGAAAATGCTAATACAACTTAACATTTAACCAAAATTTGGAATCCTTAGCATCAATATTGGCTGAGATCCATTAACAACTACCTGGTCATCATGAGACCCTCAATTAGTGAGTCATATAGAAAATGCTAATAAAACTTAACATTTAGACAATATTTCGAATTATTGACTTCATTATTGGCTGAGATCTCGTCACTTGTTCCAATTAAAGCTGAATATCTTGGAAACTACTGGTCCTATTTCCACCAAACATAGCTAAGAACCATCTCGACGGAAAAGTCTTTCGATTAAAAAAAACCGCACTTAAATTGGTCCATCCGCTTGGGCGCTACGATGCCACAGACAGATACACAGATACACAGATACACAGATACACATGTTAAACTTATAACACCCCTCTTTTTTCGTCGGGGGTTAAAAAGCTAGCCCTTTCTACCGATGAGCCGGACATTTTGTGTGCATATTATTTTCGTCAAACGAAACATAATGGGCTTTTTTGTTTGTCATATTTTTTTTGATAGTTGAAATATGAATAAAAAAAATTACCCTCGCAGAGAAACTCCAAACATAGCTCTAGGTCATTGATCTGGGTGCGTTTGAGCCATCTTATAAGCAGTATTCAGATTAGGGTGTGCATTTGTGCAATTTGGGGTGAATGAAATTCTATCCTTAATATGGATATGCCGGAGATTCCCGGAAAACCCCTTTTTTGGTGAAATTATATAACATCGTTTAGCAGTAAGGCAACAGATAAGTAACTTTTACAAGGCTTTTGCAGGTATAGTACTAATAAACTTTTATAAGACTTTTTATAAGTATATCTTACCTAATTAGTCTGAGATATAGTCACCATATATAAATGAAATGACGGATAAAAAAACAATATTATTGACGCCTGTATAATTATATAAGTATCTACCTTTATTATAACTGAGAAATATTTTGAAATGAAACAACATCCCGGGATTAAGTCATATCCATATAAATATTACGTTAGGAAGTCCCAGGAAATTGCACACCCTATTCCGAACACTGCTTAAAAGGCCCATGTTGACTGATTTTTACAGATAATAGTGACTTGCGCATGCGAGGAAACAAACCCTGAAGTATCAAAAGAGTACGACGTTCTTCGGCGGATGATTGACTCTGAGGAGAACTTTTTGGAGGTTACTGCTCTGGGGGAAGATCTGGCTATGCAGGTGTTGAAGTAAGTTTTATTTATTACCAGTTAAGAATGAAAAGTAATCATATATTGTTATATTCATACGCAAACGAAGAATTGATTATTGGTTGCCAACCTTCAAAGGTCAAGTTTGGAACGATCCCATGTTACTGGGCGTCAAGGAGATCTCAAGAGAAAGCTTTCTTTTATAAATAACCGGTGGAATAGTTTCCACGGTTTTTAGGCTGGATTTGTTAATTGTTCTGAATATTTGATTGAGTTGAGAGAAAACTTCGCTAATTTGGCACTTTAAGCTTTAATGAAGGAAGGATTTAGACCAAAAGGTGTTATGTTGCGGCGTTACCGCAGTCGTCTACTTATTATCACGGACTTGCACATAGCAGAAAAATGAGACCTAGGAGTTTAGTTATTTTCCTTATTCATCATCCTCATCCTCCTAGCCTTTGTCCCATTTTTTTGAGAATGAATTCTCAATCGGGGTCGGCTACCTAAATCCCAAGATGTGGCGTAGGCACTAGTTTTTACGCAAGCGACTGCCATCTGACCTTCCAACCCAGAGGGGAAACTAGGCCTTATTGGGCTTAGGTGGTTTCCTCACGATGTTTTTCCTTCACCGAAAAGCGAGTGGTAAATATCAAAGGACATTCCGTACATAAGTTCCGGAAAACTCATTGGTAGGTACGGGCCGAGTTCGAACTGGTTCGAACTTCGAACCCGCGACCTCCGGATTGAAAGTCACATGCCCTATAACCACTAGGCTACCACCGCTTCCTATTATTTTCCTTATTGTTTTCATAATATTTAGTCCGTAATGTATGGGGTCAAGTACCTACCTACCCCAAAATAAATAATGCCAATTTCAAAATTTCTTGCTTCGAATTATCAAATTTAATTTTCTTAGAGATCATTTTTTTGTGTAACATTGACTGTACTCAATATTTTATGGATGGCCAATTATTTCAGATTATGGATGGCTTCGGCAGCCAGAGATTTGTCTAATTACCAATGGCGACTGGTATCCAACGCTATTGGCAGTTGTTCTCTGCCAATCTTCGTCAAATTAGTGTTTGCTGAGGTAATTACTTATATCTAGCATCTAGCTATATTATAGGGTAAGCTGCTTTTGATATCTGTATATATTGTACATATATTAGTGTAACCTTTAAAAAAATATTAACGCTTGCTCAAAAACTCAAGTAATAGGTACCTATGACGAGAATTTTTTTGAGGATGTCAATCGATTCAATTTTTTATTTTATATGGGACTGGGACTAACTACACTTAAACTGCTCTAGAAGGTCTACATCCAGCCACCTAATTGTGACATTCGTGACGTCATTGTAAGATAATAAGTAATTTGCCATTCTCACCGTAAAGAAGTGCGTTTAAGTTCATGGTTGTCATACAACTATTGTTTTGTTAAACTACATATGAGTATTCTGAAAACAATTTCGAAATTTCTTTTGAATAAAAAAAACATAAAGTATGCGTACTTTTTGAAGGCACATATACGAGTATCAAAGCATAATATTATTATTTTTTGATTATTTTTGTTTGGTGACTTATTGAGCTAATTTTATTCATGTAACTACGGTATGCTGTAGAATTTAACATCGGCCGTCTATTTTTAAAAATATATAATAAACTCGTGTGCTCGCCTGTTGACAACCAAAACTCACGAAGTAACAAATACCTACAAAAACAAAGCTCCTATCTCAGTATCAATCTACTTACTAGATACGAGGTTTTGAAGAGCAGCGACGGAATTTTTTGTGAGTTTTCGTTGTCACCAGGCGATAAATTTATGATATGCAGGTATGCAGATGGAGAAGCTACACCAAGCCCCAGGACACCCATCTCGCTTCAACCGTCATGGATTCTATCATGATGCTGTTTGAGAGAATTGAAAAACAGGTATGAGCAGAGAAATCAATTTAATTTGACCTGAGGAATGCTTCCTTAAATTCTGCTAAAATATATAAAAAAGATATTCCATCCAGTGAGTCATCTGGTAAATGTGAAATTGTTAAAAAACCTAAAAACATGTATAGTCAGTAAATAAAAAGGTTTTTCACTCTCTGGCTGTGATGGTGATAAAGTATTAAAGCTGACCAGCAGCTGTGCATTATATTATATTATCCCCCAAAGATTATATAATCTATTTAATTGTAAAGCAATAACATGACAGTAGGTACAACAATTTTTACCATAATTTATATTAATAAGTATTTTTGCGTGGAAAGTATTCAATCACGGTTTTGCTAAATGTACAGTCTGTTACCTCGATTTCTGTCTAGGTTTTTCCTTGGAGGGTTTCTACTTTCTATCCGTACATTTGTCAAAATGGTTGTACCACTTGCATGGATCAAAGCGTATATCTAACTTTAATCATCAGCACGGCCGACTCCTGGTGTTCCACGCTTTGGCGTACATCACAGCCGCCCGCAGCGGTCTCTCGGAGACAGAACTCGAGGATCTGATATCCCTGGATGACAGGGTCTTGGATGACGTGTACCAGTACCATCTGCCGCCTGTAAGGAGGATTCCACCTCTGTTGTGGACCAGGTAAGATGGGATATATTCACCACTTGGTTACTTATCTATTATTATTATATTTGCTTTGGACCTTCTATGTGCCGCATCGACCATTATTGATCTATTGTTGCAGTCCTTTCTTAAAGTTCACAACTGAGACCCGTTGAGTCCAGGAATTCCCAGATTCTTTGGGCAGTGAGTTGTTGTATCTCTTCTGAGGGCACCAAATGTTGCCCTAAGTGGATACTTCTTTTGTGCATATGTGGTCCACGGGAGCAAAGTGATTATCTATGTATCTTTTCCGGGAAACTATAATCTTTGCATGTTTAAGAAATTCTGACCTATGGGTTATTCTCTTCCTGGTGACAATTTATTTGACAATCCTGTGTAGCCACTTAGGGCCGCCACAGATGTTCGGAATTTTCGTTCGGTTTCCGTAGGGAATGACGTCAGCAAGCGAGACATCGTCATATGACAGACAGACAAATACACTTTCTGACGTCTTTTCGTACGGAAACTGAACGTCTGCAGCGGCCCAAAGTCAACATGACAGACTTGGTCATGTTGAAAGAGTGCGATGAATGCTGTTGGCACCAGACAGATTACGGTGGCTTTCATTTGGGAGGGCTAGTAATATTTTAGCTGGAAAGATAGGTAGCGGTTTGCGGGTCAAAGACTTGTTCCAAAGATTCACGGCTTTCGTTATCCGTAGAACATCGTTGGCCTAGTATTGTAATAGCCGGCTCACACGCGTTTTTAAATAAATAAATAAATATTAAGGGAAAATAATACACAAATCGACCTAGTCCCTAACTAAGCAAAGCTTGTACTATGGGTACTATGTAGACGACGATATAAATAATATATAAATACATATGTAGATAACATCCATGACCCAGGAACAAATATTCGAGTTCATCACACAAATATTTGCCCTAGCTGGGATTTGAACCCAGGATCACTGGCTCAGTAAGCAGAAAACTGCGCGTGTTTTTGAATCCACATACTTGTTTTTTTTTTCAGGATCCGCAATGATCTACCCAACTACCTTTCGGAGCGCGAAGCCGATGGCGTCTCCGTGATGAACTGGTACCATCGCCAGTTCCGTGACACCGCCCGCGAACGGTACTTCAAGAACATGAACATGGCCATGTACTTCCACTCTATGATCGCTGACTATTATCTTGGTAAATAAATTATTGAATTTGTTCTGTAGTACAGTCGAGCTCTGAAACTTCTCAGGAAAATATCTACGCACACGCTACGCCCTTACCAATAGTTAGTGGTGTTCACATATTTTTGGTGAAATTTTTGCTCAGAAGTTTATGAACTCAACTACACAATACAAGTCAAAGCTAGTTCAATTTCACAAGGCCGTACACAGACACTTCCAGCATTTCCCCAGAGGAGACTCCTGTTGAGAAGGTACGCATACATACTAGATCCGGTGGTGGATAGCTTCAGAATGAACACTAGGTCTAGGCCTCAGCCTGCGGTGGATAATTTATTGCCATGAATAAACGAACAAGATGGTAACCGGATGGATGGAGACAATATTAATAGCCTCAAATGCACTCTCATCTAGATCATAGTTTCTATGCCTAAAGTGAAAAGAAAGAGTATCTGCTTATACTCGTATCTACAACCCTTTTTTTCTCACCCTCTTTCGTTTTGGTCTTCTGATCACCTTACTTTTAGAATTTATTGACTAATTTTGTGAATACTGCTTGTTTCCTCAAATAAATGAAAACAAAACACAAGCATTTTCCTTACTATAAATTAGGTGCTAAACTAAACTAAAGATTGTGTTGAAACTTGCAAAGGGTGCAATTACGCAGTAAAACTATAACGAAAATAACCATACTTTTGTCAGGTATCTGGGGCGGTGGTACACCCAAACCCTTCAAATATACGGAGATTCAGCGCCACAGATTCAACTTAGCTGACCGGGAAGGTGTGGCTGACAGGAAGGTGCCTCTTCAACCTCTTGTCTTCACGTCTGCTGAAGGGTCTATCAAGAGATACAATTTGAGAAAGGTATACTATTAGTCTATCTATTTAGAAGTCCGTGGAGTCCGAGTAATAAGTCTGCTGGACCGATTAAGGAATAGTAGCAACGGAATTCTTCGCCGGAAACGTAGAGGTCGCAGGTTTGAGTCCTGCTTAGATTGTAGTAGATCACATTAAATTTTTCTTTCGTAATTTACCTTGGTGTCAATATTTATAAATAAAATTGTGGTATTTCCACATAAAAAATAGAATCGCTAAAAAGATTTAAAAAAAAAAATGATTTATAAATTTTTAGTGATATTTATGATTTCATTTACGGCGACTGTTTTTGGCTCAATTAGGAGAAAGGAACAACATGCATTGATGCAAGTGCACTTGTTCACGTTCATGAACAAAAATTGTGGTCACGAGAGAGAATACCATTTTTAGATTACCAAATTTATATTCCCTTACCTCTCAAGTTTTTATTAAAAGTCTGATATTTCTCTTTTAACTAATCAAAAGAATATATTCCACAGTTTGGTGAGCTTCCTTTCCACCTGGTCCGCTCCAAACGCTTCACGGATCTGTACGCAGAGGTGCTCTTTAACTACGAGTGGCTCCACGCTAAGCTGAACTGCTGTCCACTGCAAGCAGTCCTGGCAGATTTCGAGGACTCCAAGCTGCACGTTAATAAGGATGCTGTCAGGTACTCGATCTTATTAGAATTATCTTTAAAAGATTTATTGCCACCAAAAAATTAAATAGGTGCATGGAGTAAACAAGAACTGCATTGTCCACCCAGATTATTCCGTGTCACAAATGGAGCGAACTCAGCATGTGCTTTAATGAAATAATAATGAAATAATGAACTTTATTGTACAAGTAGGCCACAAGGGCACTTTTACATGTCTGAGTCTACCGGCATTTCACAAGAGGAGACCACTGTTGAGAAGAAACGCCGAAAGAAACTCAACAGTAAGTCATTTTTTCAGAAAGCATAAGTAAAGTAGTTACTTAACTATTACAATGATATGAACTTAACTATACGTAGTTCTACAAGAAAACATATTAAAAGTGTATTTTAAGATATAAGTGAGGAAAAGTGTAAGAATAAAATAGAAACTACAAGAAAGCCTGACGGTTTATCACAATTTATGTACGTTTGATATGCTTTCTTATTAGAACTGTGTCCCTTAAACTAGTTAGGTACAATCTAAGAAGGAGTCAGCTACGTGGTTTCTGGTTCAGGCCATGCATTTTTGTCTGTCAGATAGTCTTCTACTGTATAATATGTTTTTGACATTAGAATAGAATAGAATAGAATAGAAATAATTTTTGAGAGATGGAAAGGCTAATTTTAAAACATGATCAGGTAACTTGTTATAAAAATGAATACATTGGCCTAAAAATGATTTACTTACTTTACGAACACGAAACTTTCTAATAGCCATTTTATTTTTATTTCTAGTCTTAAAACTGTGACATCGGAATTTTTTGTAAATAAATCTAGGTTTCTAATAACATACATAATACTCTCATAAATATATTGGGACGCTACAGTTAAGATGTTTATATCTTTGAAAATGTCTCTTTTACTCTTAAGGAGTCACGAGAATTTAGGTTATATATAGAACGAATGGCTCTTTTTTGTAGCACAAATATAGTCTGAATGTCAGCTGCTTTGCCCCAAACCAGAATACCATATGACATGACACTATGAAAATAACTATGATGAACTAAGCGAGCTGTATCAACATTACTCAATTGTCTAATTTTCCTAACAGCGTACGCCGCTGAACTTAATTTACCCGCAAGCACTGCTATATGTGGACTCCATTGCAAATTACTGTCCAATGTTATACCTAAGAATAATGCCTTATTCACTATTTCTAAACATTGACCATTTAGTAATATAGTAGAATCTACCGCCGTAACATTCGGTAAAGCAAATCTAACACATTTAGTCTTCTTGGCATTTAATAGAAGATTATTAGTAGTAAACCAGTTAAGTACTTTCTCTAGTGTGCCATTAATTTCCACATAGTCGGCATAGTCATTTATGCTTTGTACCTAATTTACTCCCACTTAATCACCTCTCATCGTTGGATATCAAGCTGCACAACGCTCTCCACGAAGCCAAGAACAGATTTAAGTAGCGACATACTGTGAGATGTATGACGATCCACCAACGGGGGGGTATCACGAGTTTCACGACCCACAACAATGAGGAAATCGATGCGAGTAGGAATCATCAGATCATAATTATCATCCATTAAGATAGGTCGAAAAAGAGAAGCTATACTTTTTTATCTCATAAAGTCCTTTGTATACTCATTTGTCTTGCGAAGTCAGATGATCTTTGCATCAGTGTTTTCGTACAAATGGAACCCGTTAATTGTCAGAACCAAAGTCATTTACTTATTGCGTTTGCTGCATCATAAGTTTTATTAGCGCTTTAGACAAGAGCATTTCCATTCAAGTTTACAAAAATTGTGTTTAATATGAACCTTACTGACTCACAGGGAGCTGATGCTAGTAGCTGACGCTCTCCGCCTCGGTGGAGCCATCCTCGGCACCTACCCCGACATGCTGGCCCCTCAACTAGTGGGCAGACTTCTGCCCGAAGCACCTCACAACCCTGCTGTTGCATCATTGCTGAAGCAATGCCATGACAAAGGCAAGAACCATTGCGCGCTGCTACCGTCACATCATTGTCTGCATACACCTGGAGGACCTTTGAAAGTGAGTGTGTGAGATTTTGATTTAGTCAACAGAAAAGTTGAATATGGTCATTGGGTATCTTACTGGTTACTCGATCAAAGCTACTTTACTAAATTGTTATTGTTAAATATTTTCGTCTCTACATGAAATACTTGCTTAAAGCATGGCATTATTATAAACATCTAATCATTTAAAAGACTTCATCCACGGGGGACCTTTTCGTATCTTAAACTTGTTCCTATCAATTATCATGGTTATGATTCGGGAAATCCTTTCTTAGTTAATTTCTCCACTTTGGACATGTATTGTGCTCCAAATGTCATCTTTATTCAATCTCTCTCTCTCGCTCTTCCTTCTTCATTAAGTCTTTACGGAGTAGTCTTAATCTCATTGAAAATTTCTTTGTGTGGAGCTATATCAAATGTATAGAAGATTTTTCTTACAGTATTCTCTCGAAGGGCACCAATTCGCCGTGTTCGCCTTCCGTCTCTCCTCAGACAAGCGCTACGTGGTCTCCATCTCCAGCCGCGTGATATCCTGGGACCTGTCCACCTCGGACCTGGCGAGGGACCTGTGCCCTCAGCTCGAGGGGATCATGCAGAACTTGGAACTGTCCCCGGATAACAAATGGGCAGCAGCGTCGACTAATAATTCTGTGGTAAGAATATATTCGTTCGGGAAGCTGCGGAATATCTTCTCGTCCCAAATATCCCCGTGTCTTAAGACGAAAGTTCTTAACCAATGTGAGTTCCAGTGATGACATAGGGCACTGAAATGTGGTTGCACACAATGGGCCTCATAAAAAGGGCCAAAGTTACCCAAATGGCAATGAAGCGAGCTATATAGCGGAGTTTCCTTGCGGGATCGAAACCGAAATGATGAGATCGAAGGCGATACCCAGGATGTAGATATAGCTCAGTCGCTAAACTTAAGGGCATATTGCTCGTAGAACCTATGGCCGTTGGGGTAGAAAGGTTCTTGAGTGGTGACCGCGGACCAGAAGATGCAGCGTGGGAAGGCCCCCACAAGGTGGACCGACGACCTGCGACCCGGCGCAAGATCGATCGTTTTGGTGAACTTTGGGGGAGGCGTTTGTCCAGTAGTGGACGTCTAACTGCTGATATGATGACGATGAAGAATTTGTTGATTTATTTATAGATTCAATAACGAAAACATGCAAATTTACAGAGCTGTTCATAACATTTGCACAATTGATATAACTTACGCTATGAAGGCAGTACTGACGATTATTAATATATTAACATACTTTTAAAGGACAAGTTGGATGAATTATTGTTAGTTTTTATGAAACTGGAATCAATATTTTAAATGATTTCTTTTTTTCAGTCAATGCTGCTCAATATGCTAACCAGCGAATATGTAACAATTGAAAATCCCCTCGATGAAGGTAAAACTATAAATATTGTTCATATTCTTACTTTCACCAACCGTTTTTTAAACCGAACTAATATTTCATTCCTGTACAAAAGAGTATTTAGGTAACGTCTAGTTATGACTTGGTTGTTAGTAAAAAAAAATTGTATTGATTTAAACTTACACCATTTTCAAAAATCTATATCGATATCCCTAAAGCTTTTTATCCTAGTTTTGCATTACCTTATACTGTTTGTCATAATGATAATTTGTCCTAACACTCATATTCCCTAATTTTGGTTTCCCTCACTACATAATATGGATGTTTTTTTCTGCCTTAATATTTTATTTCCTATTGTCATATTAACTATTTATCCTAATGTCATGTTCCATAATAATAATTTATCGTAATTTTTACTAGCCCTAATTATGGCAAATAATTGTTATGACAATGGAACCTTTAAGGCGAATGCCCATTAGAACAAAACAATTAGGGCAAGTGATTTTAGGACAAACGTTGCTAGGGATCTCGAGGGAGATCCGACTTTCACACATTGTTTATTTATTATAATAATAGGAGCCTATGAGCCTATACAGCTATTATAATTGCAATTTTAGCTGTATAAAGGGGGTATGTATTGGGCTATTCATGGTCTTGGATGTAATTTGTTGTTGTTCTTATTTCACAGGGGAAACTGTTCGCGGCGTCTCCGTCTTGAACCACCACATGTTCATCTACGGGCCTAACTCTTGGGTCCGGTACAGCATGAGAGGCGAGCATCAGGAGACGCTTCCAGCACCTGATGCTGCTCCTTATGATGACGTTACCTGGGAGATCCTATGTACGTGGCCACAGCTATTTAGTCATCTGAAACTTTTATGTACTTCCGTGTTCATATCATCACTATAGCACGCATGAGACGTTATCAACTCCTTAAAATTAGGATATAATCTATACATAGGTAATTAATAACATATAGTACCTATTGCTGTGATAACCTAAATATGTAGCAGCTCTATGCGCGTTCTTAGATGTAGAAGGGGTCTTCGACAACACACCCACAGATACCATCATCAAAGGTATGATATCAAAAGGTGTAGACGGCACTACAAAAATATGGGTTCAGAGTATGCTGTCCAATAGAACAGCAATACTAACCCTAAATGCTACCGCGCATGGATTTCACAACACTAGAGGATGTCCAGGAGGTGTTTTATCGCCACTTCTGTGCAGTGACGTATTTAGCCCTAGGCCCAAAAGACCCGGGCCTAGGGGTCCAGCCAACCTAGAGGCCCCAGTCCCAGAAGCAGGACCATACTCGTGTTCTCTGAGGGGAGGGGGCCCCAAATGCCAAGTGCCTAGGGGCCCTGGCTCTAAGTTCGGGGCCTACTTCTGCGGACCCTAACGGTAGACCAACTCGGTTTAATAATAATAATAATAATAATTCGTTTATTTCAGGCATCAAAGGCCCATAGATAAATACCTTACAATCTAACATACATATTAAATATTAAAATAACTAGGTCACGATGTGTTGAGTTGAGTCCATGGTGTTGGATAGCCGACCGCGGAAACGCCGGAATAAAACACCTTTCGGCCAAAATTCTTCCTTCATGAAGGTCGTTAGTTGGTCAGCTGGAACCCCCAACACATAAGAATTAAAATTCACTTTGTGGCGAGACTCCAACTTCACGACCCTCAGGATAATTCCGGTCTTCACACGTACATACTCTACGATCTCCTCGGCCTTCGTAGAGTAATGTAGACGGGACACATACAATTGCGTCGTCGGCAGGGCGGGACGCAGCAGGTGTTTGGGCCCAGTCGGTGCGGTACCGCACTGATTTCGGCAAGCCGGCTTCTTCCTCCTTTCCACCTTGATGAAGCCATCCTTGTCACATTTTGACTCCCGAGGAGCCGGTTTCGGCAGATCCTTGTGAACGGGTTCACACCGGTTCTGCACCCCTTTTGATGCCCGCTGCTTAGATCTTGAAACAGCGGGACTTTTTTTAATGGTGGCCAGCGCGTTGAATCCAAATACAAGCCGTTTACTATGACAGCAAAACGCTTAAAAAAGATTTTCTTTCATTTCATTACAGTCTACAGCACAACATACAAGAGTGAACATTCCACCTCCCATTGGATATGTTTTTTGTCCAGCTATGGAGTTCCGAGACCTGGAGAACTTCCAGCTGGTCATGTGGAGTGGAGACCTGGATGAGGACCGGCTCCTGGTGCATTTCCGGAAGGGCGGCGAATGGGTGCAGCCGCTGCGCTGCAGAGGCGCCTTGGCCTTCAATAAGGGCTGGAATAGGATCTATACTAGTGATCCGGAGAGAGGATACCAGGTCTAGTAATTACTTTTGAAGTGATTTGCTTATGTGGAAAGTATCTTCATCATCAATAACCGACACTCATCCACTGCAGAACATAAGCCTTCCCTCATTCACGCCACCATAACTGGTTCTCCACTTTTCGCATCCATCCGCTTCACGCGGCTCTTTTCAGGTGATCGGTTCACCATGCAGAGGGCCGTCCCTCATGGCGAGTTGATGACTTTTCTTTGTCGAGATGATTCTTAGCTATGTTTGGTTGAGCTGAAGTGTTTTCTTCTGTAACTTTAAATACAGATATCAATCTTTGAGCTGAACGAAGAACAGCTCTGCTGGGATAAAGTAGAAGAGCTGTATCATCGAGAAACTGACACGGCTGAAGCGATGCTGCAGTTAAAACGGGGGAAGAAAGACAGGATGCTTCTGGGTAATTAGTGTTTTAATTATTACGTCACTCGTATAATCCGTATGCGTAAAAATTTCGTCAAGCTGTTGCTTGGTTGATGCATAACAAAAGGTGATACTAAGAAATAAATAAGCTACTAAAAAAACAACGTGTTGCAATAAGAGGTTGAAAAGTTGCAACTATCCAAGAACCCATATCCGCATTCATATTAATCTATTAGACGATGCCAGTAACTTTGTCCACTTTATCTTTATTTACTTACCATAATCAGGTAAAAAGTCCTATAACGATCTCTGGATGTCTAGCTATCCCTGTACCAAAATTGGTTAAAATCCGACCATACGTTAATAAGATTTTTCCTGAAATTATGACCCCTCTCCATTGAAAATTAATTTTTAGAAGTTTATAATAGTATAGAAGAAGCCTATTGTATTTTGTTGTGTTTTTGTCTTGCAGCTACTACAACGTATAGCTTTGTTGTATGGGATTTTGACAACAGAATCAACAGATCTAATCACGTGGAAGAAAACAAGAAGAAAAAACCTGATGGCGATGAAAAAAAGGAAGAAGATGAAGAGGTAATGTGAAAAAAACATAAGAAATAAACACGAAGATGATCGGAACGTTCTTTCGAATTTGTCGCATTTTATTAAATGACCGTCAATGTATATGCAACTGACAACATGTTTTAACAGGAAGAAAAAATAGACGATGAACCGGAGAAGGACATGAGTCTGGAAGGAATCGTTCTGAAGCTTCCACATACCATTAGAAACATTTCCACAAAGATGACCCTCTCCAACTCTTTTATGATCAGCAACAACAACACTTATGCTGTGGCTGGTGTCAGGTAACTTAACGACGAAGAATGAAATCATATGGCTGGAAAGTCTGTTGAACCATTCTCATACTAAGTATTATTCAAAAACACACTTAACAAATTCTTTATAACCAGCAACAATTCATTGTAGTTGTAAACTGAAACTGAAAGAATATAATTGTGTCTCATGTCGCGTCTTTGAGTTGGTTGAATTTATTCAAAAACGAACACATATTACAGCAACCATCCATCAGTTTCTTTCCCAGCCTAGTTTCATCATGCAAAAAACCACACTACATCATATAAATGCTTAAGTATCTAACTTAGCTTCGTAATAACATGTTCCCTTCACAATTATAGGAAGAGTCTCTACGTCTGGAGCCTAGAGACCACGAAGCTGATCAAAGTCCTGGACGCTCACTTCGGGCGCATCGTCCAGTTGGAACCTTTGACTGTAGGCAGCTGGAACAACGTCATCACCTCTTCGATCGACAGGACCGTCAAAATCTGGAACATAGACAACATTTTTGAACAAGTTCATAAGATCGATAGGCAGGAGTTGCCTATTGATTCTATTAGGTAACTTATCATTTTGTTATTAGATTGTATGACTTCACTCTGAAAGTCTACATTGTTTGCTTATATTGTATCATAGATAAATGACAAGGCCTCGTCACTTCTTAACAAGTATATGGCTTAGAGACGAGCAGATACTTCGTCATCGTCATTTGTTTACTCAACCATCATAGACTTGCTGGATTCTTTATTTGATGTAGTTGCTAAAAGGCTTAATTAAGAACAATAACTTCACTTGAAATGGAGGTGCTCGTTCTTTATCCATAGGCATGTATACAACACACCCAAATAAATATTTTTCAAAATGTAATAAAAGACAAATAACAGACTATGAAATTCGTCCTATGACTTACGATACGAGCAGGTTTTCTGTGAAAGTTTGTATCGTTATCAATCAATCAATCAATCAATCAATCAATTCATTTATTGCATGGTCATGAGTTTGAGACATCACAGGTGTTAGTTATTGTTTAGTACCAGTACATCATGTCCTGCCGAGAGGCGTACAATATTTTAATGTCAATTTATAATATAATCTATAGTAATCTACATTTTTTATAACATCATCATAATATAGTCGTCTAACATCAATAAATCCCACAGTCTTGCGCGAGACCAGCGTCTAGCAGTCACCGTGACCCGCAGCTGCTGGGGTCTGTGGGACACAAGCACTGGACACCTCCTGGCGCAGTTGGCTGATGCACCCCTTGGAGCCATCGTCACTCAAGCTGTCATCACTCCCAATGGGGAGAACGTGGTCACTGCTGAGTCTGGAAACGTTATTATTTGGGATACTCCGGAGAAGCAGGTTAATTTAGATTGCTAATATCATCCTTTATGATATGTGGTGTTATAGTTCTATGGACTAACCGGTCCGGGTGGGATTCAATCCCGCGTCTCCGTGCCAAACACGGCTGTCTTAAATAGCCCACCACATCTAAAAATCCCAACGCTCACGCATCGGTTCGGTGTTCTAATAGGTAAAATGCCCGCATTAGCCCGTAAAGCAGTTGGAAACGCGGGTTCGAACCCCACCCAAACCATTTCATTTGTATTTTTTTTCATTCAATGTTAAACATTTATTTTTTCTTTCAGGTTATCTTTAAAGAAGAGCAGAAAGGCGTGAAACAGGTGCTGTTCCTAGAGGACGGGACTAAATTCGTGACTATTTCTGTGGAGGTCTCCACTAACAATGTCGACAACTTGGCTGTCGCTAATATTGTGGCAAGAACTATTCCCGGTACGCTTGGTATAAAAAAACAATGTATGCTACTCCGGAATGACTGGTGGACTTTCGATGTCATCACGCACTGATTGGTTGGTTATGTCAATCCGTTTCTGTGTTGCCAGTGGTATATCATAATACTCCCCCGTTTCCTTTGTTACCTGTGTGAATCTCATAAAATATTGAGTGTTTAAAATCAATTATTACGACAAAATAAAATTTAGTCACAGAACATGACAACTGTAATGCATAAATGAATAATAATTATTTTTTGTACGACTGGCGGCAAACATTTTTTTGACGCAGTGACGTAGAAAGTTTCACTAGACCTAGAGTGTCACCTTGTTTTCTTATACCATAAGTCATAAGTCATTTATTAATTGAACAATATACATTGTGTTTGAATGATTAATTAGGGTAAGGCACAGTTACAATTTTACAATTATTCGATTCCATACATATACAACTTCATTCAATACCATGCCGGAAAGTACCTACGCTAATAGAGAAATAGGGTTAGGATTAGGACTTTTGGTAGCCTGGCGAGGCTCTAAAATCGGAGTCACTAATTGTAAATTTTTTCAATGTCAAAACTTAAAAATATATGACGATTTATCACATAAGTATTTTATTTAATATTAATTTTAGTTTAGTAAGAGTAAAAGGGCATTAAATCGTGAATATATAAATCGGGTGTGGCCTGTAATAGGAGCAATAAATTAAAACATTCATTGTAGATTCTACTCTTCAAACTGAACAACATTTGTTCACCAACTTTTTAGAAAAGTCAGTTTTCAGAATTTTATTATTTCAAACAAATTAAATAGTATTTTCAATGTAAGTCGTCCAACATTGACATTCCGTGAGCATTGACATAGCTGTCACTCTACTACACTCCGGATTTTAATTAGGCGAACTAACTTGACAGCTCAAAGTGTTGTCAGGAATAGAAAAAAAAAAATAGTGATTGGTTTATGTCGATACAAATATGGCGATATAACCTTAACAATACACCCATAGACACTTAATTATGTTGTAATAAGGTTTATATTCGTTTAAAAATTTACAGTTATCTGTGTATTCGATAGTACCTACTATGGAACTGTCAAGAAAACAAAGAGGCGGACAGCGTTCTTAGCGATGTCCTAAAATAAAGTTCGTTCGATGTAAGTATTTTAATAGCAACCGTTTTTTTATTATTGATTCGTGTAATAAAATTATTAGTTAGATTTCAAACACAATAATTCAAAATTTATGAAATACGTAATGTCTACTTTTTTTTAATGCTGTTTAACTAAACCTCTGGTATGGTAAGGTCAATTCACTAAAGCTGGCGCGAATGGATTGAATGAAAGTTATGTCACTTGTCACTTCGAGTGTTAGTGTGAGTGCCGTTCTTATACAGGGGCCTCCTAATATTTTGTAACCAACAACAAAATGGGTTTTTGTTATTCAAGAAAAATAAAAATTATTAGGTAAGTATAATATAAGCATAATCTGCACAATATTTAGACTAAACAAGTAATACTATTCCATTGTCTCGTATGAGTTTGACCATGTGGGACTATGCAATGGTATTAACGTAACCCACATTTTCTTCTTGTCTTCGCGGCCTGGTAAAGGGTTAATGTCAAGAATTAATAGGTGACGGACGACTAGTTCGAATTATAAAAAACCGGCCAAGAGCATGTCGGGCCACGCTCAGTGTAGGGTCCCGTAGTTGCCCGTCCTTCACAATAGACCAAAATTACGAGAAAGATTTCAAGCCCTATAAAAAGGTCGTACACGCCAAGAAACAGTAATTACTTATTATCTTTTGGAAGTTATCTATTATACGCGACAGATTGAGCGAAATGTTTTAATATAGTTTGGCACTTAACCAATTGGGTAACCGTTCGAAGTGTAGGGACACCGCACGGCACTTACGTCATTAAAGAAAATTATGAAATTTTGCAATAACTCAAAAACGGCTCGACCGATTTTATTCAATATAGTTTTCATTGAAAGTACTAGTATCCGAGGCTAAGACCCATTCGATTCAATAAGTTATGCTCAGAAATGGCTCGGCCCTCCGTCGAGCTAAGATTACTAAATTTTGTTTGTCCGATATTATCCGAAGTTGACCGAATATTCAAAATCCGATTTCATATTCTGAGTCGGAGGACCCAAAAGCCCCCCAATACCAAGTTTTAGCCCCCTCGGACCAATTTGAAATTTTCGAAAAAAAAAAGCCATTTTGATTTTTTTTTTCACGACTGTACTCGGGTGGGGGTCCCCTATGATATTTGTTTGAGCATCCCCCTACCCATCTCTAGTCATTTACGAGATACGGGACTTTTAAAAAAAAATCTCCATACAAATCTTGTTTTTTTCGATATTTTCCGACTTTGACCGAATTTTCGGACACCGATTTCAGATTCATATTTGTGAGCCCCAAATGCCCCCCGATACCGAGTTCCAGCTTCCTAGCACCAATTTGAAATCTTGGAAAAAAAAGCCATTCGTCATTTTGAATTTAATTTGGTTCGATTTGTATCAACCTGTATGTAATCATTTTGTGACGCACACATAAATATTATCATTCACTCATTCATTCCATTCGTGCCAGCTTTAGTGAATCAACCTATAACCAACAACCTTTTTATAGGAACTGGGTTTTTTAATTATCGATATTAACAACACTAGCGAAACTGTGGCAACATTCGTGTGCAATGAACTGTCAAGTTAGTTCGCCTAATTAAAATCCGGAGTGTAGTAGCGGACATTTCGCAATACATTGCTTCTTTGTCTAGACATTATTCTGCAAAATATAATTTAATACACGTTACTTTCAGAAGTTGCTTAACAAATGTTGTTCAGTTTCAAGAGAAGAATCTATGTTTTAATGTATGGTTCCTATTACAGGCCACACCCGTTATATAATATTCACGATTTAATGCCCTACTAAACTAAAATTAATATTAAATAAAATACTTAAGTTAAAAATCACTTTAAAAAGTATCGTCTTCAAAGCAGATTATACTTCTTGCATGTTTTCTATCGTCAATTCTGGATCGTGTGAAAGATCTTAACTCGAATTGCAACTCTTCGTAGATGGAGAGAAGATCTACAACGTAGATTACGAGGTCAGAGGAACAGGATATCGTTCTGCCGTCGTTTCTGCTGACGAGCACCATCTAGTGGCTCCAGGGGTAGATAAGTCCTCCAGAGACTGTCTACATGTCTTCCATTCCAGGACTGGTGCTAGATTGCACAGGTAAATGAGAAAACAAAATATTGATTCAGATCTAGACACGAGCTGTATTTGAGATAATTTATTCATAAATTCAATTCATAGGACTTTATACAAGCAGATTTCGTCTGATGACAACCAAAACTCACTAAGTAACAAATATCTACTTAAAATAAAGCTCGTATCCCAGTGCAACTGTACTTACTAGATACGAGGTTTTGAAGAGCAGTGACAGAAATTTAATAAAGAATATAAGAAAAAAAATTGTAAGTACCTATATATATTTTCTATGTGCTCATTTATTCCTTATTTCAAAGGATCCCAATAAAGAACAGTGGTATCAAGGACATGCAGTCTATTGTGGCGTTACCCCACAAGCCGAACTGGGTCGCTGTGGCTGGGACTGACAAGGCTGGTATCCTCGACATCAAGACTAAGAGGCTGGTCAGGTAAGACTCGACTAAAGTAAGGTGTAAACAATGCAAAGATCGTCACAGAAAACATAAGGTTAAATTCGATAGGTTGCCCGGGCGTTAGGGTGGCGGAAAGGTTAAGGCGGGACTGGCAATCCAGAAGTACCGGGTTCGATATCCGGTCTCTTTCACCAGGTTACGCATTTCAAATTTTCTTTGAGCTTTGATCTTTGTATCAATGGTTCACTCAACATAATAGAATATGTTTGTCGATTACATCATCATCATCATCATCATCATCAGCCCGTATGAGTCCGCTGCTGGACATAGGCCTCTCCCATGGCACGCCACTGAGATCGATATAATGTGCTGATATAATGTGCTGATATAATGTGCTGATGGGATCTCTCACGGAAACTCCAAACTTGCCCTCTCATTGCTCTTAATCTAACGATCATAATTATAATTATTTTGTGCAAATGCGAATGCAGATTCGTCCCACGTTGGAATGGTGGTTGCACACGTGACGGCAAGTTCGGTCTCTGTGCGCCATCACGCGGTGGCCTGGACCTCATTGAGCTGAAGCGAGGCACCACCGTCCAGCAACTCATATCCAGGGCCGCTGAGGGCGTGTTCTCCATCATTACCATGTTCAGCTCCACTGATCAGTACGTGTTCTACTATCACAGTGGAAGGAAGACTCTGAGGGTGTTCAGGTAAGGAATGATAACGCTCTTATGGTATTGATGATTGTTTCCTATTCAGAGCTTCATCACTGCATTAAATTGTTGTGTTCTTGTTTGAAGGGTAAGAAAGCCATTGTAATTTAGAGGCGTGTAGAAGAAAGAGTAAATATAAAGCTTTTATAGTAGGATCAGCAGGAGTCATGAAGATTTAATTCAGTGTAGTAATTACACGCATTTAGTATACCTGGATGTCAGCTGCTATGTAAAGACCAACCGCGAGATATCGATATAGATAGAAATAGAATCGATAAAAAGATTCTATTAGAAAACGATAAGACTAATAATAAAATTATAGCAGTTTTCAAGAGTCTAAAACTTGATATATTTCAGAACAATAGATGGCAAGGCAGTGGCAGAATACAGGGCCCCAGCAGAGGTCACGGGCGTAGCGAGCGCTCACGGCGGCAAAGCGCTCGCCATAGCATCACAAGATGGCTGCCTCACCATGCTCAACATTGTTGATCCTTACGAGTAGAACCCTGGTTAGAAGAGCGTGGGAATTATTGTTGACCATCCAGAGGACAGAAGTCTTGGCTATGAAGCTAGTTATCGTTCCGCACCTTAATCGGCAGAAACAGAACCCTGGATCACTTTGTTGTCTGTCCGGCTGTCACCTCCAAAAATAATATTCCAATCAGAAGCAGTATTCTGTAATATGACAACAATGTTGAAAGAAACTCCCTTTTCTGCGAGAGGCTACAAGATGATACCAGTTTCGGTAAACCGGATTGCAATCCTTCCGTGGCCCTATGATGGTTGCTTTCATCAAGCGATAAATAAGTGACAAAGCATCCGTCACGTTTTGACAAAACGCGAGTGCGAGTAACAGATGCTTTGTCACTTATTTATCACGTGATAAATGCAACCATCATAGCTTTTTTTTCTTTGAATAAAAAATGTCTTCGCGTGTTAATACTCGCTTCATAGTCAAAGACCCTGCATCATTCGCTTATAGTTTGTTAAGGTTAGGTTCTTGAGTAGAGTAGTTTTTCTGTAGACAGTCTTTAGGACTAAAGTTCTCAAATATTCTTCTCTTTAGCTTCCGTAACACGCATCTCAATTGTAGGTAGTTTGTGATAGTCTCCCAGCAAATTGATAACTGAAAATGAGATAGAGAATGAGATAGTACATATTTTAGTCTTCTTTGACTGCTAGCGCTATTAAAAAAAATCTTAGTTTTAAAATTCTTTATGAGAATATGTCCAAGGGCGGATGTCCTAGCGATTGGACCGCGTAAGTTATTAAACAAATGACTGTCAGAGATATTGAAAAATTGCTGTGATCTATCCACATGCGAAGTTTTAAAATATTGGAAAGCCGCACATCAATGTCTACATAATAATATAGAAGTAAATAAGATATTTATATATATCTAGAAAGCGAAATTAAATACCTCAATGCAATCTTCCAAATCATATCATTAAAATTTAACACTGCCTAGACCATATTATGCTATCTTATCCTAATTAGTAGTTACCTACTAGCAAACGCCTTGCCTAAAATTGAGACTTCAGTATAACCAGTAATGTGGTACAGTGCTAATTTATTTATTCAGGCGAAAAAATGTTAATAGAAAGAAGAAACGTTGCAGAAACTTGACGTGTAATAGTTTGTTTTCTATTGGGAAACAGTATGACATTTTGGAGTACAGCAATGAAATTTGGTACGGGATACACGTCCACCTGAGCCCAAAACGCCCGGTAGCCAGTTTGAACACCGCGACAGGTGGGCGGGGTAAGTTTAGACAGGCTCTTGACCGCGAGAGAGATGGCGCTTTTCTGAACGTTTTTTAACGGAAACTTGGGTCGCAGGTTCGAGTCCTGCTTGCATTGCAGTGGACCACATTTCATTTTTCTTTCATGATACACCTTTGTGTCAATATTTATAAAATTAAAAATGGGGTATTTCCACATTAAAACAGAATCGATAAAAAGATTATATTAAAAAACGTCAAGGTGAGAATTTTTTCGACTTCACAGGGGCTGCCGTGCTCTTAGATTATCGAAAATATTTCCCCATTCCTTCCCAATAGTGATTTCTGTTTTGATTAGCTTTTTCCCTATCAGTTTCCTCAAGTTTTAGGCAAGGTGTAGGTACTATTAGTGCGTAGGTAGATAATTGCGATTTGCAATGTAACCTTGTTCGAGTTTAGATTAGAGTTTGGATACGGTTTTGTTGGACTTGGTTTGTATGTTTTAACGTTCATATAAGAAGTACCAGGATAGGATAACACATTATTGCGAATGAACAAAAACTTTAAGGGGGATACGTCCGGCCCAGGGTAATAAAGCACCCAGCTTATAAGTTTCCAGAGACCACAATATCCATCCTCAACACTCAGATGGTTGGTGTCCTATTTTTTTATACCCCGTTGGTGGCAAACAAGCGTACGGACCGCCTGATAGTAAGCGGTTACCGCAGGCTATGGATGTTTGCAACTGCATGGGATTCGCATGCGTTTTATCGACTCTTAAACATCTGCTTTCCTTTTCTGAAGAACCTCGACAGAGCTCATTCCATAGCCTGAGCGTTCGGGAGAAAATCCCTTTAAGACCGTACGTTACGCGACCATTTAGGCTCCCAAGAGGTGTGTAATGATAATGATGGGACAATGTTTCATATATTTAAATATAACATCACAAGATGTAACAACATATGATATATTGTTTAAACATAATTATTTTCATTACAAATCTAGATTTTTTAATACTATAGATTATGCAATAATAATACAGTAAGTATTATGAATTTTTAAAAATCATCATCATCATATCAGCTTATAGACGTCCACTGCTGGACAAAGGCCTCCCCAAAGTTCTCTCTCTTAAAAAAAATACCTGGTATTTCTTAACGTTGTTATTTGGTATTGGTAAAATGGCTGTGATATGGAATTGCGTGGAACAACGAAAGATTTGTAGTTGTTGTAGTTTACATAGATGTAGTTTAGTTATTTATTATTGAAATCTATTTAATATTGTTATCATTAAAATTTATTAGCTAAGATTTGGAGGAGAAAACAGATGAGAACGAAACCTCGATTTGTATAGCCCGGTTACGTTAAGTTTGGACCTCATTTGTATACGACGCCATAGTTAAGAGGTGCAAATTTAACGTAAACTTATAGTCTTAGAAAAGGACCAGTGATATATTCTCTTAAATTACTTGGTTATGAATTGTTTCTTCACATTTATTAACGAACAGTTTATCGCACAAAGTATAAATCGCTTTAAGAAAATAATGTATGGTTGGTTTATGATCCAAGCTAATAAATGTAACAAGTATTCCTATGTACGTTTTATTTAAATAGTTATCCATTTAATCTAAGGTAGTGTCCTCACCGCGAGCATAATTATGTGAGCATTGTGTGCTAAAGCATTTTGAAACAGATGATACAGAGGGCGCTCCAGCCCTATACTTGGCAGGGAAATGGGTGTGCGTTTTTTCAGTTTTTTCTTCCTTTATTTAGTTAGTCAGCGATAGTAATACATATTAATTTTTTTTTTATTTCGTTATTCCTGCGTAGATTATGTGCCTGGGCCCATAACCTGATAGAATTACCTAATTGAAGAACACAGTTTTAATTAGGTTTACCCTTGTTTGGTCTAATAATTTTTTGCCTAATTTTGATTTGCCTAATTTCATTTTGTCTAAAATTACTTTGCATATTTATTCAGTTTGCCTAATATTCGTTTAGTCTAAAGTCATTTCGCTTAATGAATATTTTGCATAATCTTGTTTCGCCGAATTTTCATATTGCCTAATTTTTGTATATATAATTTCATTTTATCTATTATTCAACTAATATAATAACATTTCCTATAAACGCTAGTTTGCCTACTACAATTTTTGTATAATTTCAGTTTGCCTAATTTGCTCGTGCAGTATATTATTTTACGTTTTTTTTTATTACCTGTTATTTATTTATTATTAATCAAAGTATACACCTTAAATATATTCAATTCCCTGCAAAACTTAAGGATGGTAAGTGTTTGCACGGAACCCTCGGTGCGCGTTCGGGTCGCAGTTTAACCTAACACTCCTCCTCGCTTCGCTCGTCGTCGTAACTAACCTAAGCCAAGTCAGATCTGCCTTAAGGTGAAATAGGTACTGTTAGAAATCGTAAGCCAAGTCGGACCTGCGAGGCTCGCTCGCTTCGCTCGCTCGTTAGGGTCGTAGTTCAACCTAACACTCCTCCTCGCTTCGCTCGTCGTCGTACCTAACCTAAGCCAAGTCGGATCTGCCTTAAGGTGAAATACGTATTGTTAGGAATCGTAAGCCAAGTCGGACTTGCGCGGCTCGCTCGCTTCGCTCGCTCGTTTGGGTCGCAGTTGAACCTAACACTCCTCCTCGCTTCGCTCGTCGTCGTACCTAACCTAAGCCAAGTCGGATCTGCCTTAAGGTGAAATAGGTATTGTTAGAAATCGTAAGCCAAGTCGGACCTGCGCGGCTCGCTCGTTAGGGTCGTAGCTCAACCTAACACTCCTCCTCGCTTCGCTCGTCGTCGTACCTAACCTAAGCCAAGTCGGATCTGCCTTAAGGTGAAATAGGTAATATTAGGAATCGTAAACCAAGTCGGACCTGCGCGGCTCGCTCGTTAGGGTCGTAGCTCAACCTAACACTCCTCCTCGCTTCGCTCGTCGTCGTACCTAACCTAAGCCAAGTCGGATCTGCCTTAAGGTGAAAAAAGTATTGTTAGGAATCGTAAGCCAAGTCGGACCTGCGCGGCTCGCTCGCTTCGCTCGCTCGTTTGGATCGCATTTCAACCTAACACTCCTCCTCGCTTCGCTCGTCGTCGTACCTAACCTAAGCCAAGTCGCAAGTCGGACCTGCCTTAAATGTTATGTTCATAAAATGAGTTTCAACGTGATGGTCGTTAGTTAGAATAACATTCGGCAAAATAATCATTAGTTAAAATAACATTCGGCAATATAATCATTAGTTAAAATAACATTCGGCAATATAATCATTAGTTAAAATAACATCGGCAATATAATCATTAGTTAAAATAACTTTCGGCAATATAAGAATTAGTTGAACTAATATTAAACAAAACAAACTTTATTTGAAGTGATGATTAGACTAAACGAGTTTCGACAAAGTGATGATTTATTGAAACAATAATTATGAAAACTGAAATTAGGCAAACCGTTGGTTATACTAAAAGTTGTTAGGCAAACTGAAATTAGGCAAATCATTTTTAGACAAAACAAGGGAATACCTTTTAATTAGCGAAAAGAAGTTTTATTAAACGGTTTTATTTAGCTTGCCCTGTTTGTTTATTTATTTGGGTCAAATCTAGTAATTGAAATTTGACCCCCTTCCTGTTGACGTATTGATCTGAAATTTGGTACGCATCTTTAGTTTTGGTGACAATATAATTTAATACATTTGGTATCATTGTAAATTCAAGATGGCCGCCACTACAAAATGGCGGATTACATATTTTATCACTACTTCCTCAGTATGGGTATCAAATGAAAGGTCTTGATTAGTAGAATAGAGTTATTTATGAAAATAAAATGAAAATCCAATATGGCCGCCAATAAAATGGCAAGTAATTTTTTTTTACATAACCCCTTCAATATGGGTAGGTATCAAATAAAAGGTCTTGACTAGTAGAATACATAACACTATGAAAAATAAATGAAAATCCAATATGGCCGCCAACAAAATGGCGGGTGGTTCTTTTTCATTACTCCTTCAATATGGGTATCAAATGGAAGGGCTTGAGTAATAGAATACTGTATAATATGCTTTGTCAAAATTAAAATTTAAGATGGCCGCCGTAAATGCCAGATTTCAGTATGGGTATCAAATAAAAGGTCTTGACTAATGGAATAGATTACACTATGAAAAATAAATGAAAATCCAATATGGCCGCCAAAAAGATGGCAGGTGATTTTTTTTCACTACCCCCCCTTCAATATAGGTATCAAATGGAAGGGCTTGAGTAATAGAATACTGTAACTTACTGTACTGCTTTGACAAAAATCATCATATGTACATGGCCGCCGGAAATGCTAAGTTTAATCATTGTTTCAATATGGGTGATGGATAACAAATGAAAGGGCAATTCGAAAGCTGCATAGTGGATTGTAGACTTTAGAGCAGTCAATACTTAACAGTAATATGAATGATGAAATTTAGGCAACTTATCAATACAAAGACTTCGTCAACTTAGAATCAGGATTCAAGCATGGATCTTGGTCCCACCCAAGTCAAGATTTTGTATCGTGTCGAGGACTGTGTGACGTTAGTACACCACCAAAGTTAAGTTTAAACGTGCCAAGAACCAGCATTTGAGTGAATTAAAAATATATGTCGTAAGCGTTTTCCCCTCAAGACTTGGGCACATCTTGTTGTATAATAGCCTTGCCCCTCTATTGGACCTCTGGGGGGGTTGACCGTTTTATTGTCCATTACTCGTGGAACAAAATGTTTAATAACAATAAAACAAAAACAAACAAAAGTAAAACAGAAACAGCAACACAACAAAAAAGAGGCTTAATAAATATACATACATACTGCTAAACTTATAATCCTTTCCTTTGGCTTTACCGTTGTCGGGTAAAAAATCGAAAGAAAAGTATAGAGCAAAACGTGCAAAAGAGAGTGAAATTGAACCTCACATTCGACTACACAAAAGGGAGTAAACAGTTAGCATATCAGAAACACCTGAGTAACATGAGGCCAGGTTTTTAGGCCAACGTGAGAGACAAAGGGATCTGGTAGCGCCCGAAACACCAGAGCAATAAGAGGCCAGGATAACAGGGCAGCGTGAGAGACAAAAAGAGCTGATAGCGGCCGAAACACCTGAGCAACGCAAAGTCAGGTTAAATAACCAACGTTAGCGTACCCTGCAATGCAGAACTGGAAATCATCTGCAAAAGTTCGAATATACTATGAATACATTGTTAATTCACGTTTGTGAAATTTGAACCAAGCGAGCGTTACTATCCTAACTATGTAAGTACATACAGTACGTTACAAATTTACAATACTGGCGCATTAAGATATGTGTCAGTGCATCTGGAAAGGTACCTAGTCACGACATCTAGTTACCGAGTTACATGAACATGAGTTTTTGTGGAAGCTGGTGAAAAAGTGCCAAAATGGGTTTGTGTTATAATTGGGTTATTTACATCCTAAGGAACACGTGTGTACAAGAATATCAGTAAAATTATGTTTTTTTAGTATATTTCTCCGACTATAAAGTTTAGTAGTCAGGGTACCTTGTCACGCCATGTCTTATAAGCCTTTAAATTTTGAATAATTTTGTCAATATTTCCATCGCGGGTAGTCAACTACCTCTTTCTAAGATAAGGTATAGGATCGGTCTATAGCAAAATAATTTTTTGAACAAAAAAAAAATACTTAATGGTTTTAGTTGTTTGACGTATAATAATTAGTAATATTGATTGAAAGACTGATAAATCATAAATTAGGTGCAGTTATGTACACAATTGAGTTATTTTTTCTAGTTACTCCATTTATGTAAGATAATGACTTAGCGTGACAAGGTACCCAGTTTAGTAAAATGCTAAACTTGATGTCTCACACGACTAAAACAGAAGTTTTTATAAATAAGAATACATTGATTTCCGCTATAATTATCCTAAATAACATTTTGTTACAGATATTTCTTGCATTATAGGTACTAAAATAGTGATCTTCGAGTTTAAGTTACTAAAGTTTAGTAAATGTCGTGACAAGGTACCCTAGTTACGTTTCCATACAAAAGTTTCGACCGAGTCACTAAACTTTATTGTTAAAAAAAACTGCTTTAACACCATTTCTATTATACCATTGTGGTACACCACGCTAAATACCATTTGATCTTGTGATATAGCATGAATATACAAATTATTTTGTTGGTTTTTAATATTATAAGTGATCTTTTTTGTAACTGTTAAAAATGCGGTAATTATTAAATTTCTTTATGATTATGGAGTTTTCTTTCATTTAATTGTCCCAAAATGCCATAGAATATGTAACTATGATGAGAAACTAACAGTTTTAATCGCGTTATTTTATGAATTGGGTGTAATTAACACTTTCGTGTTTCTTCCACCCTGGCATGTTCAACCTAAGAAATCAGAATAATTAACATGTGTTTTTAGATAATTCACCTTTATTATAATTCTTTAACATTCAAAGATTATGATTATACCCTTCACTATGTAACTTCGAAGTCGAAGTGTGTTTTTTGCCACTATAAACTTTAAATGCAATTTTCTCAACTTGTGCATTTCGGAAGTCGAAAATTCAAAAATTTATATAAAAATAGTGGTTCCACCTACAGTCATTATTCTTTTTTGTATTGATAGCAAATTTCATCTACTTTTTGGAATTATGCATAACTCAATACCTGAAACAAGGTACCTTTCCAGATGCACTGACACATACCTACCCGTAGAATTATCTTCAAGGACAACGTTCCTTTTATAATATGTTCCCGCTGCCAGACGCAAATGTCACCAGTAATAAAACAATAGCACCATCAGTGTTTCCGGAATAATCTGGATATGGATCCAGGTTCTATACCACACGTGATTGAATCGCTGACCCAGGCAGAGCAATGTTTGCTGTGCAGAATCATACCATTTATTAAAGTTGTAACATTTACTGGGATATAAAAACCTTTGTACTAATGAGGCACTGAATTAATGAAAAAGAATGAGAAGTATGTAACAAAATTAAAAACTAAAAACTTGAAAATAAAAAATGAGTAAAAAACTTTTTTAAGTTAAACGGTTTTATTGAAAATTTACTAAAAGGTAAAAAATAATTCAGTAGGTCCTAGGTACCAGACATCACAACACTCTCCTCATCAATCTAGGGCACTGATCAGACAAAAAATAAAATCGGTGGGCGTGTGAAATTTCTATCAAATCAACCGCTATATCATACTCAATGCTATTTACATATTTACGCAGGCTACGCGCGCCCAACGATTTAATTTTTTGTCTGATGAGTGCCCTAGATTGATGAGGAGAGTGTTGTGATGTCTGGTACCTAGGACCTACTGAATTATTTTTTACCTTTTAGTAAATTTTCAATAAAACCGTTTAACTTAAAAAAGTTTTTTACTCATTTTTTTTTTGATTACTGATCAGTTAAGGCTACTAGGGCTTGTGTGGCATCGTTTTCGTGTAAAACAGATATCCGCAATTCATTTTTTATGTTATTTAAGAATAGTTTGGTATAAAAATTTGGGTACATTGCCGAAAAGGTAAAAATCACCACAAGTTTTTTTTATTCAGAACGATAAGTTAGTTAGGTATATATCCTGAATATTTACAATTTAAAAAAATATCACTAAATAGCAAATTTAACCTTGTTTTTAAAACTGTATACATATTGGGCACATCTCATACAAAAAGTACCTTGAAAAAAATATTGATCTTGATTTGAAACATTGATCTCTAGTACATTTTGCTAAGTCACGAAATTGTGTGCATCGGGATACAACCACGAAATGTATACCACAGGATAGAGTATTCTACGGTGATCACTTTCAGGTGTAGAAGGAAGTCAGATTCGTCCCATGTGCGGCAGGAAAGCGGGGAGAATAGGACAAAGGAGTCCTCTTTTTTTTTGCAACCGACTTCAAAAAAGGAGGAGGTTCTCAATTCCAACTAATATTTTTTTTTTTATTACTGATCAGTTAACGCTACTAGAGCTTATGTGGTATCGTTTTCGTATAAAACAGATATCAGAAATTGATTTTTTATGTTATTTATTCATAGTACCATATAAAAATATGGGTGTATTGCGGAAATGGTAAAAACCACAACTATTTTTTTTTATTCAGGGAGATAAATTATTTATATTTCCTTAATATTTACAACTAACAAAAATATTGCAGAACAGCAAATTTAATCTAGTTTCTAAACCTACATACATGTTGGGCACTCTTCATACAAACAGTACCTAACTTAAATAAATTGTTGATGTTGAGATTAGCCCGTGTGCTCGAGATACATTAGCAAAAAAATATTTTGTTTTAATTACATAAATTTGTTTTTATAGTATTTAAATATTGTATGTAAAAGCTTGTTAATAATCATTATTTAATGTAAATATTTGTATAGAATCTTTTTATCGATTCATATTTTTATGTGGTAATACCACTATTAATGTATTTAATGTAGCGAAATAGGATGCGTTTGGAGATTTACTTTGGTTACGCCGACTTAAATATATATTTTAAGCTACTGTTTGTATGAGAAGCGCCCATATGCATATATTTTTAGAAACAAGATTAAATAAGCTTTTTAAAAGAATAATAATAATTTGAAAATGTTAACGAAATTTTACTAATTTACCTCACTGAATAAAAAAACTTGCTGTGATTTTTACCTTTTCGGCCATACACCCATATTTTTATATAAAACTATACAAAAATAACATAAAAAATGAATTTCTGATATCCGTTTTACACGGAAACGATACCAGACAAGTCCTAGTAGACTGAACTGACCAGCAATAAAGAAAGAAAAGAGGTATACTTGGTCCTATTCACTCCGCTCTCACGCCTCACAGGGGACGAATCTGATTTCCCTCCACATCTGAAAATAATCACCGTGGAACACTCTATCTGTGGTAGAAATTTCATGCTTGTAACCCGATGCGCACAATTATGTTCGAAAAAAGCGGACTAACAACTCTACTAAAAGTAGCAGGCGTCTGCTAGTATTGCATAATTACAGTCTGACCAAAAAGAGTTGAAATTAAAAAGTGGCAATGCTGTAGTGCCGTCCCCGTTTTATTATATTGATTAGAAAGGGACGACACTACAGTATCACCACTTTTTAATTTCTACTCTTTTTGGTCAGACTGTTATGCATTTCCATTTCGATATATTGTTTCAAACAGTCAGGTACTTACATGTGAGCGAGACACAGCTAATATAGGTATTTATGAAGTAGTAGTAAAAGGTAAAAATACTTAAATATAAATTATTAATTATGATAGAATGTTAAAAAGGTGTCAGCAGCTAAGCTTACTGTTTGTAGTTTAGATTTAGTTTAGTGACAAAATGGTGGAAAAGAAATTTACTCCGTTCATAAGACAGGTGAGTAATAAGCTTTTACTTCATATTATTAGGGTTCCGTACCCAAAGGGTAAAGCACGGGACCCAATTACTAAGACTCCGCTGTCCGTCCGTCTGTCTGTCTGTCTGTCTGTCTGTCACCAGGCTGTATCTCACGAACCTTGATAGTTAGACAGTTTAAATTTTTTACAGATGATGTATTTCAGTTGCCGCTATAATTAAAAACGATAAACCAAATCAAATAAATATTTAAGGGCGCTCCCATACAACAAATGTGATCGGTTGCGTTAACTTTGCACCTCATTTTTATCCGGCGCCATACATACCAGGTGCAAACTTAACTTCACCTGGCCAGTTAAGATGGGATAAATGTTTCTATATTCTTTCTCAAAATTGGCCGATTTTTTTCTTAAGTGAGCTCCAAATGACAGGCTTCATAGTATGTATTGCCAACGGTGTTTTTCAGCACACGCCATAATGCGGATTTTTAGTGACACTAATTTATTTGACTAGCAACGACAATTTTTTGGTAACTGACATTGAAAGTCAGTGAATGTCATGTCATTGATGTAAACAAAGAGGAAACAGGACTAAATATTCCGTAAATTCAAGTAATTATTGCATAATAAAGCCAAAACTATCTACAGTGATAAAAGTCAAGTTTTTTCAATAGGATTCAGTATTTATTTCACAAGAAGAACGAAGGATTGAGCAGCATTCCGGTAAACAATGTTTTGAATTTTGTTGATGACAAATCGCTACTGACGTTTAATAATGCAAATAAAATGACGTATGCACATGATTGCCATATGAGAGCTGTTTGTAGCGCCACTATTCCTGGGCCGGACCGACACTTGTTTTTTTTTAATGTCATGAAGTCTAATTGAATTGTATACTACTTAATTACTACTTATAATACTTAAGTGCGAACTTTATAACATTGAGCTAACGAACTGCTCTGTCCCAGAAATTCTTGTTTTAACATATTGTCAATAGGGTACCTACTTGACACATGTAATACTTATAGATAATTATAAGACGTATAGTTTCATTTAGCTTGTAATTCAATAACTAAAATAAAATAACATAAATTTCAATGAAAATAATTTAATAAATGAATACATTTTTATTTTTATTTATTTAAGTTAAGTAAACACAAATCCATACTATCCATACTAATATTATAAATGCGAAAGTGTGTCTGTCTGTCTGTCTGTCTGTCTGTTACCGCTTCACGCTTAAACCGCAGAACTGACTTAGATGAAATTTGGTATGGAGATAGTTTGAGACCCGGGAAAGGACATAGGATACTTTTCATCCCGAATAAATTTAGTGTTCCCGTAGGATGAGCGGGTTACACCGCGGGGCACAAAGTTTCTTCAGAGTTTCTCGCTAGATGGCTGGATCAAGGGTCGGATTCAGAAGGCGGTACTCCTGGACACGGCGCGCATCGTCAGGAAGTTCCTCCCTCTGTAGCCCTAACCATCGGTAGCCTGGGCTCTTAGGTTAGGTTTTTTAGAATGTAAAATAAATAAATAAAATAATAAATAAATAAATATTAAGGGACAATCATACACAAATCGACCTAGTCCCAAACTAAGCAAAGCTTGTACTATGGGTACTAGATAACGATATACATAATATATAAATACATATATAGATAACATCCATGACCCAAGAACAAATATTTGCCCCGGCCGGGATTCGAACCCGGGACCGCCGACTCAGTAGGCAGGTACTACAAACCGAGCCAAACGCGTCGTCATGTGTATTTGTATTTTTTTTTTATATTTTACTTTTTATATAAACATGAATAAATAAGACTAACAGTTAATTATTTATTGGCAGTGGCAGTCTTCTTCAGTCAAAAACTGGGAAACTCCGCAAGATCGGGACAAGTGTCGTGCTCTCGTATCGGAGGCTACGATGCTTTTTGGGTCCCTGATGCAAAATAGTTAGTTAGTTAGTGGCAGTCTCCGCCCTGTGATAGTCTTACCCCACCTTACCTTACTTACTAATATTTCCTGGTCCTGCTACATCGCGTCGGATCGGGCCAGGTGTTTTAAAACTCCTCTTGGAGAATCTTTTTGTGAACTTGGACTAGTAATGAGGAGGCCCGTAGTCCACACGATACCGATACTTTTTTAAGCCATGCGGAGTTCATCTTCAGAGACATCGTTATGACCAGATTATATTTTTGAGGAAAAAGTCATGTCTTAGCAGATGCCCTATTATATTTTCTCTTCTATTTTCTATTAGTGTTAGTATTGTCCTGGACCAATTTAATTGACAGAGTCTCGTCACGACGGCGGTATGCTGTTGTGTCGTCGGGCAGGGCTGCCTCCTCGGCTTCCCGGGGGTGTTGCTGCCTCAATTAGAACTGCCAGGTTCTGCCATTACCGTCACCAAGGACCAAGCCTCCTGGATAGGTATAAGTTTCTATCAGAATTTTATTTTCTGCGACAAGCTTTTATTGCCAACTGTACTTTTCTTTGAACTATCAACTACACTAAAGAACCCAAGCTCGGTAGGAGCATCAGGCTCCATGGTCAGACCAGCTCCATGGTACGATTTTCTTGTATCGTCATCATCATCACTCATCAAAGTTACGCGGACATGCAAAATTTTGCCCAATCGGTAGGAGAACAGCTTTCATGATTTAATTTGCAAGATTTGATCCGAAAACAACATACATAATTACATACATACAAAAAAAACAACTTTATTCTGTAAGTAGGCCACAAGGGCACTTTAAAATGTCTGAGTATACCGGCATTTCATAAGAGGATACCACCGCACCGTTGAGAAGAAACACCGAAAGAAACTCAACAGTCAGTAATTTTTCAGTAATTTTAGCAGAAAGTTTATTGTATGTTGTATTCGTTTTAGAATCTAGACCAATAAGTTTAAAAGTATTGGAAGCTACCGGAGTCTGTGAACCAATTTAATGCAGAACACATCGAACCAAAAAGGTAGTCAATCGGCCACTATTATCTCTTTTAAGATCTCTCTAACATCAACTAGGAGCCGTCAAAACAGATGGCATGCCTGTGATACTCCCCTAAATAGTATGATCTGACAGCTCCAGTAACAACTCGCTGATTCACCAATACATCTGAGACGGCGTGTATACCCCGCGCGGTAGACCCGTTATAATTTGTGTTAATAATGTGTACAAGCCGCGAGAGTATAAAGTGTCATAGATAGAGTATGTTTCCTGTAATTCCAGTTGCAGTGAGTTCTATCAGCATGTTATTTGGCTACTTCCTGATATCTCCTGTTATGGACCGCGCGGGTCGCAAGGCGGCGCTCTACGTCGTTATCGTGGTCATGCTACTGGGCTGGCTTACCATGGGCTTCGCTTCCAGTTGGGAGGTAATCGCTCAGATGATAATTACTAATCATCGTACAGAACATTAATCTACTATAAATAGGTTTAGATTTTTTTTTATAATGTCCATGTGCTGGGAAAGGAACCGCCTTCTAAGATTACCAACTACTTCTACCTGCTTCCCGCTTTGCCTCCCTGAAAACCATACAGTTTTTAAAAGCTTCGGGTAAATATATAACTAATTTTGGAGGAAGTCACCCTGTTTCAGGCTTCGCATCAGTAACTATTACAAAGTAAAATTATTTCCTTTTCAAAAAACTCGTTCCTCATTTTCGTGTTTGTTGTTCTCGTTACTTCCTAGTTATTTCATAGAGGCCATCGATTCCTATAAAAAAAAACAGAGAACTTTAGTCTACACAGGTTGTAGCTCAAAGAGTAAGGCAATAAAAACAGAAACAATAGAAATGTACTTAAAATTAAACCAATTATGATGCTATTAAATCGTTCTTTATATATCTTTTCAGGGGTTGCTTATTGGAAAGATCCTACAAGGCCTAGCATATGGCTTGTTGATGCCAGTCCGCTCTGTCTACATCGGCGAATGCACCAGCCCCCGCTTTCGTGGCGGCTTCCTCACTGTCATGGTCCTATCAAGAACTTTTGGCATCTTATTTGTCCATCTTATTGGCTCGATCACCAGCTATAAGATGACATCATACGTTTCAATGGCCTTTCCTATCACCAGCCTTCTTATAACAATATATACGCCAGAGTCTCCAAGTTGGCTTGCGACGCAGAAAAAATACGAGGAATGTAGAAAGGCTTTCATATGGTTAAGAGGATTAGAAGAAACTTCCGAGCTAGAAAAATTAATACAAGCCAGTAAGCATATAGATGATACACAAACTCGAAATCTGAATAGGATTCAAGAAATACGAGCAATCGCGAAGAAGAAAGAGTTTTACAAGCCTGTTGCCCTGGTGTTTATGTTGAATGTCTCGGAAACCTTCGCAGGAGGGTTGGTGATGGCGTCCTACCCGGTCACCGTTTTAAGACTACTGATGGGTCCCGACGTTCAAGCCAACTTATGGATGGTGATCTTAGATGCTCAGAAATTGTGCTTCAGCATCGGTGCTATTTACGTGATTAATCGATTTGGAAGAAGAATGATGACGTTTAGTACTGGAGCTATATGTATCGGAAGCTTGCTAGTTATGTCTGGGCATACGTTCTTCAAGTCCAAAGGCTTGCTTCCTTACGATTCGCTGTGGATACCTGGCATCTCCATCAGTCTATTGTTCTTCTCATTAGCCATGGGGATGTCATCACTGCCCTGCATTATTGCTGGTGAAGTTTTCGCTTTGCAATACAGAAGTATTGGTGGCAGTATTAGTTTCATTCCATGTTCCGGAAGTATATTTATTGTTCTTAAAACGTTTCCTGGACTGATATCTACAGTGGGCCTCCATGGTACATTTATAATGTGTTCTGGGGTCGTAGTTGCATGTCTGGTGGTAATTTGGTTTCTGCTACCAGAAACGAATGGCAAAACACTTCTGCAGATTGAGGAACAATTTAGAGGAGAGCCTCTTGGTGACCCTGAAGCTGACATTATAGAAACGGTACCTTTAAAGGGATGTAATAAATAATTGTTGTTAAAAGCGTGAGGTGAAAATGTATGCATAATATTAAGTAGTTAACTTTAAATACATTCTATGTTTATTAAACCTATTTTTTTTTCATACAGTTTATGACGGTTGACTTGACCACGATTTTTTTCAATTAGTAAACTGACTTGCGATTCAAAACAGTAACACCTGATGGTAAATGACTCCGGGGTCGAAGTTGTAACTCTCTGGTTCAGCAACAGCCTATTCACTGTATGATGTATACTGGAAATAAGTCTCTCTACTGTTATTATGACACAAAATGACTAAATCACATTCAAAAAGTGTTTATATAATTACCTCGACGAGTCGTGAACGTCATTTTTATAGCAGAATTGTAGGAAGCAGTTGAAATAAGAAGACACAAGAATTTCATTCGGGAGGACGGTTTTAAGCTTTCGTCATTGCGCAATCTAGTGATTAGCAAATGTTTTGAGACTACGTTACATGTTAAGTCCATAATATCTACCTAAATTATAGCAGACTAGCTTTTGCCCGCGACTACGTCCGCGTGGAACTTGGAAGTATGGTAGCAACCTCGTACAACACGATAAATATCCGCCTAATCACATTAAATTATAAAAGGGATTATTAAGAGCGCCTAAGCAAATGTAAGAGCAATTGTGCTTTTGGTCTAATAATTACATTTTCGACAGGGTCATCAATGTCATCATGAATTACTTACTCACTTTAAAATCTTTTTAGGGATAATTTCCAGGATGAAAACTATCCCATGTCCTTCCTCTGATCTTAAACTATCTCCATGCCAAATTTCATCAAAATCGATTCAGCGGTTTAAGCGTGAAGAGGTAACAGACAGACAGACAGACAGACACACTTTATGGATATCAATAAGTCATATCGAAAGTAACGACAGGCTATCCCCACTCGTTGCGGCCGCGCGAAAAATTCCGATCTCTAAGTAGCTACCCGGCGGGACAAAATGTCAGTGGGCTGCCACGCCTCGCGGCGAGCGGACGGCGTACAGTTAACGTTTCCCGCGCAACCTCTGCTGTACGTTGTCGAAAAATAAAAGTGGGGCATATTATTTTTGTGGCAACAAAGACGATTGTAAATGATTTTATTTGTTCCAGAACACATTACTCCTCCGGAACTCTCCGGAATAAAAGTTTTTGTAAGCGTAACTATTAAAGTCTGGGTATTTCTCTAAAAGTCTTTATGGCGGCGCCTAGATTCGAAATAATTGCGTAGGTTTGATTCCATGCTGTGTTGTTATTACTGAAGATTTAGTTATACAATCAATATGTAAAATATTTAGGGATTCACTCTATAATACGTTATGTTTTAGAAACACGATTACTTGTAATTTCATCGATACTTTTTTTTAAAGTTACCTCATAAAAGCAACATAAACCCTTAGTATGTCATAAATACTGCAGGGAAAGTTATTAGTTTTTTAATAATAACATAACGAGATGTTGTCTCTAAGGTATACGTCTTATATTTTCAAAATCTGTATTATTTTAATAATTAAACCGAATCAACATGATTTCCGCACTCCCAGGCACGCACTTCACCAAGACTCACGATTCTCGATTCACGCGAGCTCACGCCTACGCTCAGCGAGAGAGGGAGGGGAGCAGACCAAAGCCCCGCGCCCTCTTAATTCACGATAAAAAAAAATAACTTTCGTCTAAGACATATATGGCTGAAAATGTTCAAAAAAACCTCGGCTATCACCCCCTTAAAGCTTTGCACCTAGCTACCAAACGCCTTGTATAAAATGCATGTACAATTGAAGCAATGTTTACAAAAAACATAACCGACTGAGCCGGAACTTAAATATTATGGGCTACTTTTTCTTCGGAAGCAATGGAGAATGGTGTTCAATCGTCCTGAAGTGGGCAACCCAGTGGGAATCGGGTTGTATGGACGCCACGCCTCTGCTGACTAGACTGGTTGACCAAACGAGCTAAGGCACGAGAAAAAGCTAGCGTTTACATAACGGAGGCAACCCTAGCGCACATTCCAATGACGTTGCGTCACCCGCGTCCAATAGAAGCGAGTCCATGGAGGGGGCATCAATAGCGGTGGCAACGCCTACCGTCCAAACAAGTGGTGTATCTGTTACGTAGTAACTATTGTATATAATCTGTGGTAACGATTAATGGACTTTTCGATGCTCTAAGTTACGTGAAATTCTAGGATTGTATATACTTACTCTATGTGAAAACACGAACTTACTTATCCATACTAATATTATAAATGCGAAAGTGTGTCTGTCTGTCTGTCTGTCTGTCCGTCTGTTACCTCTTCACGCTTAAACCGCTGAACCGATTTAGATGAAATTTGATATATAGATAGTTTCAGTCCCGGGGAAGGCCATAGGATACTTTTCATCCCGAATAAATGTAGTGTTCCCGTGGGATGAGCGGGTAGTAACACCGCGGGGCACAGCTAGTACGATATAAACCAAAAGATCCCGAGTGTCAAAGTGGAAAAATCGTACTGTATCGTATTAATAACACGTTACGTCAACTACATACAAAACAACAGAATTTAAAAATATTATAAAATAAAACTAATTTCAATACTTTTGTAGTTGTAAATATGTATTACCATGCATGACCAAAGCATAAGGTTAAAATAAGATATTGAATAAAAGCGTGACTTCTAAAAACTGGTAAATATTCAGTTTTGCTTCTTCCTCAAGTGCGTTTTTATTAGTCACGGTAAGGTAAATGTACCAGCTAACGAATCTGTTAACAGTACATAAATAAAAATGCACCCTTACCATACGACGACGCGTTTGGCTCGGTTTGTAGACACCTGCTTACTGAGTCGGCGGTCCCGGGTTCGAATCCCGGCCGGGGCAAATATTTGTGCAAATATTTGTTCTTGGGTCATGGATGTTATCTATATATGTATTTATATATATTATGTATATCGTCGTCTAGTACCCATAGTACAAGCTTTGCTTAGTTTGGGACTAGGTCGATTTGTGTATGATTGTCCCTTAATATTTATTTATTTAGTTAAAGTGACCGTACTCGCTAGTGATTGGGTAAACGATCTGTATGGATAATATTAGCCATTTTTTCCTTCCTCTTCAACTAACTAACCTCTTTGAGGATCGGATGTTCCTCACAGATAACTGTAAAAAAACAGTTATCTGCGTAGAATAAACAGTTAGTTTCAAAAAAATCTTCACAGTTCACCACGGTACGTCGAGTTCATTTACATCTAAACACTTACGAGAACAAAAATATCTGAACACGACTTTATGCTCCTGACAATAGGGTCGTGTTCAGATATTTTTGTTCTCGTAAGTGTGTAGATGTAAATGAACTCGACTGTACTGCTCATTTTTTCATACAAATCAAGGTTTCGTTCGGTTAAGTTTTGGAGGAGGAAACACTTGTTTCTTCAAAACTTAACCTTTTGAACGCTTTTCCTCCCATGTCAAAATGTGGCTTATACGCCAAGAGTAGAAAAAAGAAAGAGCGAAAATATACCTTATCTGTCAGCAGGAAAATTTCTTTGACAGCGTCCGCCATTACCGCTTTAGTGGTCGTTGGCGTAGTAGGCACGACAGCACACGACCACTTTGGTGGCTCTTGGCGTTCAAAGGGTTAACCAATCTTTACGAAATTTTAGAAACTGAAAGAGAACTGTTCTGAGTCGAACCGATTATAGGTCTACAATTTCATACGTGACGCTCCCATGGTCCGTGTGGGGGGCGGGAGACGGTACTATTGGATGACACATTGCCGCTATGTTGATCACCGCTATACAAGATATGATTTACATAACGGATGATAGAATCCCGCACTGTCGCATTAGGTAAACCTGTAATGATAGCTGTGTGATGTAATAAATAAATAAAAAAATAAAAAATAAATAAAAAATATATCTGCCGATATCCCTAGCAATATTCTGCATGAACCTAATTTTTTTATACTAATATAATGTAGTTGTGACCGATTTACCATTAGGAATAAATAATTAGTTGATTTATATGTGAGTAATTTAGGAAGTAAGGTAAGGACAGTAAGGACGGTTATTTGTATTTTGATGTTCCATTGAAGTTGGATCTTCTTTAAGTTTTTTTAAATGACTATATACATTCAGAGATTTCAGAGATGGGCATTAATCGAATAAATAAAATAATCGTCAAAATTAAACGCGATTAATTTAATCACGATTAAATTCATCGACATTCTTCGATTAACGATTAACTAATCGTCGTTTTAATCGCTTAAATTTCACGATTAATTCTCGATTAAAAGTTGGATAACGCTAATTTGTGCATTTTACGAAAGTACAATATGTTTTGTCTTGTGTAAACTAGAAAAAACATTCTAGTGTGCTGTGTGAAATAAACTTGTTACAGTAATACTAGGTGGTATTATAGTGCAGTACCTACTCTAAGGTATTCTAGTTAGGACCTAGACTTACAAAAATATCTTAAGTTTTCCTAATATTAATCGGGATTAAATTAATCGGAACTATAGTACAATTAGATTAACGAATCGACAATTTTAATCGTTGATCGCGATTAAGTAGGTTAATCTTAATCGATGAACTTTTGCCCATCTGTATACATTATATACAATTTGTTTGGCTTGCCGTCCAATAAATTTGCCTATCGGCGGACTCATAGTTGCGTGGTAATCTCTTGTGCGTTTTGTTACGAACAGCCATGCTCTTTATGCACAAGTTACCGCCAAGAGCGAAGGCGGCCGACTGGCGCACGTCACTGACAGCCCCGCCGCCCCCACACTTCATACCGCCCCGCTGGCCTTCGTCCCCCGTCGCCCGTGAACCATGGGAGTGTCACAAACGAAATTGCATACCTATGGATTTTTCTACAAATTATTATAGTATTTGTGTACGTCCGTATACGGCGAAATTTCGGCCAAAATCAGACTCCTAGTACATACATTTTATAATAATAAGCGCTGAATCGATACGGACCAACATGCAAAATTGCCTTCCCATTTAGTTCCTAAAATTTCGTAAAGATTGATTACGTTTTAAAGAAGGAAAGCCAGGGTATAAAAAATAATGTATAACACTCCGGCTAGTGAGACTTTCTACGTCACTGAATGATTAATTGCCGCCAGGTAACTTGTTACCATCAGGTAACAAGATAATTATAAGGAAAAAAATGTTTTCCGCCAGTCGTACAAAAAAAACATAATTATGAGTTAAGCATTACACATGTTATGTTCTTTGACTAAGTTTAATTTGGTCGTAATAATTGATATAAAATATTCACGACTTTATGAGATTCATACAAGTAACAAGGGAATCGGGGAGTATTATGAATATGATACACCACTGGCAACACAGAAACGGATTGACAGAACCGTCCAACCAATCATAGCGTGATGACGTCAAAAGTCTCGGCTGTCATTGAATGCCATAGCTTATTTTCTTGTAAATACCATGTATTTTATCTAGTTCGGAATATGGAGCATCTGCCTTTGGCATCTTTGTAAACATACTTTCGTAAGCAGAGTAGGTAAGTGAAAGACGTCACGGCAGACAGTAAATAAGAAACAGTCATAAAATGGAATAATTAATATTTCCAGTAGTTTGTGACAAGTGAGATTCTGATAAGTGATTTTGTAATATATAAATAGGTTTATTAGATTATTTAAATGATGACCACGCATTTATCAACACCGTTTGTGAAACAAGTAAGTTCTGAACTCTTCGTTAGACGACGAATAACGAAAATAATTCAGCGAAAAGTCAGGACACATTAAAATCCACTTAAAAAAATATATTATTGGACACCCTCGCACAATTCGATCTAGTCCCACCGGTAGTAAGGTCAAGTAGGCTTATGTTATGGACACTAGACGACGATAAACATACTACGAGGGTAAATCAAAAAGTTCTTAGAATAAGGGTGAAAAACAAAAGAAAATTGTTTTTCTATCTTTTATTTTTCTACATTGTCTCCTTGTTATTCTATACACTTTAAGTACTGTTTTAATTTTTTTTTTATTCCATCATAAAATAAGATTTTCCTTGGGACTCGAAAAACTCCTCTACAGCACCCACTATGGCATTATCATCTCGGAATTTTATTCCGCGGATGTGCTTTTAATTTCGGGAATATGTGAAAATGATTTCCTAGTCATAGTCCGGAGAATATGGCGGGTGGTCGAACAGCTTGAAGCCAGCTTGGCGGATCGCAGTGATTGCCAATTGTGAGCGATGAGCTGGGCCGTTGTCGTGGTGAAACAGTGCGCCTGTAGACCATTTTCCCCGGCGATTTTCTATGATCACTTGCCGCACTTTCGGGATTAATTCTTTATAATAGGGACCTGTAATAGTTTTTCCTTTCGGCAGGTAGTCAATAAACAGGATTCCTTCCGCATCCTAGAATATAGATTCCCTAATTTTGCCCGCCGTCGGAAAATCTCGAAATTTTTTATCAGCTGAAGAAGATGGTCGTTTCCAGGACATGCTTTGTTTTTTTGCTTCGGGATCAAAATGGTGGAGCCATGTTTCGTCCAGGGTTACAAATCGGCGATAAAACGCATCCGGGTCACGTTCGATGATTTCGAGATTCCGCTTCGAAACCTCCGCACGCTGTTCTTTGTTTACCTCAGTTAACATTCGCGGAACCCATCTTAGCGAAACTTTTTTAAACCCCAAAACGTCCGTCAATATTGATTGCACGCTGTCAAAAGAAATGTGTAGGATCTCTGCTAACTGTTTGATGCTAATTCTTCTATCTTCTAATACCAATTTTTTTATTCTCGCCACGTTGTCATCAGTAACAGAGGTGGAAGGCCGGCCGGAGCGAAGGTCATCTTCACACTTGGGCCTACCTCTATTAAATTCGGCAACCCAGCAAGCAACCGTGGAATATGGTACAACATTAGTACCTTTAGTCTGCTGAATATCCAAATGAATTTCCTTAGTGGACATTTTTTTCAAACACAGATACTTAATCACGGCACGTAACTCATTTTTGTCCATTATGACAGATTTTGAGCGATTTGCTTCACAAAATAATTAATTATGTGTTATTGGTATACGTAATCAAAAAAAAATTGTCGTCATATTATGTCGTAAGGATAGCTAAAATAAAATAAAAATAAACTACATTTAAAAAGGTTTTACCACCATGCTGTTCTAAGAACTTTTTGATTCGCCCTCGTATATAGATAATCAGATGAATACATACTTAAATACAAATAACATCCAGGACCCAGGCACCATTTGCCCTTGCCGGGATTCGAACCCAGGACCGTCGGCTCAGAAGGCAGCTGCTTTACCACTGTGCCAACCACGTCCACAGGGCAAACATTTTGTGTGATAAACTCGAATATTAGTTTCTGGGTCATGGATGTTATCTATCTATATCTGTTTTTATATATTATACTAGCTTTTGCCCGCGGCTTCGCACGCGTAAGCACTATATCATACGTTCACTACACTTAATGCGAGGCCGAAGGCCGAGCTCCGCGTAGCACCAAAGGTGCGGAGCGTCTCAAAGAAGCCGCCCACCCACTTAATATAAGTTGAAGTAACTCAATGCGAGGCCGAAGGCCAAGCTCCGCGTAGCACCCTAGGTGCGGAGCGTCCCAAGGAAGCCGCCCACCTACTTAAAATAAGTTGAAGTAACTTAATGCGAGGCCCTAGGCCGAGCCCCACGTAGCACCGAAGGTGCGGAGCGTCTCAAAGAAGTGCCCACCCACTTAACATAAGTTGAAGTAACAATGCGAGGCCGACGGCCGAGCTCCGCGTAGCACCGAACGTGCGGAGCGTCTCAAGTAAGCCGCCACCCACTTAATATAACTTGAAGTAACGTAATTCGAGGCCGAAGGCCGAGCTCCGCGTAGCACCGATGGTCCGGAGCTTCCCAAGGAAGCCGCACCAACTTAATATAAGTTGAAGTAACTTAATGCGAGGTCGCAGGCCGAGCTCCGCGTAGCACCTTAGGTGCGGAGCGTTCCAAGGAAGCCGCCTATTGAGTTAGTTAAACATATGTTAAGTGGGTTGGCGGCTTCCCTGGGACGCTCGCGGAACTCGGCCTACGGCCTCGCATTAAATTACTAATCATTCTCTCTGCCATTATCGACCTTTTTGGTGAAAGATGTTCTTCAACTAAGGTTATGATTATATCAAAACTAACCTTTTCTGGTGCATCCGGGTAGCACAGGTCAATAATTAAATCCAAAGGTTCAGTGCCCACTACCGCTACTAGGTATTTAGAAAAATCAGCCACTTTTAAGTCTTGAATTGTAAACCACGCCTTTAATCTGCTGACGTAGGTCGACCACACGTCGACATTCATTTTCATCATCCTCCTAGCGTTTGTCCCATTTTGAACTCTTTTAAGCCCTGAGGTCCGGCTTTTTTTCTGCACTCATGTTTTTTTAGCACTTTACACGTATTATAGTACCAGATTTAATAAGCGGACTCGTCGCCAATTGGTATATACTGGGTATTGCTTGCGAGGGACGATGATTGAAACACAAGTATTTCGAGACTGACATTTATTGTCTGCACGGTAGGCAGCAGCAATAAAAATACAATGTACCCACATAAATACCTATACAGCAATTGACATTTTATGATTTTATCCAGTCCTTTAGAATAAGCTAGCCTGCAAAAGGGAGAAAAACATTAGTTTGTAGCCCTCGTGCATTTGGCAAAATAATCGGATCAGATAACAGAAGAGTCATCGCTGTACACAACATCTTTGTAGCACATAACAGTGACTGCTTTCGGAGTTCAAGTTTTAAGTTGGCTAGATAGGGCTTCGCTAAAGTGATAAGAATACCTTATGCTATCGCATTAAGATACATGTGTTATACCATTTTTGAATCTGCATAACATGCCTAATTTATTGACGTTGTTTGTTTGTTTCGTTTCTAATAAAATAAAAACATGGCAGATGGTCAAACTTGAAATTCGTGTTTTTGTGACAAATTAAATCAAGTTTTATTCAGCATTTTACAATAGTTACTGACAAAATAACACTTTATATTTTTGAATTAGCTATTCATGATTTGATACGCACAAAAAACTGTCATGAAAAGCTTTCCGTGTCGATGCTGGTACTAAAAATGTAAAAACAAAGGCGAAAATTCTCAAGTTTTTATTTCGGTAATAACTCGAAAACCGTGCAACTTTTACTGAAGTCATGTTAGGTTGGTTGGGTTCCTCTTGAGCTGACTTACCTCCAGTGTCACTGTGACGTGGTACTTCTGGGACACCCTGTAGATATACTCACGGATCCCACAGTCAAACTGTGAAAACCAGTTTTGTGGGACGATGTACCTTACCTGAAATGTTCATGACATTTGAATAAATATATAAATAAATAAATAAAAATAATAAAATTCCATTGATGATAAGTTTTATATTTCTTGTTTAATATTATAGTGTTTCGTGACGACTGCAGTCTGCTGCAGTGTCGTCGGACAAGGCTGTGTCCTCGGCTTCGCTGGTGTGCTTCTGCCGCAGCTACAGCATCCAGACTCCTACATCTACGTCACCGAAGATGAGGCCTCCTGGTTAGGTTAGTGACATCTTGTATAGCCCAACCGGGGTGTTACAACCCACGCCATATTGCGGATTTATGGATAAGATTATCATTGAACAATCAAATAAAAAATAATTATATAAGTATTTATACCATGTCATATGGGATAGGTACCAGGTAGGTACGTATATTCGGAAAAACAAAACTGAAAGCATATAGTGCACAGCACTACGGTGGTATGGTTCCGTCCCACTTTACCCCCAGAGGGGTATGGTGGGTCTGGGATGGATTTTTAGTCATACAAAGATTTTACTGACAACGATAAACTTGTGGTAGCTGACGTTGAAAGTCAATTAATGATGATATATCCAATATCCACAGTTAGTTCGGTGAATAGAGACTAAAGTACTATGGGTGACCTTACAAATGGTCCGGTAGTTTTGAATTTTTGATATGTTGTCTAGGATAGTCAGTCAGTGTTTAAAATGCAAAATGCACAATTCCCCACACCGCGCCCGCCGCCATATTGAAAAAACCAGCACTTTCTTCATATTTTTGCGCATATCTTCCTTTAGGAGCATTTCAGCTAGAAGAAAGCTTGGACAATGTTATAGAAAGTTAAATTTACTATATTCTCCATTTTACATTTTGTTTCTAGGGCAGATAGTTACGGAGATATGCACATTAAAAAAAACGTAAAACATCGCAATTTCCAACTTAAAAAGAAACTTCTTTTAAAAGGAGCATTTTAGCTAGAACAGAGCTTGGGCAATGTTGTAGAGAATTAAATTTACTATAATTTACATTTCAAATTGTGTTTCAAGTACGGTTAGTTACGGAGATATGCACATTTAAAAAACTGGAAGACTCGAATTTTCCGGAAGCTTCTCAAAATTCCTGGTTTAGAACGCTGTCATTCAGTTACGGACTAGTCTAGGACAAATTAAAACATGTAGGCAATATAATTGCTTATAAAACTCATGTCCATTTTTACATACATTTTCGGAAATTGTGACTTTATTTTATTATTTATTTATTTATTGTAATGGGAAACAAACAGCATACAATCACACTTAGAGTTAACAAAGATAGATAACACCGAAGCCAAAACAGTTTCCACTAATGGTTCAAACATTATTGCTCTGAGAGTACAGAAAACATACATTAAACATATTTTCTCCAACTTGCTTGGAAATGTTCCCATTAATGTAGTAAAACTGGACCGCGAAATCGTTCGTTATATTTAGAAGGCGTTAATAAAAATTAAAAAAATATATATATTATTGGCCTTAGCCGGGAAATCAATATTATTTAAATAAGACGATTAAGTAAAAAACACACCTTTCGTTTATAACGTCTCATACAAATGAGGGTAATCTTAATTTGGCCGGTTACTGCATTTTTACTTTTAATTTTTTCAAAGACTGATAATTCACCATACAGCCAATTGTCCACTAAATTTAAAAAATAAAAACTATTATAAACTTTTTAATTGTTCTCTGCGTTTAGTTCTTGCACTGGAATTTTTTTTGCTCTGCTACTGTCAATGTATTTGAAATGTCGACAAATTTCGAATAATGGACAAACAATTTAAATAATAATCTTATATGCGGTTAATTTATTTTCATGATTCTTAGTTATTTATTAGAGATTTCTCACGAAAGTTTTAATTTTAATAATATGATGATATTTAATGAGTGAGTTGAAAATTAATAAGTGTACCAAACGTAAACAAATAAAAAATTAAACAGAAATGATTGTGTTCAAATCAATATAAAAGTTAATTGAACTTATGATCTTCTCCGAATGATAAATATGGTATGGTTTCTAAAAAAAAAACAGTGTGTTTAGAAGTTGTTAATTTAACTAAAATGTATAATTACCTATGTGCATATTTTTTGTTATTGTGTTTTCATATATATTTAATTCTTATTCATATATTTTGTTTTAAATCAAACATATGATTCGGACCCGAAATTTTATTCCTATTCCTAAAAAAAATAAGTACCAAATGAACTTCATGGTACTGATATATTAAATTAAAATGTAGATTGGTGATTATTTCCAAGCATATTTGGAGAAAAGCACTATACAAGCCTCGGCGGGAATGTCAGTTCGCAGATTCGTATTATTGAAGGACTCGGCTACGCCTCGTCCTTCAAAATCATACTCATCCACGAACTGACTTTTCCCGGCCTCGGCAGTAATATACTATTAAGTTAAGTAACTGGTTATGTGCCTGTCTAATTATAATTTTTTTTTTTTAATTTTTGAGTCTATGATATGAACAAAAGAAACAAGTTAAAGTTGAATACAATAGTAAAATCTTGATTTTTATGAAATAATTAAAAATTGATCTAAGTATTACAAATTATAGAAAGTAGATTTTTACGGTTTAGGCTTTCAGTGCAGAAACAAATTTGCGTTGATTTAACTGAAACATGTCTATATGTGAATACTTCTTGTTGTAAATTTTGCATGTTCTAACTAAATACTTATTATTTACATATTTTTTACGGCTAAATGGAGTTGAAAATAGATCCGTGGACCGCGTTCGAAAGCTTTGACATCGAAACGATACTTTACTTAGAAGATATTGAGAGTCAACAATGTTATTCAGCAATTTAAATAAAAATGTAACGTCTCTTTTTAGGGTTCCGTACCCAAAGGGTAAAAACGGGACCCTATTACTGAGACTTCGCTGTCCGTCCGTCCGTCCGTCCGTCCGTCCGTCCGTCCGTCCGTCCGTCCGTCCGTCCGTCCGTCCGTCCGTCCGTCTGTCACCAGGCTGTATCTCAAGAACGGTGATAGCTAGACAGTTGAAATTTTCACAGATGATGTATTTCTATTGCCGCTATAACAACAAATACTAAAAATTAAATAAAATAAATATTTAAGGGGGGCTCCCATACAACAAACTTGTTATAGATTATATATATGTATATATACCTATATATAGGTACGGAACCCTTCATGCGCGAGTCAGACTCGCACTTGCCCAATTTTTTCTCTTCGCATCTGAAGGCTTTCAATATTCTCACGGGCGAAGGAACTGAATTTATATTTAAGATAACTAAGGAACTTTTTTTGTATACGCTCTACTGTGTTAATATGAACAGAATAGAAAGGGCTCCAAACAATGGATGCATATTCTAAATATGACCTAACAAATGCGTTATAAAGAAGGACCAGTGTGTTGGGGTTCTTAAAATCTTTGCTTTGGCGCAAAATAAACCCAAGCATTCTGTAGGCTTTACACGTGATCTTGTCGACATGGGATGTCAATTTAATTTCGCTATCCAGGTATACACCCAAGTCCTTGACCTCGTATACCCTCTTAAGTTTATGGCTGCCAATTATGTAGTTAAACTCAATAGGCTGGTTTTTCCGCGTGAAGGTGATCACGGAGCACTTATCAAAATTCATATATAGATTATTATTTAGACAATAGTTGTTTAGCCTATCCAGATCCTCTTGTAACTTTAGACATTCAGCTTCTGACTTGATAGCTGTAAAAATCTTAGTATCATCCGCGTAAAGTAGAATGTTAGAGTGAAGAAAACAGGTAATAACATCATTAATATATATATTGAATAAAAGTGGTCCCAAATGGGAACCTTGAGGGACACCTGATGTAATCGGAACGAAAGTGGATGTAAAACCTTTAACAGTGACGGCCTGAGTCCTATCCCGCAGATAAGATGTAAGCCACCGCAGTAGATCGCCATGAATGCCGAAATGTTCTATCTTTTTTAGCAAAGTGGAATGGGAAATTTTGTCAAAAGCCTTGGAATAATCAGTGTAGATAGCATCAACTTGATAATTTCCGTCCATTGCGCTCATAATATAATCCAGATATTCACACAGGTTTGATTTGGTAGACCGCTTATTGATGAAACCGTGCTGCTGCGTTATTAGCGTCGGTCTTATTGTTGGGTATAAGCTATCATACACTACTTTTTCCAATAATTTGGGAAGAACTGATAATTTTGATATGCCTCGGTAGTTTTTTATGTCGTGTTTGTCACCATTTTTAAAGATAGGTACTATAATTGATTGTTTCCAAACTTTGGGTAACAAACCTAATTTTAAAGAACAATTAAACAATATACATATCGGTAAAGCTAAGGTTCCACTGCAACGCTTGAGAAATATAGGATGAATACCATCGGGACCACATCCTTTTGACTCATTTAATGTTTTTAGGTATTTCTCAACTAAAGGCAATGTGATTTCAACATTACTGATTGCAATCGCTGAAGGATTATAACCGGGTTCGCTTGAACTTAAAGTATTTCCAATTGGTTCAAATACTGATTGGAAAAAATCATTATACAAATTAGCCGCGCTGTGTCCATCATTCGCTAATCTACCATTAAAATATAGAGTGTCGGGTAAACCAGTGTTGTTTCTGTCAGTTTTTGACTTTATAAATGACCAAAAGTTATGTCGGCGTCCGGCAGCGCCACCACGGGCCGCGCGCCGCTCGCGTCCGCCCGAAGCTCGCGGCGTACGGCGATAAGCGTACCGCCGCCTCTTGTTACCCCCATTCTCTCACAATCCCGATTTGTCCTATACACATTGTATAGAGAATCGAACAGTTCAGAATCAAAAATTCCGGGCACTAACCAAGTCTCAGTGATACATATGAAATCATAATCTGAATTTAACACGTTTCGTAAGAATTCAATAGTTTTAGTACGGAGCCCACGAGCGTTTTGGTAATAAAAACTAAGTAGCATCAACAACTAAATGTATAGTATAATTAATCTGTTTAACACTCAATATATTAAAAAGCGTAATATATTTATATGTAAGTATTGTTTTGACTCCTTGTCGATACCTAAATATATGATCTGTGCCTAAATTAACTAATGCAAAATAAACATAGACATGTATCCAACATATTACAAATTTCTTCATATTTGTGAAAACCCAAAATAAAATAAAATTTAAGTTCAATATTTTGTTTCTGCAGTGAAATAGTTCTATAGCAATATTTATGTTAATAAGCAATAATAACTTCAGACAAAATGAATAAGTGGCATGGTTTGCACTCATGTTATTTTGTTTAAAGCTTCTTCAGACGTTATGAACAGAATAGGCGAATCGTCAGTTTTTCGGACCATTACAGTGCAATTTTGTACCCAACACCACTTATAATTCTTTTGAGTTCTTCTACGTTGAGCTTCCCTAAGCAAATATTTATTATAGCCGGACAGATGGTCATTTATATAAATTCGATTATCGTTATTAGAAAAGCCTAGATCCGATGCCTTCAAGTTCTTCAATTTACGTAAAGATGCGATAAAATCGTCTTTCTTGTAGCGTGCTTGTAGCTTAACGATGATGGGCTTGGGCTTGTTGCTGTTGCTGTCGTTCTTCACGGCGACGCGGGTCACAAAGTCAATATCGGTCGCAGTGTTAAGGGGATAGCCACTTTTACCTGCCAGAGAATTTAAAATCGTGTACAGATTTTCACCGCTGGTTTCTGGTACCCCGTTAATTTGGATATTAGACCGCCTGACCCACTGCTCATTCCTACGCATATCTGATACTATATCATTAACAATAGTTCCAATGCTGTTGACCTCGGCTTTACAATTTTCTAAATCTGACACTCTGGACTCGATGGCATCAAGTCGGCCGGCCATCTCCTCCAATCTCGAATCCAAACTATTCTTCAAATCCGTTACATCTGATTTGACTTGGTTGATATCTGCCCATATAGTCTGGATAGCAGAGAATTGTATCTGTAGTTCGGATACTTTGAAAAGGATACTATTTAGTAACTCCGCGTGGTGCGTAGACATCCTGGAAGCGTCGTTCCCTGAGATCAAGTTATTAGGAGGAGTGCGTAAGCCTGCACCACTATCCATATTACTTGCACCGTGCGTGTCCGCAGCCAGCCTAGATTCGTCTAATGTGGCATCACAAGACATAACGGAGTCATCCAATGTCACGGCAGACATTTCTGCTTGCACTGGTGTAAATTCATTTCTGCGGCGGCGGCTATTCACCGAGGTACAGAATGAACACATCCATGAGGTGGTAATATTATCTATGTTTTCTGATTGACCCGTACTTAGATTCAGATAGCGGCGATGATAGGATCCTCCACAGCCTGTGCACCTCATCAAGCGATCCGTCTCGTCATTTTCAATGGCTTTATTGCAAGCTGCACAGAGCATTTTCAAATAATATCAGCCAATCTTATATAAAGTGCAATAAGGTTGTAATTCGATTGTGGCGACGACGCCCGCCGATACCGATGGCTAATTTCGGCCGCGCTCCTTCAACCACCGTGGCTCCGCGGTAAAGCGCTGCACACCGGCGCAGCGAGCGTGGGTTCAAATCTCACAGCGGCACGAACAGGAAAAAATATGCAAAAAGATAGATTCTTTAAAATAACTTGTTTCACTTGCGCCCGCAAACAAATGCTTGATATCGACACTTTAACACTCACAGTTCACAGTTCCGTAGTTGGAGCGAAAGGTCCGACACAGTGCAATATGGCCGCCAATTTTTTACATATCTCCGTAATTTTTAATTAATAGGTTTGATTACTCATTTATTTGGTTTCAACTTACCATAGATCGCTGGGGCTATCGTTTTATCAAATCTTTGCGCTTAATGCGGCTCATTACATTAATCCAAAATATGCTGCAGGAAACTGATAGCAGTAGAATAACCCCCTAATGAAAAATATAGGCAAAACAATGCTGGCGTTTATATCTGATACAAAACACTATCAGGTAGACACTAAACCATTAAAAAAACCGGCCAAGTGCGAGTCTAACTTGCGCACGGAACCGAGAGTTCCGCACAAACACTTATCTCATCTCAACTGGCTGGGTTAAATTTGCACCTGGAAAGTAATGGCACCAGATACAAATGAGGTGCAAAGTTAACGCAACCGGGTAACGCAACATATTTGGAGAAATATGATTTGTACGGAACCTTAAAAACGTATCTATCGCTACTCTTAACCGGTATCAGTAATTGTGAATATTATCTCCCTTTTAAATCTTTTATTTCTTGTTCCTTTTTCTTACGCTCTTTTTCGCTTCTATGTTAATTTTCTTTCTGTCTCTCTATTTTCATTATATTTTTAAACATAACTCCGTAACATTGCAGCTGCAGTGATGTCCATCGCAATGTTCTTCGGCTTCTTCCTGATCCCCCCCTTGATGGGTCGCGCGGGGCGGAAAGCGGCGCATTACGTCGTGGTTCTGGTCATGCTACTGGGATGGCTCACTGTGGCATTTGCTACCAACTTCCAGGTACATATTAGTTCTTTTTAAACCGTTGAAACAAAGATCAAAGCTCAAAGAAAAATTTAAATGCATAACCTGGTGGAAGAGACTGGGAATCGAACCCGGTGCCTCTGGATTGCCGGTCCAGACCGTTAACCTTTCCACTATCCGATAATTAGCGACCTACATGTGAATACGTTATACGTTATAGTCAGGATCAAGATAGGCTCTTGCTAAACCAATAAAAATATGACAATCATTTTTAAAAAAAAGTTGAAGTGCGTGCTCTCAATTATTGTCGTTATATTTTTTCGATTTAATTTATGTAGGGACTCACAGTCTATTTGTATTACACTTAATGTTGCCGATGCTATTTTGTCATTATTTATCGTTTTTCAGGGGCTGCTTATTGGCGAGATCGTGTTGGGATTGGCCTATGGCTTGTTTATGCCACTCCGATCGATCATCATCGGCGAGTACACCAGCCCGCGGCATCGCGGCGGCTTCCTCACAATCATTGCCCTTGCAAAGAGCTTTGGCATCTTATTCGTCCACCTTATTGGCTCTGTTGCCAGCTACAAGATCACAGCTCTCGTCTCGACGTCCTTTTCCATTACCAGTCTCATTATAACATTATGTTCTCCTGAGTCTCCCAGTTGGCTCGCAACGCGAGGCAATTATGAGGAATGTAGAAAAGCTTTTACATGGCTAAGAGGAATAGACGAGAATTCAGAATTGGATGCAATGATAGAGGCTAATAAACGTTTAAATGACCAACAAATTGAAAATCCGAATAAGATACAAGAAATACGAGCAGTCGTAAAAAAAAAAGAATTTTACAAGCCTATTGCTTTGATGTTTACATTGTATATCATGATGACGTTTGCAGGTGGAATGATGATGGCATCATATGCTGTTACCATTTTAAATCTGCTGATGGGTCCTGGCGTTCAAGCCCACTTATGGATGGTTGCTCTAGATGCCCAGAAATTATTTTTCAACGTCGTAGCTATTTACATGATAAATCGGTTTAAAAGAAGAATCATGTTGTTCAGTACTGGTGTAATCTGTTTCGGAAGCTTGCTAGCTATGGCTGGTTATGTGTTTCTCAAATCAAGACTTTTACTTCCCTGGGATTCAATGTGGATTCCTGGCATCCTCATTAACCTACAAACTTTCTCTATAGCTATGGGAATGTCACCACTACCTTCCGTTATAGCAGGTGAAGTATTTCCTTCACAATACAGGGGTATTGGTGGTAGTATCAGCTTAGTATCATGCTCTGGGTCTTTGTTCGTTGTACTTAAGACTTTTCCTTTTTTACTATCAGCTATCGGTTTTGATGGAACGTTCGTTATATACGCTGCAATTGTGGCGACTTGCTTATCGGTAGCGTGGTTTTTACTGCCAGAGACGAGTGGAAGAACGTTGCAGCAAATTGAAGAATACTTTAGAGGAAAATCTTTCCGTGATTCTAAAGCTGATGTTGAGGGTACACGCCTATAAAAAGGCTCTGATAAATAATTGTCTATTAAAGGAAGTAAGTGGTTTTGTCAAATTCTGTAGCCAGAGAGGATAAGAAAGGCAAGCAATGGAGAATACGACACAAGAAGAAGAAAAGCACGATTGCCTAGTGTTCGTATCTAGAGGGGACTGATTAATAATAAAATTGTTAATGACAACCTGCACCCCTTCCGCCCCCAAGGCCTAGAAAACGACAATTTAAGTTTTTTTTCTTTCAAAGTGATATCCGCCATCATGAAATCCAAAATCAATTTTTAAAGGAACCCAAAAAGTTAGAATACCATACTCATGTTTTTTTTTCAATGCTATGAGAACGCGGTTGGCTTAGTGGTAGAACAGCTTCCTACTAGCCAGCGCAGCGTTCCTCGGTTCGAATCCCGACAAGGGCAAATATTTGTATGATGAACTCGAAAATAGCGGCGAATTGAAATCTACCTCCGTAATAAAAATGTTTACCTGTATGTTTTTATGAAGTTGACACTTGTTAAGGTTGTTATTAATTTATAATTTGCAGGCAATTATTTTTCCATGTTACATTTCTCATGTTAAGTGAATCAAATTCTTATGAGAAATAAATGTCTTAAACCATAAACCATAATATTTGTGCTTGTACCCATAACCATAACACAAGTCTTCTTTTGCAGAGAAAAAAAAAGTCCAAACAGTTCGACTATCTAACTATTAGTAGGACTGGATGGAATAAAGGATATTTATAAGTAAATTACTTCCATTTCACCATAACCCTTAATTTCTGGATGTATAGCCCGATATACATATTGTATGAGCAGGGAGCGCAACTTTGGTGCCGATGACAGACGTATGACGTCAAGCTACATACAGAGAGTTCATATAGTTTATTTTGAAATAAACACATACAATATATTTACAATATTTACAATACTAAAAACTATAGATAAATATAGAAGAAAGGATAATTATATGTACAGTGGCTTAAAGCTAATTAGGAAAAGAAAAACAAATACACATTTTCTATAAAAAGCCAATATATAAATACCCCGTCCAGCAAGTCTGCCTGCGGCATGGTTCCCATTACGCTGGCGGCGTTACCTCTTTGGATTGCAAGAGAGAGAGTGTTTTTATTTAGATTATAGATACCGAATCAAATGACAACTTATTGGGATATTTATAACTGGCGAGAGGTTCGAGAATTATATTGCCCTGAATAGGGGGACGAATGTTACTCGCGTCCGCACGAAAAACCTACCACAACCCTGCACGTGTCCCCTGGGTGGTGCTAAAGAGTAACAAACACAAAGGCGAAAATAATAGGCAAAGATTGCGATGAATGCGAACACAAATGCGATTAGCTCACAGAGCACTATGACTAGAGATGTCGGACCTTCAGTTCGCATCTTGCAGATAAATATAGAAGGGATATTTAAGTGCCGCAAAAAGCGACTACTTGCTCAAACTACTGCATGAGAACAAAATAGACGTAGTCAACATTCAAGAAACACACAGCAAAGATGACGCGGATCTTGAGAAAAGAGGCCGACTTCCTGGGTGCTTTAGTGAAAGCTGTCCATCACCCCAAGTATGGCGTAGCCAGTTACGTGAAATCCAGTCTTGCTGACGTACATCTTGTGAACTTCAGTGATCAAAATCTGATCTTTTCTATAGTTATGCGCATAGGAGACATGACCATCACGATTTTTTATAAGCCTCCAAGGGTAAACTGGGGAGATGACTTACCGACAAAACAACCCCATCCTTGCGTATATACTGGTGATTGCAACAATCACCACACTAACTGGCGCTATCGGCAATCTGATGAGAATGGAGAGGCTCTAGCCCAGTGGGCAGAGTGCTGCGACCTACACCTCGTTTACTGTGCCAAAGACAAGGGTACCTTCCGTTCCGCCAGATGGAATAAAGAATACAACCCAGATCTAACTTTCGTCTCTAAAGACCATCTCCAGCAAGCAACCTTTATCGTGCCAACGCACCCTGCTATCTGTCTTCCCTAATAGCCAACATAGGTCAATCATCCTGCATGTTGGCATGAAGCTGCCACTCATAAATTCGATGCCACTACCCCACTGGAATTTCAATCGAGCAAACTGGGAAGATTTCCGAAAACAGTTGGACAACAAACTTACAGCAGCTCACCTAGAACCCATTGCTTCAAATTACGGTGAATTCGTAGAGCTCGTACTAAATTCAGCGAAGTCAAACATCCCTAGAGGCTATAGAAAGGAGTATATACCCGGGTGGAACTCAGAAAGCGAAGAATTATACAAGCAATATCAAAGCTCTGGCGACCATAACATAGGGTCCCGCCTTCTGAAATCCTTGGATGCTGCACGGCAAAATAAATGGAAGTCAACTGTCAAGGATATGGATTTCAAGCAGTCCAGCCGCAAGGCATGGAGAGTTCTAGATAGCCTGACAGGTAAACAACACCAAAAAAAGCAAACGAGCAGTGTTAAACCAGACGCTATCGCCGAACGCATGGTTGAAGTAACCAGAGCCAAACGCGACAAACTTTTTCACCAGGAAAATAAAGAATGAACTCAAAGCACGACTCACCAAGGAACCATCATCTCTCCAGACCTTTTGAACTTAGCGAAATGATAAATACCGTCAAAACACTAAAAGCGAATAAAGCTCAGCAGCTTCACCAGGACCAGCGTCCTGACAACATTTATAACGAATTTATCCGTCACATGGGTCCGGTTGCTGTGAGCTGGTTATCTGCATTGTTTACCTATATCCTCCAGAACAATAAACTGCCAAAACAGTTCAGGTTAGCAAAAGTAGTCGCAGTACTAAAACCTGGAAAACCCGAGCATGAACCTGAAAGCTACAGACCAATTTCTCTTCTAAGCTGCATATTTAAACTTCTTGAACATTTAATCCTGACTAGAGTTAAACCGTACATAGAAGCTGCCACTCCACCTGAACAAGCTGGGTTCCGAACTGGAAGAAGCTGCACGGATCAAGTACTGGCCCTTACGACACATATTGAAGCTGGATACCAAAAAGCCTTGAAGTCAACAGCAGTATTTATAGATTTGACTGCTGCGTATGATACAGTGTGGAAGCAAGGTCTGGTTTATAAAATATTATCGGTAATACCAAGCAAGGAAATATGAGAGCTTATAACTAGTATGCTGAGTGAGCGGGAGTTCGAAGTGTTCCTGGGCGACGCCAAGAGCAAAAGGAAGAATCAGTAATATAATTAATATTTTGTATTTACTTGTACTCTAGATCCTCTCTGTTCCATCAGGTTTCTAATTTGCACCCACTTCTAGTATCTCTGTTTGGCCCTATGGTTGACTGGTAGAGAATGCCATTTGGCATTAAGTCCACCATTTGTACTGACTTGTTTTGTGCAATAAAGTTTAAATAAATAAATAAATAAGAAACTGAATAATGGCTTGCCACAGGGGTCAGTTTTAGCTCCTCAATTCTTCAATCTGTATATCCACAACCTCCCATCTACAGACGCTACTAAATTCATCTATGCCGATGATATAGCACTAGTCGCACAGAGCAAAACATTCACGTCAGGAGAAACCAGCCTAACAAACGATCTAGAAAGGCTAACGAAATATTTCAAACACAGGCGCCTACTACCTAGTGCGAGCAAAACGGAGGTTTCGTGTTTCCATCTGAGTAACTTATTCAAAGAAGCAATGTATTGCGAAACATTTGATATTTAGTAAAGTGACAGCTATGTCAATGCTAAAGCGATATCAATATTGGACGACGTACATTGAAAATGCTATTTACTTTGTTTGAAATAATGAACATATGAAAACAGTATTTAAAAAAAAAGTTTCTGAACTGATGTTGTTCAGTTTGCAGAGTAAAATCTACGTTTAAATTTTTTGCTCCTGTTACAGGACCCACCTGGTATAGATAATTCCGACGAAATCAGAATCCAACGAAACAATAATCCGACAAAACAAAAATCCGATGAAATAGGAATACGACGAATCAGGAACAAATCTTTATTATTAAACGGTTTTTCTTAATCACACTGCCACCCTAGCAGAGACTAACGCTCTCCGCACACTACGGCGTCTAATGGCCGCCACAGTACATCTCTCTTTTTCTCACTTATTTGTTCCTGATTCGTCGTATTCCTGTTTCATCGGATTTTTGTTTTGTCGGATTATTGTTTCGTAGGGCGTGCCCTACTTTCTGCTAGCTATTATGCGATAAAAAAGGTTTATCTATCCAAATATTATAAACCCTCCATGATGCGTTCAAGAACCGCACATTATGGCCACCATAAAAATAGACTGTTTCATTAGAACAAACTTATCTGTAAGAATGTTATTATTGCTAAATAATATCATCGATTTCGATAATATTATTCATTAAAATTTCGAACATCTCTGAAAAACAAAGAAATTTGATTTGACCTCTATTCTAATATCAGTCGAGATGACGTTTAGTTCGACATTAATTGTCAATTTACTAACAAATTTGACAAATGTCGCACGTAAGTAAGATATCGACCGATTTGATAGTTGCGGCCGACTCTAGTTTGTCTCTGAAAAAAAAAAACTGACAGCTACCAGAAAACTTCATTACCGCCATTACCGGGTATTTGTCATAATGTGCGGCTCCTGAATGCATCATGGAGCCTTATGATATGTGGGTAGATAAAGTAGTGAAGTAACTCAAATTCAAATTCAAATTTATTTATTGTACACGACTATCATATTAATGTTATACAAAAAACAAATTTCCAGATAACAACTAAATGACAATAACATGCACCTAAAACTTAACAATTTGAGGTTACACTGGCCCCTACACTAGGCGCAGCCTGTCTCGTAGGAAGCCAATTCAGACATGAGTTTACATAATTGACGCGAAAAGCTAATAAGATGCCACCATTAGGAAAATGAAATAAATACATAGTAACACGAATTGTATATATAGGACATTCTAGCTAATTACAATAACGGTGCGTGTAGAGGTGTGTAGTGTATGCAAATGTGTATATCTGTGTGTGTGTGTGTCAGTGTTGTGTTATCACCATGGACCTAGTAAATACTATAGTATACCTGGACTGCTCATTGCTTCGTTCGAACGAGCCAAGTAAGAAAGCCGCCAAGGGGGCAGTTTATCCCACTCTGCTGGGGTAGCCAAATATTTAGCAATAAAGAGGGACTCATCCTTACTCCATTTTATTACAAGCTTGGCTCGGTTTGTAGACACCTGCCTACTGAGCCGGCGGTCCCGGGTGCGACTCCCGGCCGGGGCAAATATTTGTATGATGAACTCGAATATTTGTGCTTGGGTGATGGTTGTTCTATGTATTTAAGTATATATTTATCTATATAAGTACGTATATCGTCGTCTAGTATAACACAAGCCTTCTTGAGCTTAATTTGGGACTAGATTGATTTGTGTGAGGTTGTCCGATATTTATAAAAAAAAATAAAAAAAATTAAAGTCTAAAAATGTATATTGGCTGGCACTGTAGCTAGAATTTATTTTATATATACCTATGGAAACTCATAAATAAATATAGTGAATGTTAGCTACTATGCCAGCAATAACACACTTTTGGCTCCTGTTATTTTAACAGAACGCAGCAATCCCGTAACTGTTAATTTGATTTGATAAATGACAAACTCCGTAAGTCATACTTAAAAACAAAACAAACAAAAAACATATTCTGATGTACGTGGACATGAACTCATTTATGAGGATATAAAAAAGTGGTTATTTGTAGGGTTCCATAAATTAATTAGGGAGGTAAAACTGTAAGTATACCGTTATTTTATAAACTACCTGTATAACTCTGTTTTACCAATGCAAGACTACGCAATACTTTTTATTACTGTACTAACGGTTACTAAGTATATGGCGAAATAAAAAGCAAAAAAAAAACCGACTTCAAAAAAAACTAAAAAGCTAAAAATAACCCATTAAGTACAGATTACGTTTGAATCACGTTTTGAAGACGATGCCAAACCACTCTTTTATTATATTTTTATATTATTTAAGTATATTTTTTTGTTTTTAGTGATTCATATAAAATACTTATGGCGGGGTGATCTGGGAGGTATTAAAGGCATACATCTCGTTTGAGTTATCTCCTAACTTCGGTTCTACGATTGCTACTACTACTACGATTACTTAGGCGGGTAGCAACGTTCTAGGTGGGCTCGCCCTGCGGGCCCTTGGGCTCGCGCGCTACGCCGTCTCTGGGACGCTCCGCACCTTTGGTGCTACATGGAGCTCGGCCTGCGGCCTCGTGGGGGGACGTTCGCCCTTAAGCCTGCGGCCCTCGGTCGAACTAAAATATTAAAGTTTGTTGTCCGATATTTTCTGAATTTGACCGAATTTTTTAAATTCGATTTCAGATTCCGACTCGGGGGCCCCAAAAACTGCCTGATACCGAATTTCAGCCCCCTTGGACCAATATGAAATTTTCTCCATACAAATCTTGTTTTTCCGATATTCTCCGAATTTGACCGAATTTTCGGACACCGATTCCAGATTCATATTTGTGAGCCCCAAATGCCCCCCGATATCGAGTTTCAGCCCCCTAGCACCAACTTGAAATTTAGAAAAAAAAGTCGCCATTTCGTTTTTTTTTTTTCACGACTGTACTCGGGTGGAGGCCCCCTATGACATATGGTCGAGCACCTCCCACGCTTAAAAAAATTCCCATACATTTTTTTTTATGATAGAAAAAAAAAACTTTTTTGGAATCAGGGGGCCCAAAGCCCCCTACATACCAAATTTCAGCTCGCTACGACCATTTTGAAATTTCGACGCCTATTAACCACCCTTAGATAGCGAAGGATTATCGTAGTATAGTTAAAACGACATTACTGCAATAGTGCAATGCTCAGATTGTTTTTAGTACGAATAATATTTTCGAAGTAAAACATAGATCGGAATTATCCGGTAATTTTGTAAATTCATTGTCACTCTTTTAGTACTTTATCAAAGTTTGACATGCTTTCATATTAATATATGATACCATATATTACCTGAAAAAATATACTATAGCCACCAAAACATTTCCTTTTGCAACCTTTAATTCCAGTTACCATGATGCAATTATAAGTATGTAATTTTTTAAATAATCAGAAAAGATACCATTAAGCACTGTCAAAAATGCTGACAGTTTTCAATTATATTAATAAGATTTCAAATTTAAAGGTTTTATCCTGCCCTAACATAAAATTATTTTTATATACTAACGGATTGTATAACTTTCATAATTTTTTCCGTTAGTTTCTTTGGTGACGCGTAAGAAAGTTTAGCGAATAAAATATTTAATTATTTGAAGTGAATAGTGTTAATTTAAAGAAAAGTATATTAGTATATACTACTAATAACTACCATTTTATTTGAAAACTACTAATTATTACTATTTTTTATGACTGGCAATATTAGAAAGGGACACACTACCCATCTGCGAGCTGTCTCTGTCTTCCCGTGACCCCTTCACCCGTAAAATATACTTTATGTGTTTATACTAAGATTTAATTTTGTGTGAACACTTATTCTGAGTTCGCACTCCTGTTGTCTTAAATATAAGCTCCTTGGTTATCACTTAGCTACTCTAAATAGATCCTCTATCTCCTCATACGTAAGGGATCTGAGCCATATTGATGTTTTTACCTGAGCTTCCTTAACCGACAATTCTTTAATCGAGATTTTGGAGTTAACCTTATTATAAACAAATGGCTGTAAGAAATTGGGGAAGCGTTGAGCGAATACTGAGTTAGTTGAAGGAATGGGGACTTTGAAGGTGCGCTTCTGTAGCATGGAGTAGTAATTAGAAGACCCTAAGACCGTTTTATGCACATTAGTCACTGCGCGCAGAACGAGCAATCCACGAACAGTGAGAACGTCGATATCGCTGTAGACAAGCTTGGTTGGGAATCTAATCGGCTTTCGAAGGATAACCTTAAGGACAGCGCGTTGCGCCTTTTCCAACAACAACATATAGGTCTTACATGCCCCGCCCCATGCAGTTATACAATATGTTAGTACAGATTGGCATAAGCTAATATAGACTGTTCTAAGCAGCGTCTTGCTAGCAGAGTTGCGCAGATTTTTAAAAACATAAATAAGTTTGCGGACGCGACTTGCTGTTGTTGTTATGTGCTCCTTAAAATCCAGCTTTTCTTCGATTACCACACCAAGATATTTAATAGAACGAGCCCTATCAATTGACTGACAAGGGCAGGAAGTATTTGCCAATTCGTTTTGGTTGCAAGTGTGAACTTTGATGTTGGGTATAGTAGTTGGGGCTGAGACACTTGTTTTATGAAAACAGAGAAATTTTGTTTTCAAAATATTCAGAGTGAGCAGGTTACATCTCAACCAGTCCACAACAGCACCCATACCACGCTCTCCAGACCTAGCAACTTTGGTCCAGTTTTCGTCATGAAAGAGAATCGCTGTATCGTCAGCATAACATATGACATCGGCATTGGGTACTTTGTCAGAAGCAATGTCATTGATGTAAATATTAAATAATATTGGACCCAGGACACTTCCCTGTGGGACTCCAAAAGCGACATTCATAGGGTTACTTACGTCCTGGCCAATCTTCACCCGTTGGGTTCGTCCGAGCAGGTAGCTTTTAAACAATTCCAAAGCAATTCCTCTCACACCCACAAGCTCCAGTTTTTTAAGTAGAATCGGAATGGAGACGGTATCGAACACCTTGGATAGATCTAGGAAAATGCCAAGACAGGCCTCATTGTTATCCAGGTATCCTGAGATTAGTTTTGTCAAGAGCACTACAGCATCTTCAGCTGATCTCTTTGCACGAAAACCAAACTGGCGATCGGAAATTGTGGAATTACTTTCCAGGAAGCTGACTAAGCGCCTAGAAACCAACCTTTCCAGAATTTTTGAAAATATCCCAAGTAAGGAAATTGGTCTGTAGTTCGTAGGATCTCGTTTATCACCGGCCTTGTGTATTGGGATAACTACCGCCTCCTTCCATTCACACGGAAAGATTCCCTCGGATAGACTAAGGTTATATATATGGGTGAGGGGTGGGATGATGTGGGTTTTGATTGTCTTTAGCAGGCGATTAGTAATCCCATCAAGACCAGGAGAGCTATCTAGTTTTAGAGCATTTATTAAGGATTCAACTTCCGATTCGTTGGTCGCATGCAAAAAAAGTGACTGTGAGGGAGTTACATTTGAGGTCATACTATCTGCTAGATCATCCTGGGTCCGGTTTAACGTTTTTAATATGCCACTAGCCAGATTCTCACCAACACCAGCAAAGAATTGATTACAGCAATCAAGTGAATCGGTTACAGAATCCTTTATTTGAGTTAGTTCAAGTGGTTTCTGTGTGCTTTTTGTCGTATATGTTATATTTTTAATTGAGTTCCATAGTCTCTTAGGGTTATTTTTATTTTCCTCTAACTCTGATGATTCGTAGTTATGTTTTAGTTTTCGTAGGAGGCTGTTGTGGAAATTTTTGTAGCGGAGGTATATCTGTTTTATGGTTTGGTCATTCGGGTATTTGCGACTTTTTAAGTGCAGATGGTCTCCTAGACTTGTGGCATCCATAAACTGTTCACGTAGATCACAACACCTCCAGCTTTATTAGTAGATTTATTTGTTCTGAAAGACTGAAACCCTAAAATTTGTGGAATAACAGACCCCTCATTCAGCCAGCATTCTGTTAGGACAATCACATCGAAAATCAGGTTAAATCTCGATAAAGATAAAAGAAATTGGTCGAAGTTTTTTTGCAGACTTCTAATATTGTAAGAACCTTAAGATTAAACTTTTTATCTATACTCAGCTTGCATAATTCCGGACAGTCAACAATATGGCAAGGCGTGTCTTCCAGATCAATATCTAACAAAATATTAGAGTCAACCATTTTCATATAAATTAGCATTGGGATACATTCGCCTACGGGGGTATGCCTGCCAGTGAAGGACTGAGCAGATAGCTGTAAGGATGACAAGAGATAGAGGACATTGGATAATATAGAGCTTGCTAATAATTATATCTGAAAGTGTAGTGAAAGTGTAGGTGTGTGTCATAAATGTAATGAGTTGCATATCGAACTTAATAAATTTATGCTTAATTACCATTAGGATAAGAAATAACAGAGCAGTAACAGGATTATTATGCCTATGTTCAGCAGTGGACGTCCTATGGCTGAGATGATGAACAGGATTATTCATTTCGTGCTTCCTCCAAAACTCCTGCAGGTTCAATAGTTGAAGGCAATGAGTCAGCCTCTTGAAGAATGCGGGCCATATGTCCAAGCGATCTGATGATGATAGCTTCCGCTCCCTTGCCTTCATACCTCTTAACATAGATTTGACCCCATTTCGTCCAACAGTGTTTATAACCAGCAGCTTTAAAATGTATTCTGCATTCACGAAATAAATGACGATTTTCGCGGGTCAACCTTTCGTTACAGTAGATCTTGCTGCAGGGGCCTTCAATTTTCAGGTGATCTGTAGTCAGACGCTTAGATTTCATAATTTTGTAAAAATTATCGCGTGTTTGGCGGCGGCAGAATCTAACCACGAGGGGACGAGGGAGGTCATTCTCTTTATCTCGAGGGGGGCCTGCTCGTGCGACACTGTCAATATCGGTATCAGCCAGCTTTACGCCGGCCACAGCCGCCAATGTAAGGAGCAGGTGATGTGGGTTTTCTGCAGGAGTTTCTGTTATACCGGCTATCTCGACATCTTTCCTCAGTAGAGCCTGTGCTTGGTAGTTCACTTGCTCCTGGAGCCTCTCGCAGGTCTCTGTCAGCTGAGCAACAATGGAGGGATTCTCTTCAACCAATTTCAGCCTGGCTTCATATGACTGTAGAGTGTGTGATTGGTTTGTAATATGTGTTTGAAGCCTGTCGTTTACCTTTTCTAGTTCCGTAGTTTTCCCCTCCATCAACTTTATTCTGGATTCGTAGGCGGTCATTGAGGCACATACTTCATCTACCCTGTTTTCACAACGACGCACTGCTAAAATAGCTACCTCTAACTCTGACTTCATGCCTAATATTTCCTGCCTAAGTAGCTTGATTTGTTCAGTCAGGTTCGCAAGAGATAAAATTGTGTCCGGACCTGATTCTGCAGTCAGGGTGGGCGGCGCGGTGGACTTTGGTTTCCTGACCGTCACATTTTCCGATGGGCGGATAGGGGTCGACGAATTGTCTCCGCCCTTTTTCTTACCACAATGGCACACTGGGCACGTCCAAGATTTTCTTGTCTCAGAAGTTGCATTTTCCAGGTTTACACAAGGGAGATGATACGGTTTTTTGCACTTACTGTCACTGCAGCAGATGTATTTCTTGTCTACAAACGGTTTTTCGCAGCCTGCGCAGGTTGTGGTTGTTGTTGACGACATTTTCGGCGGCCCCTGTATCCCGGTCCCAAGCGATAGCCACTTATTCTGAGTTCGCACTCCTGTTGTCTTAAATATAAGCTCCTTGGTTATCACTTAGCTACTCTAAATAGATCCTCTATCTCCTCATACGTAAGGGATCTGAGCCATATTGATGTTTTTACCTGAGCTTCCTTAACCGACAATTCTTTAATCGAGATTTTGGAGTTAACCTTATTATAAACAAATGGCTGTAAGAAATTGGGGAAGCGTTGAGCGAATACTGAGTTAGTTGAAGGAATGGGGACTTTGAAGGTGCGCTTCTGTAGCATGGAGTAGTAATTAGAAGACCCTAAGACCGTTTTATGCACATTAGTCACTGCGCGCAGAACGAGCAATCCACGAACAGTGAGAACGTCGATATCGCTGTAGACAAGCTTGGTTGGGAATCTAATCGGCTTTCGAAGGATAACCTTAAGGACAGCGCGTTGCGCCTTTTCCAACAACAACATATAGGTCTTACATGCCCCGCCCCATGCAGTTATACAATATGTTAGTACAGATTGGCATAAGCTAATATAGACTGTTCTAAGCAGCGTCTTGCTAGCAGAGTTGCGCAGATTTTTAAAAACATAAATAAGTTTGCGGACGCGACTTGCTGTTGTTGTTATGTGCTCCTTAAAATCCAGCTTTTCTTCGATTACCACACCAAGATATTTAATAGAACGAGCCCTATCAATTGACTGACAAGGGCAGGAAGTATTTGCCAATTCGTTTTGGTTGCAAGTGTGAACTTTGATGTTGGGTATAGTAGTTGGGGCTGAGACACTTGTTTTATGAAAACAGAGAAATTTTGTTTTCAAAATATTCAGAGTGAGCAGGTTACATCTCAACCAGTCCACAACAGCACCCATACCACGCTCTCCAGACCTAGCAACTTTGGTCCAGTTTTCGTCATGAAAGAGAATCGCTGTATCGTCAGCATAACATATGACATCGGCATTGGGTACTTTGTCAGAAGCAATGTCATTGATGTAAATATTAAATAATATTGGACCCAGGACACTTCCCTGTGGGACTCCAAAAGCGACATTCATAGGGTTACTTACGTCCTGGCCAATCTTCACCCGTTGGGTTCGTCCAAGCAGGTAGCTTTTAAACAATTCCAAAGCAATTCCTCTCACACCCACAAGCTCCAGTTTTTTAAGTAGAATCGGAATGGAGACGGTATCGAACACCTTGGATAGATCTAGGAAAATGCCAAGACAGGCCTCATTGTTATCCAGGTATCCTGAGATTAGTTTTGTCAAGAGCACTACAGCATCTTCAGCTGATCTCTTTGCACGAAAACCAAACTGGCGATCGGAAATTGTGGAATTACTTTCCAGGAAGCTGACTAAGCGCCTAGAAACCAACCTTTCCAGAATTTTTGAAAATATCCCAAGTAAGGAAATTGGTCTGTAGTTCGTAGGATCTCGTTTATCACCGGCCTTGTGTATTGGGATAACTACCGCCTCCTTCCATTCACACGGAAAGATTCCCTCGGATAGACTAAGGTTATATATATGGGTGAGGGGTGGGATGATGTGGGTTTTGATTGTCTTTAGCAGGCGATTAGTAATCCCATCAAGACCAGGAGAGCTATCTAGTTTTAGAGCATTTATTAAGGATTCAACTTCCGATTCGTTGGTCGCATGCAAAAAAAGTGACTGTGAGGGAGTTACATTTGAGGTCATACTATCTGCTAGATCATCCTGGGTCCGGTTTAACGTTTTTAATATGCCACTAGCCAGATTCTCACCAACACCAGCAAAGAATTGATTACAGCAATCAAGTGAATCGGTTACAGAATCCTTTATTTGAGTTAGTTCAAGTGGTTTCTGTGTGCTTTTTGTCGTATATGTTATATTTTTAATTGAGTTCCATAGTCTCTTAGGGTTATTTTTATTTTCCTCTAACTCTGATGATTCGTAGTTATGTTTTAGTTTTCGTAGGAGGCTGTTGTGGAAATTTTTGTAGCGGAGGTATATCTGTTTTATGGTTTGGTCATTCGGGTATTTGCGACTTTTTAAGTGCAGATGGTCTCCTAGACTTGTGGCATCCATAAACTGTTCACGTAGATCACAACACCTCCAGCTTTATTAGTAGATTTATTTGTTCTGAAAGACTGAAACCCTAAAATTTGTGGAATAACAGACCCCTCATTCAGCCAGCATTCTGTTAGGACAATCACATCGAAAATCAGGTTAAATCTCGATAAAGATAAAAGAAATTGGTCGAAGTTTTTTTGCAGACTTCTAATATTGTAAGAACCTTAAGATTAAACTTTTTATCTATACTCAGCTTGCATAATTCCGGACAGTCAACAATATGGCAAGGCGTGTCTTCCAGATCAATATCTAACAAAATATTAGAGTCAACCATTTTCATATAAATTAGCATTGGGATACATTCGCCTACGGGGGTATGCCTGCCAGTGAAGGACTGAGCAGATAGCTGTAAGGATGACAAGAGATAGAGGACATTGGATAATATAGAGCTTGCTAATAATTATATCTGAAAGTGTAGTGAAAGTGTAGGTGTGTGTCATAAATGTAATGAGTTGCATATCGAACTTAATAAATTTATGCTTAATTACCATTAGGATAAGAAATAACAGAGCAGTAACAGGATTATTATGCCTATGTTCAGCAGTGGACGTCCTATGGCTGAGATGATGAACAGGATTATTCATTTCGTGCTTCCTCCAAAACTCCTGCAGGTTCAATAGTTGAAGGCAATGAGTCAGCCTCTTGAAGAATGCGGGCCATATGTCCAAGCGATCTGATGATGATAGCTTCCGCTCCCTTGCCTTCATACCTCTTAACATAGATTTGACCCCATTTCGTCCAACAGTGTTTATAACCAGCAGCTTTAAAATGTATTCTGCATTCACGAAATAAATGACGATTTTCGCGGGTCAACCTTTCGTTACAGTAGATCTTGCTGCAGGGGCCTTCAATTTTCAGGTGATCTGTAGTCAGACGCTTAGATTTCATAATTTTGTAAAAATTATCGCGTGTTTGGCGGCGGCAGAATCTAACCACGAGGGGACGAGGGAGGTCATTCTCTTTATCTCGAGGGGGGCCTGCTCGTGCGACACTGTCAATATCGGTATCAGCCAGCTTTACGCCGGCCACAGCCGCCAATGTAAGGAGCAGGTGATGTGGGTTTTCTGCAGGAGTTTCTGTTATACCGGCTATCTCGACATCTTTCCTCAGTAGAGCCTGTGCTTGGTAGTTCACTTGCTCCTGGAGCCTCTCGCAGGTCTCTGTCAGCTGAGCAACAATGGAGGGATTCTCTTCAACCAATTTCAGCCTGGCTTCATATGACTGTAGAGTGTGTGATTGGTTTGTAATATGTGTTTGAAGCCTGTCGTTTACCTTTTCTAGTTCCGTAGTTTTCCCCTCCATCAACTTTATTCTGGATTCGTAGGCGGTCATTGAGGCACATACTTCATCTACCCTGTTTTCACAACGACGCACTGCTAAAATAGCTACCTCTAACTCTGACTTCATGCCTAATATTTCCTGCCTAAGTAGCTTGATTTGTTCAGTCAGGTTCGCAAGAGATAAAATTGTGTCCGGACCTGATTCTGCAGTCAGGGTGGGCGGCGCGGTGGACTTTGGTTTCCTGACCGTCACATTTTCCGATGGGCGGATAGGGGTCGACGAATTGTCTCCGCCCTTTTTCTTACCACAATGGCACACTGGGCACGTCCAAGATTTTCTTGTCTCAGAAGTTGCATTTTCCAGGTTTACACAAGGGAGATGATACGGTTTTTTGCACTTACTGTCACTGCAGCAGATGTATTTCTTGTCTACAAACGGTTTTTCGCAGCCTGCGCAGGTTGTGGTTGTTGTTGACGACATTTTCGGCGGCCCCTGTATCCCGGTCCCAAGCGATAGCCAAGCGATTCTTTCGCTAAACACGCAGTCTCGTGGTAGGAGGCGGGCGACCGCGGCAAACGGCAACGTTAGTATATATATTCTTTGGCAACGATGAGTCACGCAGCGGGCGCAGCACTGATTGTGGGGAGTTTGTACGGTAACGAATTTTTATGATTTAGTTAAATGATTTTGCTTGTAGTGCTTCTAATTCAACACTGTTTGTAGTTATTTTTGCACAATTTGATAGATTTAAGTTCAAGCTTTGTGTTTGTAACTTTAAAAATCGCGAACTATATTCTTTTGCTCAGTATTTGAATAAGAAACGCGGGAGCAGATTGCGGAGGTGTGTTCTTTTTGACGTTTCGCGACGATACAGGATAACTGTACATAATTAGGCGTTAAAACACTTTTGTGATGTTCGGCTTTTTCCTTTTTCGGCTCGTTTCATAAACCCACACTCGTGTTTAATACCCTTCATTATGTACAGTCACATAAACTACTATTCCACACGTTCCCAGTCTACAAAAAAAAACCTGTTTAATAAATATTTTTATTATTGTAAATTTTTTCCTATAAGTACAACATTATAAAAACAACAAAAAAAAACGAATGTACAAAAAACAAACATCAGAAACTTGAGAAAAATTTAAGAAAATATTTCGTGAAATTCAATCTCGAACATTTCCAACCAGAAATCTTATTTCATCTAGAATTGATACAAAATTACAAATTAAAATACATATACGGAACGGATTCACTCACGTCGTAGAAGTGTCGTATCATCGCCCGCCTAGCACAACTATGCTTCGCGACTGGACGCGTGATAGAGTATCACCCGTCACTCTCTTACAATACTGTACAGTAAGGGATAGGTAGTATATCTCGCGCGAGTAATGACGTGTCACAGTTGTGCTAAAGTTGCAGTAGCTACGATCAGTCGCCGCGGCGGAGATCTTGACAGTCAAAATGGCGGGTGCACCTTCACATTGTAATTACTTCATGTACGGAGCGACACATATTTTTTAAAAGATAGTTGTTTTACTTTGTGTTTGTCGGTTGGTACACCGGGATCTATATCCAAATCCCTAAAACGATTTGTCCTATTTTTGTTTTCCCTAATATCTTTTGTCCTAATGATTGTTTGTCCTAGCTATTTTTATATTGTTATTTACTCTTATGCATGTGCCCTAATATTTGTCCTAATACTTATTTACCCTAATATTTCATGTACTAATAGTAATTTTTCCTAACGATTACGTATCCTAATTTTATATGACATTAAGTATCAAATGTCCCAGGTCTTCCAATATTAGGATAAAATAGAATATTAGGTAATTTTATATTATGGATTTTATATTTTGACTTTTAGGACAAAAGAGCGTTTAGGGCACAAGAGCATTATGGCAAATGAACATTAGGTCAAAAGTGTTTAGGACAAATGGTTTTAGGACAAACGTTGTTAGGAATTTCGAGGGAGACCCGTTACACCGGCCTTCCTGGTCTCACGAGTCACGAGTGAGCGAGACACGTACCGCGCGCGTAGAGGAGACAAGTGATATTGCTGTCTTGTCCTGTCGTATAGCTGCGTCCCTTATCATGGCCCATTAGAGGAGCCTTTGACAGAGTTTGTAGCGTCTCCCCTAGCACGCAGTAATGAGCTGCGATTGGTTGCCGCCGCGACTGATCGTAGCTCCGCCCATCTAGCACAACTATTCTCCGCGACTCTTGTGGCACGCCAGTCGGCATAGCGTCACCTGTTACTTTCTCACAGTAGTGCACAGAAAGAGATAGATGAATATCTCGCGCGAGAAAGAGTCGCGAAACATGTCAAGTGATGTCAGACTTCAACGACGTGAGTAAACCGTATCTATTTTAATGTGTGGCTCACAGGAGTTTTCTATGTGAAATAGAATTGATACAATTTACCCTCTAAATCCTTATTTTAATGAAAATGGTATAATTGGTTCAATATTTACCAAAAAATCAATAACTTACGAATAATCATTGTGACTGCCATTGTCAGGCACTGATACTATAGAAAACTATATTTATTTGTTGTCTATTTTCAATTAAACTATTTAGAAAACTGGCATTTCTGTTCTTCTATTTGTCCAGAAGGCAGGTACACCTTGTATAATTTGTGACGCTGACTCAAGCTTAAACGAGTACTATTTCAGAGTGACACCTGGGGCACCTGTTGCTGGTGCTTCAGTAGTTGTATCGCCACCTTCGAACAATGTTTGCACCATCTCCTTGCCGCTTACTAATGACCCGCAGATGAGAATGAACACGCCAAACACGGATAGAGCGACGGATCGCCACAGTCGCCATCTGTGTTTACCCCACCCTGGACGGTCGTAGTGCACCATCACGTAGATGGTATTGGGACAGATAAACGCCATGTTGGAAAGACAGAAGCAGCCCAACTGAAAAAAAAGTTCGTCAATGGAATAAATCACGTATACTGCTAGTTTGGTCTAAAGACTTAAGCACTATTTCCACCACGGTCCGATCAGATCAGATCGAAAAGAATACGAACGGATACGGCGACAACCGATCGTGTCCGGCAGCATGTCGACGCATACGATCGGGCGGTAACAGCCGTTCGCGGCCGACAGGATATCGACGGTGCCGACCGTACGGTTGTTTGCAAACATATCCGCACCCAGACAAATAGTTTCGTTCCTACCACGTTGACGTGTCGTAATTTTTCAAAATGGTTTAAGTTGACTGAATGGTTGAATTAATTAATTAATTACCAATTCACGCACAATAGGCGCATTGTAAGACGTCGAGTTGCGGAAAACTAGCCCGCGATAACCTATACCTTAGAATTAATTATCGCCCGGCCACGGCCTCAATATCGTACGCGGCGGCATCGACAGCCGAAAGGTTCCGATCGCACACGACGACCAGCGAACGGAGCCGATCGCGTGTCGCAGCATACTTTCGGTTACGATCACATGTATTTAGCGGAAGACGCCCGCGGTCAAGCTGCTATGCACAGCTTGGTAATGTAGACTTAAAAACAGTACATAATATGTATTCAGTATCGTTTAAAGACCATGAAATTCTTTCCGTTCCGATCCGTTGTGGGCCGTTTGGTGGAAATAGTATTTAAAGTGTCGTGGAAGTATTTTTGACTTGTTAGGACATTTTGCTATAGACTTTAGGGTACCTATATAGTGTACCTATACAGTTTATTCTGTGGGATAAACTGAGGAATAACACGAGTACTCCGAAAGGCGTGATTAACCTTTTTCAGTTCTGGTACGGTAACCAGAAACCGGTAAGTTAGATGGGCAGGCGCGTACTCAGACGTGTACAGATTGAAGTGTGGCGTTAGGCAAGGTGGTTTAAGTTCACCTAGGTTGTTTAACCTGTACATGGATGAGTTGATCGCTAGGCTCAGTAGTACGGGTATCGGTTGCTCGATAGGGGGTACCACTGTAAATAACATCAGTTATGCTGACGATATGGTGCTGCTGTGCCCGGCGATCAGCGTCTTGTAAAGTTGTTGAGAATCTGTGAGGAGTATGCGGTGACACATGGCCTGAGATATAATACGAAAAAGAGCGAACTGTTCATATTTAAAGCAGGGAACAATAAAGCCCTAACATCAGTTCCTGTCGTGCAGCTGTGCGGGGTTCCTCTTAACAGAGTGTCGCGTTTTAAGTATCTCGGGCACCGGGTCACCGATAATCTTCAAGACAATGTGGATATGGAGAGGGAGCGCAGAGCATTAGCAGTAAGATGCAACATGTTGACACGTAGATTCGCACGCTGTAACAGGGATGTCAAGAGGACTCTTTTCAAGTCTGTGGACTAACTACACTAACAACACGCTTAATGCTCTGCGCGTCCAATACAATAACGGTTTCAGGGCACTATTGGGACTGTCACGCTTTTGTAGCGCGTCTGGGATGTTCGCAGAGGCGAGCGTGGACGGTTTCGTGGCAATAATCCGCAAGCGAACGGCGTCCCTCATGCGTCGCGTGCGTGACAGCTCCAACACCCTCGTAAGGCTTGTTTGGGAGAATCCTATTAGCTCACTGTGGAGGCACTGGAACTCCTTACACATAGGCTCTCGAGGCATCGTTTATGATATTATTTAAGTTATTTTATTTTTAATTCCTTAGGTATATGTTGTTATTTATTTGCATAGGTACTAACATAGTTTGTAAGACCTTTGTAACTAACACTCTATGGACATGTCTGAAATAAATATTTTGAATTTGAATAGTGTGATGAAGGCTCTTTTTACTTTGCGAAACGTGCACAAGTGTGTTTTGGTTGTGTGAGTCACTACGTTGGAAACTGTTCAAGGTAAACTCTCACTTATTTGGCTATTTACTTTGACGATGTATGTACAGGCTCGGAAGCGTGAGTAATTCGGTCTCCCTGAACAATAGGCTAGTTCACCCATTTTTGAAATATATTTGAAATGATCTTACTAGCTCTAAAAAATGTGTCTTGTGAGAGCTACAAAGCTAAATCTATAAACGAGAAATTTCATGAACTGACAAAAACGCTGTCCGCCATTTCCGCCTTTTGCTTATCTGTGGCGTGTCGTAGAATACCGAGTAAATGTTGGATTCGACCGTCGTATAGTGCCATCCCGCTCACTACAATATGATTCGACAGGAGATCGAGAGGGACGGCACTATTCGAAATCATCGGAGTAGCCCTTCAGTTTTCTTTACGGGACCGATGACGTCACTATCATAAGCGAAAATGGCGGACAGCGTTTTATTAAGCATTTCAAAATACAGATTAAAAACTATATTATCAAATTCAATTCTTTCAGGCGTCTGCCACTTTTATGAACTTAAAAATATATGTTTAGATTTCCAATGCTGAACGCTATGTGAAATAAACATTACTTTAATACAATTTAACATAGGTAAGTCAACTAGCCTATTCCCGAGCCAGAGTATAGGTAAGTGTTTTCTCAAACATGCAATGAAATATCGCCATAACGTGCGTTAAAACAGGCTTCGAAGTGTCACGTTTCGGGCGAAACAATTCGAGAGAACTGCAAAGGAATTCCATACAAAATTGAAGGCCTAGGCCGGAAAGTATTTTTTTTATACATGGCGTCCGTGTTCATGAACTGGCCAAACAGCTGAATTATGTTTTTTTGAGTGGTGTATTTTTTATTTCATTGCATATGTTTGGGAGAAGCACTATAAGTGTTTTAGCCGTGAAAAGGGCTTGCCGGCTTCGTATCACTATCCGCCTATACCCACTCAGCGAGCAAGTAATTATGCCTTGATCACACGTACCGAGTAAACGGGCGAGACAGTGCTCTGTCTCGCCCGTTTGTCTTGTGTGTGACAGGGACGAGAGCACTGTCTCGCCCACTGTCTCGGTACGTGTGATCAAGGCATTAGTTCCCGCCGTCTGCAGTAACGTACTATTACTTACAAAACCCATGAGAGCATCAATGTTCGGGAAAGCAATAGCGACAACAGCAATGATGACCACTATCAGTCCTCGGTAGAAGAGCTCTCGGCTGTAATACTTGTCTGGAGTGAGCTTCTTCTTGATGTAGAAGAACACGCATTGAAAGGGCATGAAGAAGTTGACAGCGTGTGTAACGTAGACCATAATTGCGATGCCCCATTTCAAAACTTTGGGAAACCTGAAATTGTATTTTTTTTATATACAGTGTAACTTTTTAGTCGTGTTTGGTAGTGCCAGTAGGTGATGAGAAGGGTGACGCTGAGCAACTTTCACTATGGGGACAACCACAGAATCTCGAAAAAAAAAACTACCAATTAAGTATCGATTAACTCTCAATTAGGATATTTGTTTCGATGTTTCGTGGTTGTCCCACGTAATAGTGAAAGTTGGTGATCGTCACCCTCCTCATCACCCCCTGGCACTACCATTCACGATTAAAAAGTCACCCTGGGTGGATCAGTTTTTTCTTTCTGATCGTGCTGGGAAAACGGAAGGAACCAGATCTTAAGACTGACCAAATAAGCCACGAAATATGAGCACACAAAAACACGTCATGCAATGACAGTGAGATTTTCGAAAAGTACTATTCTTTTTTCGTGCCCATTAACAAGATAAACAGCCAACTGCAAGATTTACTAAAAAAATTGTCTGAGATATTTTGTTAAACGTATTTATTCGCAAAACTATAACATTCGATTTTATTAATAGATCCTCTTTTAATATAGTAGATACACGATAGTATAGTTAATTCTTCCAACTATCATAATAACGACGACGTGGTTGGCTCAGTGGTTAAGCAACTGCCTACTGAGCCGACGGTCCCGGGTTCGAATCCCGGCAAGGGCAAATATTTGTGTGATGAACACGAATATTTGTGCCTGGGTCATGGATCTTCTATATGTATTTAAGTATTTATTTATCTATATAAGTATGTATATCGTCGCCTAGTACCCATAACACAAGCCTTCTTGAGCTTAAATTGGGACTAGGTTGATTTGTGTGAGGGTGTCTGATATTTATTATTATTATTTATTATTATTATTTTCAAAGGGGTTGTATTTCTCAGCTCTGGGCTGGTATTGGCTACATTTACGGGTTATTCGCCAAGTAAATGTAGCAATTTCTGTATTTTGTTTAGGTAGCTTGCGTCGCGTTATTTTCCGGGTCAAGTTGCATGAACTTTCTCACAATTCGGCATGTATTTAATATAGCGGCTTTTTGTAAGATAGTGTATATATGTGATTTCAGATCTAGTAGTTTCAAGCTATGGTGTTGGTGTTTTGGGATGACGATGACGCCTGTTGTGGATAGGACTATTGGAGCTACGTATACTTTCTCTTGTCTCCATATCCTAACAACTTCGTCTTTTATATTATTAATACTTTTATTAGCGAAGTGCATGGTACGTGTAGCTGGCTAGACCATTGTATTGTGACCTTATCAGCCGCGCCATCTGTGCAGAATGTGTATGTGAAATGTGATGTTTCGTGGTCTGATCACTTTCCTCTAATTATCGAGTGTAACTTGAAACTCATAATACCTAAGCTACCAACTGTAATAACGACGGATAAAGGGATAGTGTGGGGGGAGAGGTCAGACGGACAGGTATCACGTTTTACGCATGAGTGTAATAAAAGATTGCGCCGTCTAGAGTTTAATGACGAATTTAGGTACTGTGCCGATAGTCATTGTGATAACCTGAGCCACAGGGGCATTCTTGATGACTTATACACTGACATTGTTACCGCCCTTAGTGATGCGGCCAAGGTCAGTAGGGGAAGCGTGGGTAAAAGGGCTAAGGCTCCACAGGTGATGGGATGGAACAGACACGTCGGTGATGCACATAGGGTTGCTAGGTCAATTTTTTTACAATGGGTATCCTTTGGTAAACCGTCGTCTGGTAATGTTTATGACGAGATGTGTAATAGCAGGCGGATATTCAAATCACGACTAAAATGGTGCCAAGACCACCAGGACCAGATAAGAATGGATGCCCTGGCCGAACAGCATGCTAGCGGAAATTTTCGTGGTTTTTGGCAGGGGACCGACAGAGTGAACGTTAGACCTGGTATCCCAGTGAGTGTCGCGGGTGTGAGTGAGCCAAAGGCCATTGCGGACCTATTTAGGGAGCACTTTCATGTCAAATACACTACTGTGGAGCCACAGAGGGCGGTGCTGGGTGCTGGGACTGAAAATGGCACAGGGGTAACGAAATTTGTTGCCAAGGATGTGGCAAAAGCTATTAAGGCTATGTCAAGAGGTAAATCCCCTGGTCACGACGGTCTCAGCTTCGAGCATCTCCAGCACGCGGGGCCGCATATATCGAGAGTTCTGGCAATGCTATTTTCTCTGTGTATGAGCCACTCATATCTGCCCAATGATCTAATGCGAACTATTGTAGTGCCGGTGATAAAAACAAGACTGGAACTGTTAGCGACACGAGTAATTATCGACCTATTTCCCTGGCTACGATTATTGCTAAAGTGTTTGACGCCATGCTTAATACACAATTAGGTAAATACATGAATTTGCACGATAATCAGTTTGGGTTTCGGCCTGGACTGTCCACAGAAAGTGCTATATTGTGTCTTAAGCATGCCGTCAGATATTACACCGATCGTGATACTCCAGTTTACGCATGCTTCCTCGATTTGTCCAAGGCCTTTGACCTGGTGTCTTACGAAGTGTTATGGGAAAAGCTCGAGGGTATTAAGTTGCCGACAGAAGTCATTAACATTTTTAAATACTGGTATGGACATCAGGTTAACATTGTCAGATGGGCGGGGGCAACGTCGGAGCCATACCGGCTGGAGTGCGGAGTGAGACAGGGGGGGCTGACTTCTCCTGCGCTCTTCAACCTCTACGTAAATGCACTCATCGTCGCGCTCAGCAGCCAGCATGTCGGATGTCATGTGGACGGAGTGTGCGTCAACAACATGAGTTACGCAGATGACATGGTGCTGCTGAGTGCATCGGTATGTGGGCTCAGGAGGTTGATTAGTATATGTGAAGAGTATGCTTTGGATCATGGCTTGAGGTATAACGTGACCAAAAGTCAATACATGGTTTTTGAGGCTGGTGGGAAACGACCGTTTAGTGTTCCACCTATTAGGTTAAACGGTACTCCTCTAGAAAGAGTGACACAGTTTAAATATCTGGGTCATATCTTAACGGTCGACCTCAAGGACGATGCGGACTTGGAAAGGGAGCGGAGGGCTATGTGCGTGCGAGCTAATATGATAGCTCGTAGGTTTGCACGGTGTTCAATGAGTGTAAAAGTGACTTTATTTAAAGCGTACTGTACGTCACTATACACGTGCAGCCTGTGGGCGAACTACACGCAGCGAGCGTACAACGCCCTCCGCGTCCAGTTCAACAATGCGTTCAGAGCGGTGATGGGGCTGCCCCGCTACTGCAGCGCGTCGGGTATGTTCGCGGAGGCGCGTACGGCGTGCTTCCACGCGACCATACGCCTGCGCGCTGCGTCCCTAGTGCGCAGGGTCCGGGCCAGCCCCAACACCGTCCTGGCGATGATAGCCGACAGGCTGGACTGCCCGTACATTCAGCATTGCTGTATGAGGCATATTAGAATAAGTTAATGTTATTTTATAATTATTAGTATTATTATTTTTATTTAAGTAAATAATTGTATAACTATGAGTCGAAATGTTACTCGAAATAAATGAATTTTAATTTTTTAATTTAATTAACTTTGTAATTTGACGCGGTTGGCGCAGTTTGTACGAGTTTGTTTGTACTGAGCCGGCGGTCCCGGGTTCGAATCCCGGCCAGGGAAATATTTGTGTGATGAACACAAATATTAGTGCTCGGGTCATGGTTGCTCTATGTATTTAAGTATATATTTATATATGTACATAAGTATATGTATATCGTCGTCTATACTCTATCCGGATAGGTATTTAACTAAATGTAAACAAACCATAAATTAGGTGCTTTATCAGGCCGATATTGGGAGGTAAATTTTGTATTTAATAATATTACTTTAATAAAAAATATAATATTTATCGTAGAGCTGATGGTCGATGGGGCAGACGAGTTCTAGAGTGGAGACCACGAACGACACGGCCTGTAGGACGGCCTCCCGCCACCAGGTGGACCGACGACCTAAAAAGAGTGGCGGGAAGCGGTTGGATGCGGAAAGCTGAGGACCGGGTATGGTGGCGCGAACTGGGGAAGGCCTATGTCCAGCAGTGGACGACTCCGGGCTGATGATGATGAATAAAAAATATAATATTTATTTTATTAAAACTTTCGTGAGACATAATTTAAATTATTGTATTAAGCGGTCCCACGGGAAATTGTCAGGAACGGCGGAAACATGTCGGGCCGTTCCTGACAATTTAACGTGAGCGTAAACCGCTTAATACAATAATTTAATATTTATTTTGCTTTAATATATCAGGTTATAGAATAAACCATACGATACCCAATCAAGACTATATATAATTATTTCCTAAGTACATTAACTTAATAATAATTTCAATATGCCACCAAATATTTTACAAATTGTGCACAATAAGAACCTAAAAACCTAGGAATCTGCTACCTTTTTTCCAAATAACATGAGACTTGACACTTCCCGTGTACATTCGTTTTCGCATAGCTTTAGATTTAGATTTATTTATGTATATATTTTATTCTTATTTTTTCTAATTAGTTTTAACAAATTGTACTTAATAATTATACTTTCTTTTATGTTTATCTGTAGTTTTTAGTATTGTAAATATTATATTGTATGTGTTTATTTTATTTCATAATAACAAATAACGTTATAAACTATCCTAAGTTAATAAGAATTCAAAATAAATCATCACTTTAAATGAGCACCGCATTAAAAATACAAATTAAAATAATAATGCTGCTTTTCTAATCCGCGATATAATAAAGTGCCAGAATAATAAGTTTCGGTGATGTACATTTAGAGGGTTGATTATGATTACTAAACCAGAACTTACTAAGTCAGATAAAGCACCCCGCAGCAAATGTATGAAAAAATTATTTTCAGTCAAATTTGCTGTGATTTTGGAATAATGTAGGTGTTGACTTCCTTATCAATGGTATTTGGTTTGATTCCGGAAGCGTGAGAATATAGAACTTATCAATTAACTTATTAAAATAAATATTGCAGAAATTATTTAAATAAAACAATTTAAACGGATTATATCGCGTATATTAATTATTTGAGCCTCCCTGACGTTTCAATACCTTTACAGATACCGTTACCGATACCGTTACCGATATAATCCGTTAAAATTGTTTTATTTAAATAGTTTCTGCAATATTTATTTTAATAAGTTAATTGATAAGTTCTATATTCTCACGCTTCCGGAATCAAACCAAATACTATTGATAAGGAAGTCAACACCTACATTATTCCAAAATCACAGCAAATTTGACTGAAAACCAGCATTCTTTCATACATTTGCTGCGGGGTGCTTTATCTGACTTAGAGTAAGTTCTGGTTTAGTAATCATAATCAACCCTCAAAATGTACATCACCAAAACTTATTATTCTGGCACTTTATATATCGCGGATTAGAAAAGCAGCATTTTTAATTTGTAGGTATTTTTAGTGCGGTGCGTCATTTAAAATGAATGCGTGAATTTTGTCAACTTCGAGTAGTTTTTGAAGCAAAAATTATCAATGAAAAATTCAAACTGTAGGTTTCAAATATATACCAATAAATCCCAATAGCCCTGATTAGGTAGTAACATCAATAATAAGGTAAGGGCGGTCGCTCACGGCGACTTTTTGTAGCGATGCAAACGCGATTCAGTTCTCCAATCTCCACTACCGCGCCACCCTCCCTCCGTTCCCTCCCCGATGTCGTCCGACACGGTCGCGCGTTTGCATCCATACAGTCGCGATGCTGTAGCGCGTTGCAAATGCGACTAACGCGTGTTTGTAGCGATGCTGTCGCGCGTTTACGAAACGCGCGACAGCATCGCTACAAAAAGTCGCCGTGGGCGACCGCTCTAAGAAACAAGTTTGATCATAGAGAAAAATGTCTAAAACAATCAGCATTTTACAAGGATAAGGCCTCTTAAACCATTGATACAAAGATCAAAGCTTAAAGAAAAATTTAAAAAGAAGTTACCTGCAGCTCTATCACAACTATGAGACGCGACTCTTTCTCGCGCGAGATACACCACCTATCTCTTTCTGTACAGTACTGTAAGAGAGTGACAAGTGATACTACGTAGCGCAATAAGAGTCGCGAAGCATAGTTGTGCTAGACGGGCAGGTGGAAGAGACCGGGAATTGAACCCGGTACCTCTGGATTGCCGGTCCAGCGCGTTAACCACTTAGCAGCCGAACCAGCAATCAAGGTACCGGGTTTGATTCCCGGTCGACTCCACCAGGTTACTCCTTTTTAAATTTTTCTTAAAGCTTTGATCTTTGTATCAATGGTTTAAGATAATTCAGAACTTACTAAAAAACGCTACTTACGGCTCCATAGGAAAGTTCATAGTTATAGGCGACTCACAGTGGTCAGTGAACGCGGTATAGCCAAAAAACGAAGCCAGGAACACAGCAAGTATTATGAACAAGTAACCTGCAAAAGATTTGACATGACATGAACATCTCCCGACATTTTCCGCGGGTGAGAATCAAGGCGTTTAGGTTCACTTCGTCCACATTCTCATTTCGTTCACATTCCTACTTCGTCAACATTCCCATTTCATCCATATTCCCATTTTGTCCTTTTCTCACTTCGTCCACATTCCTACATAGTCATCATTCCTATTTCGTCCACATTCCCAAATCGTCCGCATTTCCAAATCGTCCACATCTGTAATCTCGCTTTATAGCAATGTACAATTTGCGTTTAGGGCGAAGTGCGCAAAGCGGAACGCAAAGTGCGTTCGTGAATTAGATTTATTACGCGTCGGAGGGTATCGAATAGCAAATATTGTGAGTATTTTTTATGGGAATGTGAACGAATTGGGAATGTGGATGACATGGGAATGCGGATGACATGGGAATGTGGACGAGTTGGGAATGTAGACGAGATAGGAAGTGGACGATTTGGGAATTGAATGTGGACGAGGCCCACCTCAATGTGGACGAAATAGAAATGTTGACGTGAACTTAGGTTCGCGAAACAAGGCTCGAGCTCAACTCACCAACAAGCATAACGATGTAAAACTTCTTAGGTTCCTTCATATTGTTCTCAACTGGTATGACCACGCCAGCGCAGGACATACTGAACACACTCATTCCCGTGAATACAACTTGGTGATACCACGTAGTGAATGGAACGAGGCCCTCGAAATCTGGATTAAATTCCGCTGCGTAGCGTATGGTCACAATAATGACAATTGCTGAAAGATGAGATTAGATTTTCTTATTGATAATATAGTAATTTTACAAGTCAATTCAATTACAATTTTAAACATTTCAGCCTTAGGTCTAGATTTAATTTAATTTAATGTTTAAGCTTGAAAACAAATGTAATATTTATAAGCTTCGGAGTTCTGATAGCGCGGTAGGACTTTAGAGAGCTATGGGGCCGATATTAACATTAAAATACAATTATCCCTTATAGTCATACTCATTAGTTATTTGTGCAACAAGAGAGCAAAGTTGGTTTTTGTTGCGAGTGCTGATTTTGAGTCCCGAGACAGCGAAGGATCCATGTTTGAATCACGAGCATAGCGAATTCTAAACTAGAATCCTGAGTGTAGCGAGGGAAAAACTGCACGAGATGCAACAAACTTTGCCCTCGTGTAGCACACACAACTTTTCACCTCAACAGCGAGAACATAAGTCCTTTTGTACTTGTTCTTCCAGCCATTCAATTGTAGGTATGTTTATAGTCTTTTGTTGCCGATTTCAATATTATTAACAGTCAGTAATTGTCAACCGCAATAACCATAAAGGCAGTTTGGAATGAAACAGATGAATGAATATGAGGAGTATAAATAGAATTTTAATGTTCATATAGACTCCATAGCTTTTTAAATTCCTACCGTGCTACTAGAAGTCCGATGCCTATTTATTAAAAGTGATTAAAATAGAGTTTCTTTCAGCGTTTTTCTCAACAGTGGTCTGTCTTCTGAAATGCCGGTAGGCTCACACATGAAAAACTGCCGTTGTAGCCAACTTGCAAAATAAAGTACATTATTTTAATTTTTTTTTCATAATAATAAAATAAAAAACTTTCGGCCACAATGTAGTTGATGGGTGTGAGGTCACTGGGTCTATTTTGGTTAGATATAACAATGCTTTTTATAATGTAACGAATAAACAATAATTTCCAAATGTATTAATGTAATAAGAGATCTAATGAGTTATACATATATAAATTACCGAGAGCGTGGAATTGCATTTTGTTGTAGTATTGTGTTTAACAGGCATTCTATATCAGCATAAACAGAGGACTCTAATATATTGAAGAAGAATATTCCAAAATAATGTCAGTGTCAAATTCTAAATATTATTTACGTTATGCGTATATTATAACGGCTGATTTTATTGATAAATATTATTGTTATTAATAAATACAGATGTCAAGAAAGGGAAATGGATCGAATTACAGATCATAATATTATAATCAATACTTGTGACAGCTCAGATGTAAATTAAATGATAGCGAATGAACGCAAAAAAGGACAGTATTATTTTACCTGTTAAGAAGAGAGAAATGCTTAAGTTATTCTCTTTTTATGCGAATCGTACAAACACAAAAAATGCAATTCCAAGCTCTCGCTAATTCATCTATGGAAGAGAAAAGAAGAACTGTGTACATACCTATCACAGCGTTAGCGGCGAGCGAAAATGGTGCCAGATACTTCAGTTCGGTGATCAAACAAATCAAAATCGTCGGTATGATCATTATGGCCACGAACGCTCGTAAGCCGGGGCCTCCTGTAAAAAACAGGTCAATTACGAGATGGACTCGCGCATCGAGGGTTCCGTACGAACTGCATATGCTTTAGCGAAAAGATAAACTGTACTGAGCGACAAACTTTACCGTTTGAGAACTGTTTTACGTACTTTTTGTGGTTTACCGTTAATTTGACAAAAAATTACGAAGGCTTGAGCTTAGAAGCCTCGTTAGGGAAGAATAGAGCAAAATTGTGGTTTGAAAAAAATAAAAATAAAAAGATGGCCAAACAATTTGTTTAAGACTGCACCGAGCGAAATGTGAAAAAACAGGCAGTTGCCGATAAGTAGATAACGTGAACACTAGTTGTTTAATCCATTTCTAAACTATATATTTAGCACTTCGAAGAATGTTTTAACAACTTCTCCGTGGAAAAATTATAAGATTATTAATATTTTTCCCTAGAGAACTAAGTAAAGTTGGACGAAAATTGTAAAATCGTAAGCAGGTGTTAAGTGTTTTTTTATACTTTAACAATGGAAATCTATTCTGATTTTCAGTTAAAAAAAAAGATGAATGTTTACATTACAATTTGTCCGCATCAAATATTTCAATTATTGTTTGGTACCTATAAAAGGTCCAGATTTATCAAAAAGTGCTTTTAATTCTCCATACATTTTTACTATGGCAGCCGCGCGCCGATCTAAATACGCATTCCCCGCGCTCTATGGTTCAGTCGCTAACGCTCGGCGCCCTCTTAACGTGGGATGTGTATCCCACGGTAAGGGTAAAGAAACTGAGAAATAATAGTGCAAAGGACACTCTAGCGGTGTACGGCAGAATTTGTTTTCGGTAGTATCTTGATTGGACAGATTCGGTTTTGGACTGAATTGTATTGCAGTTGTTCCGACAGCAATACGACCGTGCAGCCAGCTTGCAGCTTGCGGTTGACAGGACTGCACGGCAACTGTAAACGGACTGCACTCGAAGTGCCATTATGTAGCTAAAATGCTGTCCGTCTGTACCGGCCCTAGCAATACTTATTTATTTATTTATTTAATGCACAGGAAGCTTATAGCTGATGCGTGCATATCACTATTCACTTGTGTTCTGTGTTTGTAAATGTTTGTCTAGTCTATTTTTGAAAGAGTTCACTGAGGGTGCACTAATCACGGATTCGGGTAAACTGTTCCACACTTTGACCACGCGATTGGCTATACTCGACGCCACGTAGCTTGGCAATAGCGACCAATGACTCCTCCTACCATGAAACTCAATTTCTAATAACGACACTTTTGTTTGTTCCCCGTAACGATCATTTTTACTTTTATAGCTACACCGTGGTAGAGGGTAACTGGGCGTGGAGGGAGCGGACCCGCTACCACGGTGTAGCAATAAAAGTAAAAATGGTCGTTACGGGGAACAAAAAAAAGTGTCGTCATTAGAAATTGAGTTTCATGGTAGCAGGAGTCATTGGTCGCTATTGCCAAGCTACGTGGCGTCGAGTATAGAAAGTGACGCCTAGGGTTGCTAGTACTGGCCGTTAATACCAATTTCAAAGAGTGTCCTCTCAGTCGCTCGTATATAATATAGCAAGCCTATTATTTCACTTGTTACGAACCGTTTACTCCAGCCAAGGTACTTTCTTGTGTATTCTCCAGTAGCTGTTTCAAGGCCTTCCCAACCATAAGCTGATACGCAGCACACGACCCGAAGAGATTTAAGCAAGTTATAAAATCTATCCATATCCTGTGAAAAAATAAATTAAATGCCTTTAAAATCCAATCAGCACCAATATTTTTAGGGTGTATACGACGCAATGCTCTCTAGATCTCTATTAATTTCCACCTGTTCGAAATTTGAAAAGCTGTCAATTATTTAAAAAATGTAAAGGTTATCGCCATTTTTTCTTTATCTTTGCTATTAGACTTTCCTTCGTACTAAATTTTAAGATTCTGAGTTCACGGGAAATACCCTGTAGGTTTTGATTCCCTCACGAGTGTCGAAAATTTGTAGCATAAACGGCTGTACCTTTTAATTGCGTTGGCTTAGAAGTTTGATTTTTTCGCAGCTCTAAGGGGCAGTAGACCTAAGTACCTATTTGATATGAATTTCAGCTTGATATCTCCACGCGTTCCTGACAAAAAGGGTATTGACGGACAGACTGACAACAAAGTGATCGTATAAGGGTTCCGTTTTTTCCTTTTAAGGTACGGAACCCTAAAATGATGATGAATTGATAATGGTGATGATCGCGGTACCTGTAACATTTGGACCACTTCGCCACTTTAGGATTAGGGAACAGGGCGAAAGCAGCTTCACCAACATCTGGGTAGGTCAGGAAGGCAGTGTGCGTCCTTCTGCACATACGCTGTGCGGATACAACCAAAATCTGAAATAGAAAATAAAAAAAAACATGTTTATACAAAAACATTCTATTCTATTCTATTTTTTTTTAAATGGCAACCGGTCACAGTTAAGCGCCCATTACTGCCAATGTCTCGTTGCCAATCGCACTAGGCGACTAGATAGAGGATTGATACCACGTTGTACGGTGAGTTGAGAAAATCGTGCTTTTTGTAAAGTGATAGCGATTTACAAAAAACCACACGGACTATCGGGCCTTGACCCAGGAAGGGCTATGAACGCTTCAAGTTGAATTCTTCATTAGCTATTCACTCATACGATAGATCACTGCACAATACGCTATCAATACTACACATTGGACAACAAAAATGAATAAATAATGAACAACTAAACTTAAACGCATGCGGCCATCTTGAGTCACGAACCGGAAGCCCCTACAAAAACATATTAGACGCGCTTTATTGCCACCTGTACCTACCTTCTTCTTACATAACTAATTTTTGTGCTTGCATAACTAATGCTAAGCAGTTACCGCCGCGTATGGACGCTTGCGATGCCAGGAGCATCACAGGCGCGTTGCCGACCCTTTAAGAACCTATTTACTCACCTCTTCCCGGGGAAAACCTCGCAGAGAGCTCATTCCACATGCGGAGCGTTCGCGGTAGGAAATTAATCTGGAACCGCACAGTTCTCGACCATTTAGGCTCCAGTGTGAGGATGGCGAGCAGTGCCATGGTAGAAAGTAGCCGTGGGGATCATGTTGAAAAAATCCCATTATACAGACGATAGAACACACACAAGGAGGCAAAGTCTCTCCGCAGACTCAGAGGCTCGATTCCGTCTATGTGCATTGTGCACAGCGCGTATTTGTATCGAGTCAAAATGGCCAATCTGGTATTATAGATGAAATTAAAAAAGCTGTCTTACATAGAAGTTGAAACACATGTAGACGCCGTAGACCACGTTCAAGATCATGCCGCTCAGGAAGCCGCTGGTCATGTAGGCCACGTGCCCGGCCAATATTCCGCCCCCTAACGCCCCTTTGGCCAAGTTTGCTATTGATGCAATGACCCTGAAAAATTATTACGCATAACATTAATAATTTTCATCAACATATGTAATGCTGTAATAGTAGTTTATGCAACTGCTACATAATGAGAGGTCTTAAAATAAGAGTGTTATTTTATGAAACGAGCCTACAGCTTATATTTGATTTTTAGATTTTTGGTGACTGTGTAGTCCGATGCGAGACCGGTACGATCGCCCGCACTTCTGACATAAATAGTTTATGTCAGTAGTCGCTCTAGTGCTGGTTTGCATACGCATCCTTCTACCGGCTAAAGCACAAAACAGATAGGTACAGAAATCAATCTACATACAAACGCGCTCGAGCAAACGCACACATAGACATTGCTCACGGACACGATATCTCAGACCGGTTCAGACCAGTGCGAGCGCGAGTGCCATCCGCTTGACGTGTCCGTGAGCAATGTCTATGTGTGCGTTTGCTCGAGCGCGCTTGTATGTAGATTGATTTCTGTACCTATCTGTTTTGTGCCTAAAAGTCTCAAACCAGGCTTCATCACAAGGTTTGCGACCATCGAAAACTAATACGCACCCACTCTGAATACCCGACCGTAGGGGCTGCACGTCAAAGGCCTCTTCTTCAGCCAGGTTCCTTGCCATGACCTTGAAACGGCTCTTGTTCCCGACGTATCTGTCTTCGGCTGAAGGAAACAAATAAATATCGGACTACATGATTTTTTAATTCAAAATAGCCATGCATTTAACCTAGTCCCTAGTATTTACAATGAAGCGAAAAATTCAAAAATCTACGGTTCAGGCAGGATTCGATCCTGCGTATCCAACGGCTTTCCGGGCCAACACGGGCGTCCAACCAACTGGACCACCGAACCTGATGCCAGAGCCGTTGAATCTTTCAGCCAGTTGCTTCTACATGCCTTAACATTTGGTTTACGTTAGCAGACGTTACTGCTGTAGGTAATAAAAATAAGCTCTCGTAGGCTTGGCTCAGGTTCGTCCGAAAAAGGCCGGCTTCTCAAAATGGCCTTCTTCCCACATTGTCGCTTTACATTATAACGTCTACTTCTTATACTGTTTGTTTCCTAAAATGTAGGAAATCGTAAAAAAAATATTGGACATCATAATAAGCGGGGCAATTTTGAAAGCGGACATAGCAGAAAACGATCATTCTAAGACAGTGGCATCATAGGAAACCATTTGCTGACATTAAGAAAGAAAGAAAGAAAGAATGAAAGAAAGAAGGAAGGAAACAATAAAGATTTTTTTTATTATATAAAAGCACACATAGACACTATATTTACTGGCATAACTAACAGTGTTCTATTTAGTATCGTATGCGGAGTAGAGATGTTTCCAATGAGTCCAGCAATGTGTGCGTTAAAGAAAAGGCTTTGATTCAGAATAGTGCTGCAATTCGCAAACAAAGCAAATAGTGCACAGGCTACAAGCAGATGTTCGTTTGCAAAAATAGCGGACCTCAATCTGACTTCTTATATATATTGTATAGATCCCAGACATCCTACAAACAAATGTTGCCGACCAGTTTTGTGGTCCCCCTCCCCCCACCCCGGCAATTAAAAATGGCATAAAAATTAAAAAAAAAAGTCATCAAGCCATGCCGTGTGGGGTATCAAATGGAAGGGCTTATTAAGTAGATCACGAATATATAGCACACTATAACATTTCTTACACTTTCTCTAAGATTTTTTTGAAATTTTACTAAAATGCTCCATTTTCGAGTTAACTTTAAACCACTATAGATTGAAAACTAATGAATATATTTTTATAATTATAATTTTTAATAACTAACAATAGTCCATTGTTTACGCACCAATAGTTCGTACAGTGTAAGAAATGTTATAGTGTGCTATATATTCGTGATCTACTCAATAAGTCCTTCCATTTGATACCCCACAAGGCATGGCTTGATAACTTTTTTTTTTTATTTGTATGCCATTTTTAATTGCCGGGGTGGGGGGAGCGGGACCACAAAACTGGTCGGCAACATTTGTTTGTAGGATGTCTGGGATCTATACAATATATATCAGAAGTCAGATTGAGGTCCGCAATTTTTGCAAACGGAACTCCACTGAGAGTCTGGTCTAAAACTGCAACGCTGTTGCCGTGTCAAAGCCCACAGGGGTGATTAAACAAGGCAAGGGAAGGTAAATGAAATACTTACAGGACATGTAGCTACCCCCGCCTCCTCCAACCTAAAACAGTAAAAAACTGTTAGACTAGGACGTAGATGGCATTAAAAACCACTTTTTTGTAGTATAGGTTAAACAGAAGAGGACGGGTGATTGGACACCTGATGCGACATGATGCTTTCTTTGTGAACATCCTGGAAGGCAAAGTAGACGGGAAAAGAGGCAGAGGAAGACCAAAAATTACGTTTTTTAGTCAAGTGAAAGAGAAAGTGGGCACTTTGTCGTATCAGGAGACCAAAACACTATCAAGAAATAGGGAAGAGTGGCGATTACTCCACCGACAAGAGCGAAGCTCTTAAATTATGAATGAATGAATGAGGTTAAAAAAATTGTATCCTTAGAGTTTTGCCAATTCAGCACAGTCACTGTGGTCGTGCTAGGTAGTCACTACCAGGCTAGGTTACATGTACCTATCTCTTTCTGTAAAGTACTGTGATAGTGACGGGTGATGCTATTAATAATAATAATAAATATTAAGAGACAATCTTACCCAAATCGACCTAGTCCCAAACTAAGCAAAGCTTGTACTATGGGTATTGAACGACGATATACATAATAATTATATAAATATATATGTATCTATCACATTCATGACCCAGGAACAAAATATTAGAGTTCATCACACAAATATTTGCCCCGGCCGGGATTCGAACCCAGGACCGCCAACTTAGTTGGTAGGTTCACTATAAACTACGCCAACCGCGTCGCTAAATAGAGCAAAACAGGGAGGCATGGTGTTCTCATATGTCAAAGGTTAAGATTATCTTTGGATCACTCAGTGAAAGTATGTATTTGAAGTTGATAAAATTAAAACAATACATTACTTACCATTATTTAAATTTTGGTTTCAGCAAATACAAACGCAAAAATCACTATAAAAATAAATTGTTACCAATGTTTAATATTACACTGAAGTTTTCGTCATTGATGATGATAGGTACGGATTCTATTTTCAAAATGATGTCTGTCTGTTTATTATTCTTCTTGATTAATAGTTTCTTTCAGAGTTAGTGAAAAAGTTTGTATATATTCGGAGATTACTAAAGAAAGGCTTTCTCAAATCATAGCGAAAGGACCATGGGCAAATTTGTATGGAGGCTGGACCAAGAACCAACAGAGATGAGAGTTAGGTTATTAGATAGGTATTAACATAGGCTTAATTTTTTACTATGGGCACCAAGCTGGATTCCATTGCAGATCTGAGATATTCGTGTTTGTAGTTAAGATGTGGCAAAAATTGGAACTAAAAAATACATACATTAAAACCAGTTCCACATAGATAGTAGCGACAGTGTAGTAATACAACGCTAAAATTATTTTAAATGGACGATATCGTATGTTAAGCTTGTAGTATTAATGGTACCTTTTTATTACAAGTAATAATCCTCATATTATGCGTGTAGAAGTGTGTAATTATAGTTATTTTTCAAGTTTACTCAAATTATAGTTCTTCTATTGCCCACTAGATGTCATTAGTACTGTTATGTGTACATTGTAATGCAACAATTCTTTATTACACATCAACAAAAAATACAATACAGAAAAGACCATTAATATAAAATGATGCGCAGAATATTCTGCAGTTATTTGATAGTTTTAAGAGACTGATATCGCTGGCGCAGTGACATCTGGTGCAGAGTAGATCACGCTACCTTCTTTCAAAATGTGGTTTTTACACGTCAGTCTCGCTATAGCATTAAAAAAAACATCGGAAACCATAGTCTGTGAAATACATTTAAAAAACAAACGTCATTGACATTTTGACACCGTTGAAAAATCCACTGTCATTTAATTCTTTGAAAGTAAAAAAATAGTAATTCTTCCGACTGACTGAGCCAATCATTCACGGTAAAGCATGGTAAGTTGATGGAAATACGTCTATTGAGCAACATCATCATCTCGGATTCGATTTCTATGGTATGATATTTAGATGAAGTTCTGCCCTTGAATGAAGTTCTGCTTGTAAACTGTGTTGTGTTTCCAGTTGTATGGAACTCGGATGAACCTTCGGCTGTGAAGTCAGTGAGCTTAGGTTCAATCCCTGGTGGTTTAGTACTCGGATGAAACTCTGCCTGTGAAGATGGTGAGCTCAGGTTCAATTCCTGATGGTATAGTTCTCGAATGAATCTCTCCCTGTGAAGACAAAGAGCCCAGGTTCAATCCCTGGTGAAATAATACTCAGATGAAGTTCTCCATGTGAATACATTGAGCCTACGTTCGATCCCTGGTGAAATAATACTCAGATAAAGCTCTCCCTGTGAACTCAGTGAGTCCAGGTTCGATCCCTGGTGAAATAATACTCATATAAAGCTCTCCCTGTGAACAGGGAGTCCAGGTTCGATTCCTGGTGAAATAATACTCATATGAAGCTCTCCATGTGAACACAGTGTGTTCAGGTTCCATCCCTGGTGAAATAATACTCATTTGAAGTTCTGCATGTGAAGACAGTGAGTCCAGGTTCGATCCCTGATGAAATAATACTCGTATAAAGCTCTCCCTGTGAACAGGGAGTCCAGGTTCGACCCCTGGTGAAATAATACTCATATAAAGCTTTCCCTGTGAACAGGGAGTCCAGGTTCGACCCCTGGTGAAATAATACTCGTATAAAGCTCTCCCTGTGAACAGGGAGTCCAGGTTCGATTCCTGGTGAAATAATACTCGTATGAAGTTCTGCCTGTGAAGACAGTGAGCCCCAGGTTCGATTCCTGATGGTATAATACTTGTATGAAGCCTTGTCTGTGAAAAAATTTAGCCCAGGTTCGATTCCTGGTGGTGTAATACTCAAACGAAACTTTGCCTGTGAAATCAGTTGGCTCAGGTTTGAGTCCTAGTTCCATATTATGATATATTATGACTTACTTGTCCATATAAAAATATGATATTAAAATTAATACTACGTTTATTAGACTCCCTAATGTTACTATTTTATTTATGACTAACTCATGAACTAATGATGGGTGCCAGGAGGGACTTTTCATAATTCTTCGGGACCCTTCTTATCCAAGCGGCCACCACTGCAGCGACTAGCGACAAATGATCTTCAGTTGTTTAAAAAAGTGTAGACCAATTTTACGTGTACTCTACGATAACGAATCCGTAATCTGTATAAGTACTCGTAATATCGGAAGTCCCGGGCTCGAAACTCCACCCTCTTGCTTGGTAGTCGAAACTGCGATCCACTATAAGGGCAGTTGGTTTTTTATAGTGATAATATAACTTTCAGTATTGATTTTGTAGACTGTCCGTCTGTCCGTATGTCCGTCCGTCCATCCGTCCGTCCGTCTGTCCGTCTGTCCGCCTGTCCGCCTGTCCATCTGTCCGTCTGCCCGTCTGTCCGTCTGTCCGTCTGTCCGTCTGTCCGTCTGTCCGTCTGTCCGTCTGTCCGTCTGTCCGTCTGTCCGTATGTCCGTCCGTCCGTCCGTCCGTCCGTCCGTCCGCCTGTCCGCCTGTCCATCTGTCCGTCTGCCCGTCTGTCCGTCTGTCCGTCTGTCCGTCTGTCCGTCTGTCCGTCTGTCCGTCTGTCCGTCTGTCCGTCTGTCCGTCTGTCCGTCTGTCCGTCTGTCCGTCTGTCCGTCTGTCCGTCTGTCCGTCTGTCCGTCTGTCCGTCTGTCCGTCTGTCCGTCTGTCCGTCTGTGCGTCTGTCCGTCTGTGCGTCTGTCAGTCACCAGGCTGAATCTCATGAACCGTGATAGCTAGTGTCGGAATTTTATAAAATAAATATTAATGTAGGGCTCCCGTATACAAAAAAACGTGAACAGTTGCGTTGACTTTGCACCCCACTTGTTTGCGGCGCTATACATACCAGGTGCAAACTTAACTAACCAGGCCAGATAAGATGGGAAGTGTTTGCACGGAACCCTCGGTGCGCGAGTCCGACTCGCACTTGCCCGGTTTTTCATCTTAGGTTGTTGCTATAGGTAAGGCCATTTGGAGGTCAGCAATCCGAAAAGGTTTCTTTTTATACAGATACAGATACAGATACAGATTTTTATTGGTAAAATTAATACATTTTACATGTCATAATTTGTTATGTTTGTATATTTGTATCATTGTCCATTCATCACGCCTAAACAGCTGAATCAATTTTAACAATTTTTGGACAGGTGGCTAGGTATTCACGGATGGTTAATGGACATATTTTACCGAACTACAGATAAACATAATATATGAGAAGAAGGTTATAATTATGACTTTTTCTTTCGGACTGAAGAAGTTCATTGCAGAACTGTATTACCTGCTAGAAATATGAATATAATTAGTAATTACGATAAAAGCAGGACATAGTAATTGAATAGGAAGCAGGCCATAATCGTGACACATTAATTTTTGAGAATGCTTTCAGAAGTATACAAACCCAGACCCTGAAGCGCAAGTCTCTTGGGCCGTCGGCGGCCAACGCCCCAAGAACGCGGTGACGCGCCCGCAGCTGGCCACAGAAGAAGGGAAGGTTTCGCAACTTCTTGATTGATAATGTTAAATAAAGGCTATAACCTCGCAATTAATAACGTTACCCTATCCCTGCTTAAAAAGAAGGTTATTTTAGGTTCGCGAAGCGGCGCTAATGTGGTAGCTTTTAGCCTTTATGATTTAAATGCACTCCTTTGACCGGATGCGTGGTCGTCCCGATCTGTTCGTGACGCGCGAGGTGGCCGCGATGCCTGCTGATGTGCTACTGCTCATCAGCGGAGAAGATAGAAATCTTGCTGTATTTGCCAGTCGCGTTAGCTATTGTGTTGAGGTAATTCGTTTGTTAGATCATGCGGAATGCCACAGATCACCGGAATTCAGGTGATAATTACGTTACCACTTTTTTTATTATTTTACCCCTATTGAGATGGATATAGATGGATGGCTAGACTATGCCGCCCGGTACGAGGCTAGAGGTCAATCTAAGCTAGAAATTCTAGTCGATATCCTCTGCACATGAAATTGACCTCTAGGCTCGTTTCGGTATAATTCCTGAGCCAACTGCTACGTCGCACGTTGCAGTGGCTGCAGGCACTAGACGTCCGGTCAGGATTATGTGGACGTTGTCGCAGAAAGTAGACCCGCGAATTCTAAGTCAGCGCCGCATAATAAAAAACATTCATCGTCTACTGCACCAAAAATTGTTTCATGCGTTCTGGGTTTGCAATCGTATAACCAAATTCATTGTGACAATTTCATGAAATTGACACGATGACAGATGGAAATTCATAAAAAAGTCTGTCATCGATGACTTAGTAGGTTAGCATAGATTGAGTTTGTCTAGAACTACAAATATATATGAGATACTATTACAGCACGACCACAGCGGATTTTTTTCCTTCCGGGGCATTCGCACCTAAGCTCAAATTACCCTTTTACACAGTACAACCCAATGTCAAAAACACAAATTGTCGTATAAACATAATATCAAAATAGCCTAGTCTCTAAATACCAGAGTCCCAAAATACACTAAAACCTTAAAACCAAAACGAACATAACTCCATTATGTACTACTACCGAGATCACCTAATGTCATAAAAGCTGAAGCTCAAAACGAGCTATTCCCATAATATACTAGTCTTAAAATACACCATTCTTAAAATACAATAGTCTCAAAACACGCTAATCCCAAAATACTCTAAATGCGTCTGTGTAGTCGATATTTTTTTCGAAGTGTCTGAATATTGTTCTATGAGTAGGAATAACGTTCCTTATTAGCAGGAAAAATAACAGATTTTTAGGTACCGCCAGTAAATTATAAAAAAAATATTAAAATTTATTTCGCGCCATTGACATCTCATACTGCCAAAGTACTAAGAAGCCGTCCAGCTACGTCAGATACACAAAAAAAACATTGGTTGTCGACGGAGAGTTCACAGAAAACCTTGGTCTAACCACACCAACTCACCCCTCTATCATCTCTACTCTCCCCATTCATGACCCAACTGCCGTCGCAATCCCTACTCATCCCCATTTTGCGGTACACGGTTTAGCCAAAATAATAACATAAAAGGCTTTCGTTTTAGTCTGCCACGCCTCACTATTAGTACCTTTTTTTGGTAACTACCTAATATTGTAGAGTTAGGACTTAGGAGTCAGGACCAAAAATATTTAGGGTATTTTGAGACTAGCGTGTTTGGAGATTATGTTATTTGGAGAATGGTGTATTTTAGTGCGAGTGTATTGAGAGATTCATTTGTTTTGAGCTTCAACCTTTATGACATTAGGTGATCACGAGAGTCGCACATAATCAAGATAAAGTCGTTTTGGTTTTAGTGTTTTTTGGGACTCTCGTATTTAGAAATTGGGCTATTTTGAATTTATGTTCATATGACAATTTGTGTTTTTGACATTGGGTTGTACTGTGTAAAAGGGTAATTTGAGCTTAGGTGCGAATGCACCGGAAGGTTTTTTTTTGTGATACGAATTCATTAAAATAGTTTGAGATACATGTACATTTTAGCCGACTTTCAAAAAAAAAGGATGGTTCTCAATTCGACTATTTTTTTTACGTTTATGACCTCAGAACTTTCGAATGGGTGAACCGATTTTGATGATTCTTTTTTATTTGAAAGCTGTTGCTGCCCGTGTGGTCTCATATCAATTTGGTCCAGTTCTGATAAAAGCATCTATGAGAAAATCATATAAGTCTTATTGTATGTTCCATTTCGCTCATTGAAGTCGGTTATTTTTTTGTGTAAAAGTGATTCTGATTATAATTGAATCACTCAAAATCAAAAAAATACAATTTTTAACTAAAAAGAACCGACTTCTAAAAACTGTAAAGCCAAAAATAACCCCTTCATGTTCAGATTGCATTTGAATCATCTTTTGAAGTCGGTGCCAAACCTCACGTATACTTCATTATCGAACAAATATACAATACCACTTTATTGCACACCAATAAAAGTTTACAAAAGACAAATACAATTTATAAATAACGGTACTAAAATATACTTCTTCTTCTTTATATACTTCTTGGGCTTTATGCGCGGCATCTGTTTTCATAGTAATAAATAATTGAGTGGTTTGACACCGACTTAAAAAAAGTGATTCAAATGTAATCTGTACATGAAGGGGTTATTTTTGGCTTTACAGTTTTTTTTTAAGTTGGTTCTTTTTTGTTAAAATTTTTGCATAAACTGATTATACCTTTATACCTAGTTTCGTCATTCACCACAACGACTGTGCCAACAGTCGTAGGTAGGTACTACCTAGCACGTTCACGAATCATTTGAAAGCCAAGAATATTTAAATGTCAATCAAAGGGAAAATGTCAATTGAAAATGCTAAAAAAATTATTGTACTCTAGGTAACATTTTTACTGCAATAACACTACTAGTATCACAACACAATAGCGCCCTTTGGGTCCACAGTGTCCACTGTATCAAACCGTCCACTGTGTCAGATCATCCACTTTGTCAGAACGTCCACTGTGTTAGAACGTCCACTGTGTCAGATCGTTCACTGTATCAAAACGTCCACTGTCTCAATGTCCACTGTGTCAAAACGTCCACTGTGTCAGAACGTCCACTGTACCAAAATGTCCAGTGTATCAAAACGTCCACTATCTTAGAATGCCCACTGTGTCAAAATGACCACTATATCAAATATCTCACTTAATCTTGATACCCACTCTATTTAGAAATGAGTTTAAGAAGGTTTCGAAATAAAAAAAATACTATCAGTTTGCTACCGCGCTGCAATATGTCATTCTGAGTAGAGTATACATTTACCGACAAAGTTACAGAAATAAAACGTAGGTAGTATGTGTAGGTTGGACTATTTGGTAGATAATATGGTGACCCTTTCGGCAAAGTGTACCTTTTTATAGAGATGACCTATCGATACAGTCGACAATTTGATAGAGTGGACAATTTGGACATTTTAAATTGGACGTTCTGATACAGTGGACGTTCTGATACAGTGGACGGTCTGACATAGTGTACGTTCTGACACAGGGGACGTTTTGACAGTGGACGTTTTGACACAGTGGACGTTCTGATACAGTGGACGTTCTGATACAGTGGACGGTCTGACATAGTGTACGTTCTGACACAGGGGACGTTTTGACATAGTTTACGTTCTGACACAGTGGACGTTCTGACACGGTGGACGTTTTGATACGGTGGACGTTTTGATACAGTGGACACTATGGACCCAAAGGAATAGCGCTTGTAATTGTAGATTTTTCGACGTCTTTTGTTGTGAAACAAGTTCTTTTAGAATTTTTGCGCATTATTTTTGACTTTTATCATTGACATCTTCTCAGATTACCTACCAACAAATCGCGTGGTCGTGCCAGGAAGTGAGTACCAGCAAGAAACTATAACGACTGTACCAGAATGACAAAAGTATTAGAGTACAATAAATGCAAAAATATAATCATTTTAACGATTTTTTATTATTACCGTAACAGAAGTAAAAAATCTTATTTATGCTGTATAGTTACAACACGTATTACCTTTATAATTATGTATGACCATAATGACCAGTTCCCCTTCCCAAAGCGACCATTTCCCGGATTGTCCACTCCCATGAAGACCAATTCCCAAGACGACAACTTGATAAAACGACCATTTCTGGAATTTACCACTGCCATAATGACCACTACTCGGAATAAAAGCTAAAAATTATGTGTCTTATTGTGCTGCCGAATTTAGTAGGCACCAAGACAGTGAGCGGGTCAGTACACCGCTATGCACATGTACTAAATTACCTATTAACCTTTATACTGTTTTCAAGTAAGCATTCGTTATTTTTTGTGTACAAAAAAACTTTTTTGGTATTTAGTTTGGTAATAAATAGGTAATTTTTTTTAACTCAAATAACACCATATTGGTTTACCTGTTTAGTATTAGATAATATAAGATCTATATATACGAGTGGGTATACGACACAAATGGCTAGCAATAAACTAGTTTAATCCGTAGAAACACATTTTTATAACCCCTAAATCTTCTATCCTACACCCGTTTTTTCGTGGGAAAGTAGTCGTTCCGGAAACTTGGCTTTAATGTCAATATAAGAAGTGGTCATTCCGGGGAGCGGCTTTCTGGGAATAGGTCGGTTTAGGAAGTGGTTATCTTTTACCATCTTTTTATGCATTTTTTTGCTTTTTATTTTACGCTTATGTAAATATACCAGTATCTTGGAACCTGCTCTTTTCTTTTTATTTCCATCATTGACAAGTAGGTTATCTGGTGCAGTGGTTGCAACATGAGAATTTCTAACTATACCTAATCTGCGAAAGAGTCGGGTACATGTTTCAGTTTAGGACTTCAAAAGCTACTTGGTAATGAATTAAAAGGGGTTAGTATAATTTCGTCTAAACAATAGCTGCCCGAAACAGCAAGTGGTCTAAAAAACAAACTGCGATCTCGTCTGCCTAGTATTCTGTTTAAAATCCCGCTTGGTCTAAATATGCAGCAGTATTTGTTCCTTAGACTTCTTCCCCGAAAATCATAACTTGGAGCTTCCAGTTGAGAGACGATATGCATTTTCTTAGGAAACATGTTCTTTCTTTGATTTCATAGTAACTTTTCGTCAGGTGAAGTCTAGGTAAAATACTTGCTTACTTTGCATGAAAATTATCACCAAATGAACTCCTTAAAATGCTGTAAATGGTAATTGATTACTGATCAATCATCATGAAGATGCGCACTGATTACGAGCATTGTAAGAATCAAGCTTTTCCCTCGCTGAACAATTGATTTAGAATACACATGAGAAATAATAAAAATGCATTTATTATATATTTGGTAGTTACAATGGAAATTAATACACGTCGCACCAAATGTAGATATCAAAACTATATTCACTATTCGCTCTTACCTTACCCATACAGTATAAGCAAGAGATAAAATAATAAACAAGTATATACACTTACCTTCCACTTTCCTTTTGAAACCTACCTATATTAACTTTTTTTGGTATTTCCAAGCGTGTATCAGCGACGGTATGGACACAGCATTATTGACATGTAATTAGTTCCGCTACTCACCATTTCAAGAAAAAACTGTCAAGAATAATGACAATAACGAGTTTTGCTATTCCATACTAGAGGGCATAAGTACCAATAAAAAAATAGCTTTTAATGTGATTAAAACTTTGATTTGGATAGCATAATATAATATTCATGTATTTATATAATAAACTAACTGATTTGCGTCAACTTTAAGCCCATTTAGCGTTGTAATATAATTCTGGCGCCACTATCTACGCACGGTCACTGTGCAGTATGAGATAGTTAGTACCAATTTCCGCCACATGTCCCTATTTCAAACAGGAATATCTCAGCTCTGCAATGGAATCCAGCCTGGTGCCCATAATAAAAAATGAAGTATATTTAAATATATATCTAATGATTTAACTCTCATCTCTGTTGGTTCTTGGTCCAATTTGCCCATTGTCCTTTTTTAGGCACACCAAAACTACTCAACTTTAGGCAATGATCCCACCAAGGGCGAAGAAGCGATGGACTATCAACTATTTTCACGCTCAAGAAACGAACAAAAGATCTATAGCTCCTGTGTCAGTGAAAGAGATAGATAGATAGATAGATAGATATATCTTTATTGAGACAGGTATATTGATAGTTGATTGCTGGCTGTTCACACTGCCGGCGACTACTCTCCCTTAATTAGTTGATGCCAGCGATAAAATACAGAACGCGCTCAGGCTCAGGGGTACTCGCTTGGCGGTCAGAACTCACGCTGAGAGACCAACCAGTGGTAATTTTACTGTAGTCGCCATGCACAGTTACTTGAAACAGAATTCTAATACCATTGAATACGTGTGTCTCGCGTACAGGACTGCTTGCTCGGCTGCGCCCGAGCGAGTGGTGCGAGTAAATCGCCCATCGTACTCGAACACTCACTTATAGTCGAGCGAGAAAGCCATCGGAATTACAGACTCGCTTCTGGCTGCTCGCCAACTCGTTTCTAATTTATAGTTCTAATCGCTTCTCGCTCATCGTCGACGGTGGGACCAGTGCCTTATCAAACAACCAACTATGGTACAAAAAACTCATTAATCACTATCAGCCTTACCACAATCTTTATAAAAACTATCCAAAAGCAGTGCAGTTCAGTTTAGGCACCTAAATTGAATCGCTGAATTTCGTACCATAACACATTTAAAGCAGCGCTGATTCTCGATCGCATAAAGTGAATGAAAGACCGATATTTGTCTCTGGTCTGCAATTGAGACGCTACGGCGCGAAAGGGATGCCGCTATGTGAGTTTCGTATATGTTTATCTCTTTCTGGCTTCTATCCGTTCGGTAACTAAAATATTACAAATTAATTTCGCAGCACACTTTGTTTAAAACTAATTGGTAATTTTGAAAAGAAAAGACATATATTTCATAGCGGACTTATGTTCTTTTTTTAATTTAATGACAATATTTGCCATACCAAATGCTTTATTGAATGAAATAAAGTTTAAAATGTCTGTATTTCAAAAGAATTGTAATTAAGACTCGGAACGTGTGCCGCCTTCCGCCTGTGATAATGTCATGTCAATCATTGACATGTAAATTTGTTAAATTTCAAATGAATTTTACGTGGTATGCCAATCTTCGAATTCAGTTTAATCCTCCGCGGATTTAGTGTATTCGTTCAGGGGAAAGAAATTGTGACCAGGAAATGCGGTGAAGTGATTTTATCACCCATATAATATCAAGTGTGTCAATGACAATGTTAAAAGCTCCGTTTTTATCGCCAGCTGTCTCCCGCCGAGATAGAGACCTTTGAAATCGGGCTTATATTTTTGACCCCATGATATCAATATTATCTAGCTGCAGTCCCGGCACTACGTGTACTTCAGCTCATTTGTGGTGTGCGTGCCGCGGCCGCTGCAGGACACCATCGCAAGTGCAGACTTCTGGCGGAAGGGTGTTGTGTTTCGGCAGTTCCGCGGTAATTTGCCGAATTATACACCAGATCAGACGACGCAAAGGACCCACGCGGTTGTGTCGCCTAAATTAACTAGTTTTAAGTCTTGTTTATATGTATTTTTGTAGTTCAGTGCCTTATTGGTTTTATTACTGTAATGCTGTGTAACTTTTTTGAATAATAAATAAATTATCAACTGCTTAAAGATATGTTCAATTATAGTTGCCTATTTTAGGTTCAGTGCAAATGTTTGTAACTCCAGTTCTTTGTTTTACAAAATAGTTTACTTGTTTTTATAATTCAATCTATTAAAAATCATATTGTGGTTTAAGAACTTAAATAGTAACCAAATAAAGAAGCATGATGTAAAGCACCTTCGAGCGGCTAATTTAGTTACTACAGTCTGCAATGCTACGGAAAAAAAAACGTATCTTACTATGAAATCCATACAAAGCTACGAGCTCTTTACCGTAGTATTGCAGTAGTCATATGGAACCGAAAAACACGAAGTTCTATCTACTTATTACCAGTAATGCACTCTTATCTATGCGCATTGTGCATCTTATTTTTCCCCGTTGCATTATCCAAGAGATCGTATTATAATAACTCAAAAGAAATTAACTCGTCAGTATTCTGAAAAACCTGTCAAACACTTCGCTACCCTAAATTTTTCGGCGATGGGGTGCGTAGTAACACGATCAGATGAAAACGCGAGCGCAGCGAGAGCCCTTTAGTCCCATCTCGTAGCCAGATTTGGTAGCTAGCGACGAAATGGGAAAAATAATCCCAATTAAAAGCTGGCTACGAAACGGGAATATTAAACTCCCATTTCGTAGTCAGGTTTTGAAGCTGGCTTCCAAATGGGAAAAATAATCCCAATTGGAAGCTGGCTACGATATGGGAATATTAAAGTCCTATTTCGTAGCCAGTTTTTAAAGCTGGCTACCAAATGGGAAAAATAATCCCAATTGGAAGCTGGCTACGATATGGGAATATTAAAGTCCTATTTCGTAGCCAGTTTTTAAAGCTGACTACTAAATGGGAAAAATAATCCCAATTGGAAGCTGGCTACGAAACGGGAATATTAAACTCCCAATGTTCAGTCAAAATAGTAGTTTAGTTTTTTGCAAGAAGCAGAAATATGTATATCTTTAAGCGGATTTTTTTTTTATTTATTTAATTAAAAGTCGAGTTTAGTTGGTTCTTACCTATTATACTCATCTTTTATTTATTATTTAAGTGTAACAGCTAAAAAGTTTGTGTGGGAAATCCATAATTCCATCCTCGCCAAGACTAAATACAGATACAGCTAATTTTATTTTATCAAAAAAAACACACACACTACAATCAAAACAAAATACAAAGGTTCACACATATTAAAATATATTCAATACTATAGACTTTGCCCGCGGCTTCATACGCGTGTTTTTTTTTAAACCTAATTAAATGTGCCTACTCTCATATGGGGAAATAGGTATATAGAACTCTGAAATGTGTCGCAGTAAACCCTCAGAACACATTTTTAGTAATTGGTTGCCTACAAGATGGGAAAACATATTTCCCTTTTCGTAGCGTCTACCAAACCTAACTACGAGATAGGACTAAAAGCCCATTTGGTAGCTAGCTACAGGATGGAAAAACACATTTCCCATTTGGTTGCTAGCTACCAAATCTGGCTACGAGATGGGTTTTTTTTGCCTATTTGGTAGCTAGCTACGAAATGGGAAATGTGATTTCCCATCTTGTACCTAGCTACCAAATCTGGCTTCGAGATGGGAAAAGAATTCCCATTTGGTAGCTAGCTACGAAATGGGAAATGTGTTTTCCCATCTTGTACCTAGCTACCAAATCTGGCTACGAGATGGGAAAATCATTCCCATTTGGTAGCTAGCTACGAAATGGGAAATGTGTTTTCCCATCTTGTAGCTAGCTACCAAATCTGGCTACGAAATGGGACTAAAGGGCGAGAGCGAAATTGTTCGGCGCGGGGGTACGTAGTAACAAAATTGACCGATATAGTGTAAAAAGATCCGATCTGGCAACGCTGATATATGTATGGCCTATTGCCACCGCCCCTCTTGCCGGCCCGCGACCTCACTCGGCGCCCGCGCCCTATATTTGAAGCATGTTCATGTTCTTACTTACAGACGCGCCCCGAAGATATTGACAAACTTACAAGCATATTTTCGACCAAAACTATTTGTTCTTGTTATTTTTCATGTTCATTTTAAATTTTGGATTGACAAAAAAAGGTGAAAAGTAATAGTTGGTTGAAAGGCGCCAATACCAAAACAAAATGCAAACGGCCAGGGGCGCCTACGCCGCCCCTGTCGGTTTGGCGCCCCGGGCTATAGCCCGGATCGCCCTAGGGTAAATACGTCCCTGAATAAAACGGTAGGAAGTTACACAGACACGTTTCCAGACCTGTGCGAGACAAGTCGCGAACAAAAGCTAGGAACTAATAAATATTCTACACAAAACTATCCAGAACGATACATTCAATGAGGAACTTTTTATGAGTCGCAAAATTTGACACTCGTGCGATTCAGTTTCGTCTCAAGTGACACATCGTGGTACGAAAAGTACTTGAAATGAGAGAATGAAATAGTTGAGACGCTCTTACTGAACTGTCATCTGAACTGAGTCGTAAATACAATGTCATGGTATGAAATAGCGATACAGTTCAGTTTAGGGCCTAAAGTGAGTCGCGTTAAGAGATCGTGGTAAGGCTCCAGATCCATTTTCTAATAGTGATCTTTTTGTTTTAATTTTGTTTATCTTATATTTTATACGTAATTATTATTGTTATTTCCTTTATTCATTTATATTTTGTTAGATGGGTTTCTTAGCTATATTAAAAGTAAAATACAATATAGAAATTACAAAGTGTAAACACATTATAAAACAACTTAACCTAGGGTGCCGCCGGCACCGGGGCAGGGCCCAAGCCACCGGTGGTTAGGGCTGCAGAGAGGAACCTCCTGATGATACAATGTCCAGTACCGCCTTCTGAATCTGACCCTTGTTCGAGCCATCTAACTGTCCCACTGCTGGGCAAAGGCCTCCATCCGTAACTATTTGTCATACAGGTATTAACGAGTAATTTTCGAGTTAATTTGGTTAATTTCGAGTTAATCGTTGTATGGACTGGATTATAGTTAGGTACTTTAAGGTTTAGCCGAAAAGGGGGTCTTTCAACCCACGCCATATTGCGAATTTTTAGTGGCACTAATTTATTTTACTGGCAACGACACATTTTTTGGTAACTGACTGACAGTCGGTAAATGTCACTGATGTAAACAAAGAGGAAACAGGGCTTAATATTTCGCAAATTTCAAGAAATTTTTGCATCATAAAGCAAAACCTATCCACAGCGATGAAAGTCAAGTTTTTAATAGGATTCAGTATTTATTTCGCAAGAAGAACAAAGGATTGAGCAGCATTCCGGTAAAGAATGTTTTAAATTTGGTTAATGACAAATCCTTGACAAATAACTATTGACGTTTAATAAAGCCATTCATCCAAGAATAAAGCAAATATATGACGTAAGTATACACATAGTTGCCATATGAAAGCTGTTTAGCGCGTTCAATGCCTGATGGGTCGGACCGACGCTTGCTAGGCTATAATTAGTTATAACATAAATGTAATTGATTGTTCTAAGTTCTATTCTCTTGTTCTAAGTTCTATTCTCTTGTTATAAGTTGTATTATCTTGTTCTAAGTATTATATCTATTGTTCTAAGTATTATTTATGAAAAAAGGACTTGCTGTTGAGTTTCTTTCGGCTTTCTTCTCAACAGCGGTCTCCTTTAGGGAAATGCCGTTAGATTCACAATCAGACTTGTAAAAGTGCCCTTGTGGCCAACGTACTGAATAAATTATTTCATTTAATTTCATTTCATCATCTAAGTTCAAAATTAGAATTTCGTTGCGTTTTCTCTCCAGGCTCACTGACCGTCTAATGTAAAGATGTCTTTTTAAAAAAGTTTTTTCTTGTAAGTCGAAAACCGTTAAAAGGCACTTTTACATTAATTATAAACCTAAATAAATAACTAACAAAGTATCTGTAGATACCAATTTTCAAAACCACGAATGAGTTCCTTTAATTTCCTTTATTTTACCGGGTATGTAGGTAGAGCAGAAAGGCAAAATAAGTTCTAAATTCTAAAAAAGAAAATGAAAAAAAATCCCGAATCTCCAAGAAAATGAGTTTTTTTTTTACTTTACGAGACCTTTTCGAGGCAATAATTAATAGTTATATTTTTTTTTTCATTCTCACTATTTTATGTAATAATGTTTTGTTCCCGAATAAATGTTTTTTTTTTCTTTTGGTAGTTCTTATAATTTCTGATATACCACACGTATATGTAGGTACTTATTATAAATGGGTAGGAATGAAAAACCAAATTTCCGTATTGATCAATATTTATTACCTCATTAATAAATACCGTAAAGTATTCGTATACTTTGCCTTATAATACTTACTCCTTAAACCTAAATGCATTTATTTTGGTACCTCTATTTAAAGGATGAATAAAATTACTGGATATGGGCTGCAACAAATATTTTTCCTGAATCGCTTACCTGTCAAAAAACTACTTAAACTGGTTATGTAAGGACCAATATCACCGTACTGGGTTAGATATTAACGGCTGATTGAAAATGACAACTATTTGAGCCGCTAATAACGAAAACGTGGTAAAATTAATACTAAAGTAAGGATGCTAAGCACGTAGAAATTCGTACATTGACCCGCCTATGACAGCAATAAAGTTATGTGCGTTCTAAGTTATGTTGGGTCAATGCACCAAATTCTTCGTAACCTCCTTACTTTGCAGAAAAGTAACATTTGACGGTGCTTAACTAAGAAACAAGTTAAGTTCCACACTTTGTTCCTTAAAAAACTCTCATTCAATGAGTTAATACAAAAATAAAATAACAAAATAAACCCTCGCGAGGGTTATATGTATATATGGTATATAGGTAGGTATGTTGCATATAAAACCTCCAGTTGTAATTTTTTTTGGTTCCCCGTGTAAGATTTATTGAAACTTGAAATACGGTCAGTTAGTTATTATTCAGAATTAATCAGCTCAAAATTTCTAAAAGAATAAAGTCAGTGAGCATTTTATTTCGTCCCCGTAACTTTAAAAAAATATCATTGAAAATTACAGCTGTCTGATATATGCCACATACTTGTGTATGGGCTGCACAAATGCATGATCCACAACGAATTCATTCATTCATAAATAGGCCAAGCAATTCTGCAGCTCATTTTCCATCCAGGGATAAATATTCCGGGTAAATATCTCAAAAACCAATGCAGCTGGCGTGTTCAAATAAATTGAACTTGAACTGAATTCGAAAAACTAATTTATTTAACTTTTTAAAAACGACAGCACAAGACACGTTCGCTGCGGGACCGAAACTGACGTTTTTTCGTATGGTGCGTTAAAAGGCCGATTGGCCTGTTACTTAAATTATCCAGCAGTGCGTTGTAGGGCTCATAGGCCTAGTAAGGTATTGACGGATATTAAAGACTGTAACTATGCGAAAACTTAAAATGTTCGATAACTACCTATCAATATCATTAGTAGACGAGTTGGTTACCTTAGTGTTTGCCTCGCCCCGGGTCCTGCTATTTACTTAAGAGGAATAAATATGTAAAGGTGTAAGGTCTTACAACCCGAAACCGCACTGAATAACAGGAAAAAATAGAGAGTTATTAGTGATGGGCAACAACTTATCGACATATTATTTATAATATCGTTTAATTAGAAATAGATATTATAGAGGGCCTTAGAAATATAACAAGCATTAATCGTTTCTTACATTCCACACAGAAAGGTTATTTTTTACATTTTTATTTGTTTCTCGTCTGGTGAGTGCCCCACGCAGCTTTAAAATCGCTTACATCATTTACTTGGTCGATACATTAATAACGGCTTTAAGCCACATCAAAACGTACACAGATACTAGGAGATATTGAATTATGTACTATTGTAATATACGTCCATTCGCGATAATTACGTCACAGTCACAACACTAATCGGAAGTAAACAATGCAATCATCTACAACAGTGCGGGAGGGGGCGGAAAGGCCTTGTAATCTATGATGGGCCTTTCGACCCGGTACTCGCAAGGAATCGAAAAATATATCAGCCAGTGCGTTATCGGGCCGAAAAACCTTAGCACAATCTTAATGCTTTATTGAATTGTCCTTAAGGTCCTAAACTCAAACCTATACTTGTCTCTTTTGTACATGCAGAAATACTCATAGTACAGCCGCCGCACCAGAGGAAATTCGCAAAATTCGAAAGTTTCTCACCTCCGCACAGAGTGGGAGCACATGCATCGGGCCTTTTAACCTTATATCGCAGCGAACGTGTTAATGAAACAACTCAAATCACGACAGTTTTCTCCAGGATCCCATTAAAATCACCTTAAAAATTCAACTAAAAGAAAGAATTGTCCAAATCGGTAAAGCTTTCGAGTTCCCGGGGAACATACGGTTAGTGACCCGGTATTAGCAATGTGCCGTTTTTGAGAACGTTTGGGTCATTGTCAGATCTAGGTTCGCGTCTTTTCGGTGGACACGTACAAAGTTAAGGACTTTAGGCCTAGTTTTCCGATCAAAATTATACTAGCATAAACCACGTTTTCCTTTCTATGGGCTTGCGTATTAAAAACATAACTTCAATGCACATACGCTGTTAACTATTGGCCACCGAAGAGACAAATTTTGTTTGTTGAACTGACAATGACCCGTTTCTCAGTAAAGTTTCAAGAAGGGCACATCTCTACCCGGTATATTTGTCCTTGTGCGTAATTAAAGATGTCTCACGATAGTTTCAATCGAAATAACCAAACGACTAGAACTCATATTCTGACACTACGATGAAGATTTTGGCAACGGCGATTCCCCCGAAGATCTGTCCGCTGTACAGTTCCATGGATAACTCAAGCTCGATGCTCTGAGGACCTTGGAGCGGCCGCACCAGTGAGACCATGGCTTGGTGGCCCGTTTGTGTTAACCTGGGAATGCGGAAAGGAAATTCATAATTTGTGGCGTTATCTGGGGAAAGGGACCTTATTGTCGGTTCTAGTTGCCGAGATAATCGCGTTTAAAGTAAAATGTCGAAAAAAATCATTTTTTCTTTTTTTACTCTATATTAATAAGCAGGGTCTAAAATGTAATCTGACAAAGACACAAGTTTTTAAATCGATTTTTTAAGACTTAGAACAGCCCTTAAAGTTTAGTGAAAAAGGGACCTTATTGTCGGTGCCCCTCTTGTATGCTTTCTGTGAGCTCGGTATCGGTTTGAGAGACGTGTCGGTACTTGTCGGCGCGTCACAGGATAATTATTGATCATTAGGAGTATCCTTGCTCATCTCTCACACTCCCACTTCTTGGGAGTGTGGGGGGAGGGCCTTATCTGTACTATGTACACTTAGGCTACTTCTGTCGCGGCCCGTTGCTACGAGCCAGTCTTTCTGGTGACGCGTGGTTGCGACGGCGGTTTCTTAGTTGGTTGGGCCTTCGTGATGTTCCATGACTCCTCGAGGCCCGGGTGGAGCTTTATCTCCTCTTCTTATTTCCCACTGTTGGTGGTGGTGGTGGTGTCGCTGCATCTGCAGCTCGTAGCAGCTCGTGGCGGGATTCACCAGCTTTCCGGAACATTGTGCTGGCCAGTCTGCTGATCTAGGCGTCTAAGGGTTTCCATTACAGTGCCCTCTGTATATGGTCATTCCGCACGAAGCGTGGGCAATCTGTAATGTGTCTCAGTGCCAGGTTTTCTTGGGCTCTCATTTTGTTTCGGTTTGTGGTAGCCACTAGGGCGTACCACGCTGGCGCCGCGTATGTGAGCCTGGACCTCACATACGTTTTGTAGATCTCCAGTTTCGTGCGAATCGGCAGGTTGCTCCTTAGGACTGGTCTCAGCGTAGTTCACGCTGGTCTGGTTCTTGAAACCACTTCCGCCACGTGCTGCTTCATGGTGAGGCCCCGGTCTATGGTGACACCCAGGTACCTCACCGTGTGCTTCCATTCCACGTCTTGACCAAACATGTGGAGTGGAGGTGAAGTCTGTTTTCTTCCGGTCATGAAGGCTTGAGTCTTGGTGACGTTGACAGTAAGCCTCCAGTCCTCAAGCCATCTTGGTAGGGCGTCTAACTGGGTCTGCATCTTCCTGACGGCATGGGTGGGGCTGACGGATGCGGTGTAAAAGGCCGCGTCATCCGCGAACAGCCCCAGCTTGACGTCGCCTCCTACCACTGGGATGTCATCGGTGAAGGTTGCGTAGCATGCTGGTGAAAGGCAGCTTCCCTGAGGGACTCCTGCTAGGATTTGGCGCTCCGAGGACAGTGCCTGTTCCACTGCCACTTGGAACTTGCATCCGCTCAGGAAGGACTTTATCACCATTATGATGCTGCGTGGGGCCGTGGTGTTCAACAGTTTGTACAGCAGCCCCTCGTGCCATACCCAGTCGAACGCTTTTTCCATGTCGAGCATGACAGCCACAACATGCTCCTTCTTGTTGCTTGCATTGGCCATAAAGTGAAGCACGCGAGTGAGCTGTAGCGTTGCCTGAATCCGAACTGTTCCGAACGGGGCTCGACGTGGGGGAGAAGTTTCCCCAACAGGAGCCTCTCGAACACCTTGGAGAGGGTGCTGAGCAGAGTTATTGGGCTACAGCTCTCCGGTCTTCGGCAGTCTTTGCCAGGTTTGGGCAGCATAACTACCCTCCCAGTCTTCCAAGTTTGGGGAAAGTGACCCGAGCGCATGATCCCGTTGAACAGGCGCATCACTGCCACAATGGGGATCGAATCAGCGCCCGGGGCTTTCTTGGGGTCGCAACGTTGGAGGGCTCGCTGCATCTGGCTGGGGGAGAAGAAGACCGCGTCTTCCTCTGCTCTTGCTGGTGCCTCCGAAGTACCTCTCCAGGTGTTCTGTGATGCTCTGCTGGTGTTCAGCATTGTGCATCGGGTTGGGCCTAAATTGTCCCTCCAGGTACTCGGCGAAGATCTCTGCGCGATCCTCAGCCTTGTAGCGTGGAGTGTTGTCTACAGGGTCGTAGAGTGGTCTTATTACCTCAGGTTTTGTCGCTAGCTGTCTGCAGATACGGTGAATGAAGGGGACATCACCCTCTTCAGACGCTAGGTGGCTCTCCCAACACTCGGCCCTGTGTTCTGTGAGCGCCTTCTTGGATTTTATGATCATGGCGTTGAGCTCTGCCTTGATCGTCGGGCATCTTGTAGCCTGCCATTTTCTGCGCAGGCGGCGCTGCTCCTCGATCATGCTCCTAATCCTCGCCGGGAGGGGCGTGTGCCTCTCTGTGGCGGGGATGGTGTGGGAGGCTGTTGATAGCGCCGCCTGTAGTCCAGCTGTGACCAGGTCTGCCGCTTTTTCCACTTCGTCAGCTGTGGAGACCGGAGTAGTGTGGCACGTGGTGGTCTCTTCTAGTTGTTGTGTGAATGTCTCCCAGCTGACTCGGTGTTTGGGTCTCCTAATTCCCATTAATGGATCCATTTCCATACACATGAGGATTGTCCGGTGATCGGATGGCAGGTCCGGCAATGCCTCATGTGTAAATCTGGCGTCAATTTGGCTGGCGACGCAGCAAAATACAAATTAAAAGTATTTTTCAAGACTTATTCTTAACTATGTCACTAAACATTTTACGTCCGACACTAAGGTCCCTTTTCACATACGTTAATCATCTAGTGTTTGCCGAACCAAAATTATAGGTTTTTGGTAAGAGTTTAATACTAAAGTGCTCTAAAAATTAAGACTATCAAAATTAAACATAAATTTATGGTCGATATCAGATGATATCACTAAATGTTTTACCACCGACGATAAGGTCCCTTTTAGAAAATATAAAGTGGTTGTACCAACTTTTTACTAAACTTTATCTTGAATTTTGAGACTTAAAAAACTACTTTTTTAATATTTGGTCTGTTAATTTGATCTCATTTGGCTATGTTTTAGCGTAGTAGATGTATATGTTTGTTGATTTTGACTGTTTAATTAGATTTATAAGCACAAAGCTATTTTTGTTAAAATAAATATTTTTTTATAATAAACTACGTTGATTCAAATCGAAGTAGCTCTTATTGAGTGTCTAATTACATATAATATTTATTCCTTCTATAATATCTAACGGAAATACACTATAAATAGGAATGTAAGTAAAAAATCCATCAATATATATTTTTTTACTTTATGCACTTTGGCAAGGTAAACTATACGAAAACAGATATACAATTACAAAATTGTACTTGAAACCTGAAAGCCCATACAATCTACTCCTCAAATAGCATATTATCTATGTAACTTCCAACAATAACATACTTTAATGGGGTGTAGAAGTTTGAATTCAATTTTCTCATAATCACCTTTTCTGACTTTTGAGTTTCAATAATTTTTTAAAAAATATCTATTGAACCTACATGCATGTTTTTTACATGGTTCGATAGCTCAATGTATGTAGATTATGGGGATATGCATAACTCAATACCGACAGTAAGGTCCCTTTACCCAGATAACGCCACATTTGACTAGACTAGTCCCAACAATAGTACATAGACATAGACATCATTTTATTGATAATTGAGTAGGTTAATTACAAGTCACTGTCAACCTACAGTGTGTATTGTCTTGACTCGTGACTTGTATTAGGTAGATAGTCCATCTTGACGAAGTGAGTAGGGAGTTTCAAACGCCTGAATCCTGTTACTTGTTTAGAGTCGGAGTTTTCTTTTTATGAATGTGTACTTACAGGAAAGTAACAAGGTGGACGCTGCAGCACAAGAGACCAAGAGTCAAGCCTAAAAAACGTAGTGACTAAGAGGAGGAAGATCTCAGGAAGATGGAAAAGTTTACCAGCTGGAAGGTCGCCGTTCGTGACAGCTGGAGGAAGATTGGAAGCCATGACCCACAAAGGGTTGTAGCACCAGTGGAAGTAAAACTTACAGGAAAGCGTGGATATCAGCCTTGTCGGTGACGGAGGGCGGGGCGTTCACGTCCTTCAGACGCAGCTCAAAGTGCTCCCGCGCATTCGGCCAAGCGGGTCCACGCATGGTGAACAGGTCCACCTGTCGTATTTCATATTTGTCTGTTACAAAAAAATTGGGCAAGTGCGAGTCCGACTCGCGCATGAAGGGTTCCGTACCATAATCTATAACAAGTTTGTTGTATGGGAGCCCCCCTTAAATATTTATTTTATTTTATTTTTAGTATTTGTTGTTTTTCAACTGTCTAGTCTATCACCGTTCTTGAGATACAGCCTGGTGACAGACGGACGGACGGACAGCGAAGTCTCAGTAATAGGGTCCCGTTTTTAAAACATTATCTAAGGATCTGCTCTCAAATTCAAATTATAGCGAAAAACCGCATTGAAATCGGTCCCGATCGCTTTGCAGTCAAAGAGTAACAGACATACACACAAATATTCTCTTGAATAAATTCGTACTGCCTACGTTTCGTTACGTCCGTAGTGGGGAAAACTAACAGCCGTCAATACAGGGTATGTGGATTAATGGACCATAGTTTTATGTAGAAAGCGACCAGAGTATTTTTTTTGTCAAAATGACTTAAGTCCTAACTCAAAGAGTTTGGTCGCTTTTTGCAATACTAATATAATGTGCTCTGGTCACTTTCTGCATAACTATGTTCACAACGGATGTTTCGCTCCCCGCTCCCTCAAGATACCGACTCAGAATTAAGACCCTTTTTCTATTTGTACGCTTCCTTTGCCTCCAAAAGAAATTGCAAAAAAAAAAAGGTTTTTGAGTGCCTTATTTTTTTATCGTATGGCATGTCTAAAGTCTTATAAAAACAAGTGCCTTGATAATGAATGAACGAAATGAATTTCTCCTAATATTACGATACCTTTTTATCAGGAATGTAAAGCTGTGAGACAAAAGTGATGAAGTTGAAGGAGTAGGTCGTAGGCTGATGGGCGCACTCCCAGTCGGTAGGAGAGCACACCTTCTCGATCTTCGTGCAGCGGCTGAAATAATAACAATTCATTTATTTCTTCTGTTTGATTTTGAGCGCCATAGTTAATTTTGTATTACGCAGTCGGTAGGATAGGATCAACAATTTATGCATTCAGTGTCTTCCAAGTACCTAGACTTGGAAAAAACTTTTTTATTTATTCAAATGTCAAGAACATGTCAGGTAAGGTACATCGTCCCACAAAACTGTTTTCACAGTTTGACTTATTAACTCACTGTATAAAATGTTTCCTTCAGTATTGGTCCCGATAGATGAGTTTTTTTGGCATAATTGGCATCTTTTGCAATTTCTGTAAACTAATTAGATTAAGAAGACATTAGAAAAAAAATTATGAGGTGCAATTTTCGCTTTAAATGTTGCCTTTATCGATGATTATACATACATACATTGACGACGCGTTTGGCGCAGTTTGTAGAGCCCCTGCCTACTGAGCCGGCGGTCCCGGGTTCGAATCCCGGCCAGGGTAAATATATATTTTATTTGTGCTCGGGTCACGATTGTTCTAAGTATTTAACCATATATAATTTTAGCTATATACATGTATATCGTCATCTAGTACCTATAGCACAAGCCTTTTTGAGCTTAATTTGGGACTACATCGCTTTGTGTGATGGACAGTATTCCTTACTGCTTGTTTTCCAGTTGGTAGCCACGTGGACAAGTAACGCGATGGCAGCGGTAGCCGCCGCGAGTGTTGAGGCACACGTCACTCACGCCGCTGTATGTACCCGAGCTGGACGCGCACGGGGCTTCTCGGATCTCGCACTCGTCGATATCTTGAAAAAAAAAATTGTCTGTAAAGTCGGTTTACGGACGATAAATTTACGTGATAACGTCATAAGAAAACTTTGATGAAAAATTGCATACTTTTATGAATCCCTATGCGTCAAAGTCAAGCCCTATGCGTCAAGGTACCATCGAAGATACTCTTGGTGAAGAACGCCGCCGCCGTAGAAGCCTTTGGGTGTAATAGCGACGATGATAGAACCGGAACACCCAAAAATTCCGAAGTTTTATTTATCCAAATCCATCATAATTCCGAATTTTCATAATACCTAAAGCCCTATCACGCCAAACGATGATATTTGCTGTGGATGGCATGTGACACAATTTAAAAGTCAAAATATTTCACCAGAACATTGTTTTCGGAGTTATGAAAATTCGGAATAGTGATATAGGTATTCGGACAAATAAAATGCCGGGTCATTCTTGAGAATCTAATTCTTCATGTGATTCCCTTGGCGATTTTTATTTTTATATTTTTTTACCTATTTGCTAGAAAATATGAAATTGTATTTAATTTTACGCAGATTTATCAAATAGGCACCACTTTTGGTCAATTTGATACAGAAATATACCACTTTATGTTTTCGCCGCCAGGGGAATAAGAAAAGATGACATGGGAATAAGAAAAACGCCAAAGGAATCATAAAAAAAAGAACAGGGGAATAATATTCAGATCAGTTTTTCTTAAATAAATAAAAAGTTTTACAAAGTGTAAGGATACAAAAATTCACAGTGTTTCATTCGCATTAATTGGCAATTTTCTTAATAATCGAACCACCGTCGTAGTATAAAAATTGCTGGGAATAAGCATCTTCTCTTGAATTCAGCTTAAAATTATTTGAGACCTGCTGTACCTAAACGGAATAAAATTCTAAATCAATGATTCAGTCATCTGCAACGCGAATTAAAGGGAAATTTATTTTCTTTTCATGAAAACGCAAGAAAACTGTGATTCCCTTGTTCGAAATTAGAACCAGAGGAATAAGAAAAAAATATGTTTCTTGTCGATTCTGCCGAAACTAAAATTATTATAAGAACAACTATTAAGTCAACAAATGCAGGCATTCATGTAGTTTTCTTTTTACTAAACACTATGTACCTATTGCAGATATAAAATTTTATATAAAAATTCAAGGGAATCAAAATCATAGTGAACCAAAGCCAAGTGAATCATATATTAGCCTTCATAGCTAAGAATTCCAGCAACTAGTCGCGACCATTCCCCGCATATCTGGAAGCGTTACTGACGTTTGCCAAGCCCCGCCATTGCAACTGGTCAGATGACGTTTAAGTAAGGATGTGCGCCGTGTTGAATGAGGCACCAGAGGAATCATAGCTTAGCTCTGGACAAACCTTTAACATAGATTTTTTTTTAAATTACGATACACACAGCAACCCTATTTTTTCTTCTAAATAAATAACTTGTATTCTAATAATTTAACTCAATTCAATACTTTATTTCAATTCACAACATGTACTTTTTGGGGTAGTTTGTTCTAAAAATGGCGAATGGACGCACCAAGGGAATAAAGTTTTATGTGTTTAATATTTTTTTACAGTTAATTATACTTAACTTAAACAAAAAATAAATCGTGCTCCAGTTAGATTAGGTGCTAATGTAATATATAAAAAATACTATAGTCAATTATTTCAATTGTGCGGGTACTTTATCCTTCTGGACGCTGTAAATTGAGCCTTTCAAGAATCACCCCATAGCTTTGTAGTGTACCCTGATAGAACACACTCTGGATTACAAGATACCAAGGATTAATAAAGTTAGCCAGCGTAGAAATCTTGGAGGTCTTTGTGGAGCAATATTTTCTTGGCTGGGGTAATGATGTTAGAAGAGGACTCACCGACGCAGCTCCTCTTGTCTTCAGACAGTCTGTACCCTGATGGACAGGTGCACCGATAGCTGCCAGGCTCATTCACGCAGCGTCCAATGCAGAGGATCTTGGATTTGTACTCAGTGCATTCGTCAACGTCTGAACATGTCCTGCAAATTCAAATGATATAATCATGTGTATTGAGAAATACGTAGTTATCCCTTGATTCACCATAATTAAACTGCAGCCGAAGAGCGGTGCCATAACTTTTCGAAAACTTAGCTAGAGCAAAGTTATGTAGTTAAGTGATCTATAATGAAAAAACCACCAATAGGCACCTAAATCACGGTAGTAGAGGATGAACTGACGAACTGCTCCGTTTTTAGGGTTCCGTACCCAAAGGGTAAAAAACGGGACTCTATTACTAAGTTTCCGTTCCGTTGTCCGTCTGTCTGTCTGTCAGCCCGTCTGTCACCAGGCTGTATCGCATGAACTGTGATAGTTAGACTGTTGAATTTTTACAGATGATGTAATCCTGTTGCCGCTATAACAGCAAATATTAAAAACAGGATATAATAAATATTTGGGCCTTATCACACTTGCGATTTGCGAGCGTATTTTCTATACAAATAAGCGACGCGGCGAACACGCTGCGCGATCGCCTTCATACAAAATACGCTCGCAAATCGCAAGTGTGATAAGGCTCTAAAAGTGGGCCTCCCATACAGCAAACGTATAACTTTATAGATGCAAACTTCCGCACTTAGTCGGTTTTTTTGACATCGGTTAAAACAGACGATCACTGACCTGTTATCTTTGTTCAGTCGGTAACCACGGTGACAGGAGCATTTGTAGTCGCCCCACACGTTGTTACAGCGCTGTTCGCACAGAGAGCCAGTGGGTGACTCCGAACATTCATCCACGTCAACACACACCTTAACAAAAGCGTTTTATTAGACACTATCAAGAAAATGCGATGCATGATGAGCAAATGTCGCATCTGCTCCAAAAAGAAGCACAGCTATAGCCCGTTTTGAAAGGCTAAGTGTCGACTTCAAGGTATCCAACATGCTTACCTTATCGTTGGCTGGTGCTGATCTGAATCCTGTATGGCACTGGCACTGGTAAGACCCAATTGTATTTACGCAATTCGCATTTTGGGAGCATATCGACTGAAAATAGAAAAAATAACATAATAATCGTAATTATCAAATTTTCTCTTTAAGTGGTAACCTAATCACATCTTGAGTAAGTGTACTAGCTGCTAAATACACGATAAGCTTTTCTTTGTGACAATATGTTGTTTATCTCCTTTTATTACTTCAGCTCGTAGATGTAGCAATTTGGTCTCGTTTAAGAGCACTAGTAATCTACTTGTAAGTTTAAGAGAAGCTGATACGCAACTACGGCCACTTGTAAAGTTTGCTCATGGAAAACAGCCCGAAATTCGTGAGCCAAGTCTTGGTTAATATTCCTTACAACCTGTAGGTATAAACTAGGAAAGTCACTGACTTGATTGCCCGTCAGGCTGCATCAACATTCTGTGCGCTCACGGCCCCCAGCCAGCCGGTGAGCTTTTGGACAACTGCACTGTTAACAGAGCTACATAACTGCATTGCGACTGTGTGCCATAAACTCTTGGACAGCCCGCTCTTTAGGCTCGTATTTCGGCCACGATTACGACTTAACTGTAGGCAAGCTTGGTGGAAATTGTGAGGACCACTGACCTGATTACCAGCCAAGCTACATTCATCAACGTCGGCGCACTCATGGTCACCAGTCAGCCGGTGACCTTTCGGACAGCTGCACTGGTAACCACCAGGCAGATTGGTGCAGAGCTGCATAGGCCCGCACTTGGATTCTCCCGTCTCGCATTCATTGATATCTGAAGAAGTGTTCAAATAAATGGCTTAGAATTTACTTAGGTTAATGTTTAATCAGCCTCAATCTGCACGTCGTCTACAACTGCATAGTGGTACCGGAACATCATATTATCTCGTATTGTTTATTATCTCGTTATTTTGACGGTTCTGATGAGTTCACCGGTATTCTATCACAACTACGAAACATTGTTTCCTATTTGTAACGTTTTGCCAAATTTTGATTCGTCCGAAAGTATTTTTTCCTGAAACCCGTAATATTTTCCGTATTTTATAAACAAACCTAAACTAACCTATTAATACTTTAATACGATAAAGAATTTAATAGGTTAGTTTAGGTTCGTTTTATAATTATTCTGAAAATCAACAGTTTTGAAAAAAATGGCTTTCGGACAAACGATAATTTTGCGAAACGTTAAAGATGGGAAACAAAAATTCGGACTTACTATAGGTAGCCAGATACAAATTTCTACAAACCTGGCTTTAGCTTGTAAATATTTCCTCATATTCCCTCGATATAAAATTGATGACACATTGCAATTTTTGCAAATAAAATCTTATATCAAAATATTGTACATCATGCTATTAGAATTGTAATTATTTGAAATATGCCACGGCTACCCACAATAGTACCCATAAGAAAAGTCCCTACGCTGAACTTGCGAGTTTGATTTATCCAAAATATGTTATTTTGCCACCAGCAACCAAATCTCACCTTCACAAATGTTGTCCATTCCTAGTCTGTAGCCCCACTGGCACTCCACAGTCCGTCGGTTACCCAGATCAGTCACGGTGGGCTTCACGAACTTCGTGCCCCTGTTTTGAGGCATCTGATCATGATCAATTGGTGGATATTCTGAAAAACGTAAACTACATTAAAAAAAAAAAAAACATTATTCAGAGCTTGGCTCCATATAGTGTGTTAGTAACATAGAACTTACCGCTAGTGTTAGACAAAACAATATAAAAATAAAAATACAAAAACTAAAATAAATTAAAACAAACAAACAAAAGACAAAAGACAGAGTGGGAGCGTGGCTCACAAGACAGTCGTCCCCTACACATGGAGTTGCATCCAATGTGCCTGTATTGTATTGTGTGTATGTATTGCAATGTGTTATAAAGCTGAAAGTAATTTCATCACATCTTCAATGCTTCACATAAAATAACGTAGTCGCAAATTAGAAAAATCTTACTTACAACAGCCTTAATATCATTTTTATTAGACACAGCAATATTCCTCAATTTACACAGATCCCCTTTCAAACTGTGCGCAGTCCACAACTGTGCGTTTTGTTTTTCTAGAAATTCCCTGCCTCGCACGACTGCGTTGTGGAATAAATTGTCGCTTGCGGTATTTCCGGACCGATACGACCTTCAAACCTTCAAGAAAAGAGCGTACTCCTACCTGAAAGGCCGGCACTTGTGACTCCTCTGGTGTTGCAGGTGTCTATGGGGAGGGTAATCGTTTTCCATCAGGTGATGCGTTTGCTCGATTGCCCTGTATGAGATAAAAAATAACGTAATTGGAGAATCTTACCAGGTGTATTGCCGTAACCTGCTGGGAATCCTTGCGCATTACGAGCAGAGACACAGCGGTGACGATAGGAGTCCAGCACCCAGTTGGGAGGGCAGTCGCATCTGTAGCCTCCGTCGGTATTCACGCAGACTTCCACGTCTGCGCAATTGGCTTGCCCGTTGACACATTCGTTCACGTCTGCAATTGAAGATTAAGAGCTACTGTCAGGTTCAACTCTACACTTAAGATGATAGGACGGCAATTAAATTGTTCTTGAACCGTTGTATAGTTCAAATGTAACTCTCACTAAGATCAGATACATCAAAAACTCGAGCACAAAGAGAAACTGTTGAGAGGTATGCGCTCCCATACAGCTCTCTGGAGTCGGTCCCTCATATCTGAGGATCGTGGTCAGCTTCAGAGTTGCATCTGATACTGGTTTCCGTCCAGTACTCTTACAACCGAGTAGAATTTAGAGGTTGATGAGTATTTGACTTGATCGGTCCATCTTGCTGGTGAAAGGCCGCGCGATCTTTTGTCTTTGGTTCATAAAGCTAACAACTACTAAGTTCTTTATTTTCTAACAACTGAATCATGGATTTACCTTCACACTGGTCGGTGGTTGGGTTGAGGTGGTACCCCACATCGCAGCGGATCCGTGGACGGAACGGTCTAACCGGACGGCGGTTGCGAACGCCCCAGTATGGGTCATCTATGAAACAAATACAATTGAATTATTATTTATTAAAGCAGTATCGTCTGCAGTAATAAACCATTGAAAAGGAAAAAAGGAAAGATTTAATGGGTCAGGCGAGGTTCGAACCCGCATTTCCAAAGGCTAAGTTTAAGATCTGTTTGAAAACATACGAGTAAAACTCATATAATGTACAATAAAATTATATAGATCTGAAGTAATATCTTGACTCTTACTGATGTACCGTCAGCGGAAAGTTTCCAAAATTGCGACAGTTTCCTTCTAATAAAATTTTGATAACTACTCAAAAATTCCTAAAGGAAATTTCGAAATTGGAATATTCTTCTAAATTCCCAGAAAAGTTCGAAAAACTTCTCAACTTTTTGGTAACATTCCGCAACTTACCCCATCGTTTATTTATTACACATAGGGAATGAATACAATTTAAAAAACTGTGCTACTATGTTCCTGGATAACTTTTGATGGATATTTTTTTAAGTTACAGAAAAAACTTATTTTTAGGAGTGACGGGTAAACAAAAAATCAAGTTTGTTTTTAAATTTCATCCGTTCCCCATTGGTACCGTTTATAACTTACACCCAAGAGTGACAGGCTTAGAAGTAGTAGACTGAGTAGTAGGAGCCAGCGTAGTAGACGTGGTAGTAGGAGCAGGGGTGGTGGTGATGAGGGTGCACTCCCCAGTGGAAAGCTCACGTCGGTATCCAATGCTGCAGTCACAAACGTATGCACCCATCGTGTTGCGACAAGTTTCAGTTGAAGAACAGCTATGGCGGTTGGTGGCGCATTCGTCGATATCTGTAATAGTTGATGCAACTGTCACATAATGAGAGGTCTTAAAACACTAACGTGGTTTTATGTAACGAGCAGAAAGTGAGTTTCATGATAGGATCACTTTATGGTTGATATCCCTCAAATTATATTACTTAAATAAATAAATAAATAATAAATAAATATCAGACAACCTCACACAAATCAACCTAGTCCCAAATTAAGCTCAAGAAGGCTTGTGTTATGGGTACTAGGCGACGATATACATACTTATATAGATAAATAAATACTTAAATACATAGAACATCCATGACCCAGGCACAAATATTTGTGTTCATCACACAAATATTTGCCCTTGCCGGGATTCGAACCCGGGACCGTCGGCTCAGTAGGCAGTTGCTTAACCACTGCGCCAACCGCGTCGTCAAACTTCCTTGTGTTTATGTTATCTGAATGTGTCTCGGTCATTGGCGCGCAAGGAATGTACGGGGAGAGGTAACTTAGCTATTTTGTCGATTAAATTATAACTGGCGTTATTCATATAACATGATGACCGGAATTATAACAGCCTCTTACAGATCCATCATAGACAACTAAAGCCTGACCAGAAATATATTCATATTCATATTCATATTCGTTTATTCATAATAATTAATTATTACATGTCAATAAATTTTTTTTTAGAAGTAATATTAATTTATAAACTGTATATAATGTAAAATTGTTGTATAATTAAAATAAATAATAAAATAAATTAGCTAGTATTACATTGACGATTAACAGTTAGAAATTCTTCATAACTATAAAATGTGTGCTCGAGAAGCCAATGTTTTAACCTTATTTTAAATGACTGCAAGGATGAAGCCGAGGTCACAGATTGAGGTAGCCTGTTATACACAGTAGGACCCATCGCGTGAGTCAATTTTCCGGTTTTTGCAAGTCTATGTTTAAAAGGGAGCAGCCTATTTGGATCGCGCAGTAGGCGGGTGGTGTTATCTGTGCGTTTTTTGTAGTCGCACAGATGGACGTGTGCGTATGTTGCTACTTGGAATATTGCTATGGATGGCAGTGTCAATATACCCAGTTCTTTAAAGTATGGCCTGGCTGACTGCTCTTGTGTTACTTGTACTATGCATCGCACAGCTCGTTTTTGTTGCCGAAAAGCGCGATGCCAGTCTGCCGCGCGCGCCCATATTTCCGTGCCGTACTGTAGCAAAGAGTGGATGGTGGCGAAGTAGCAACTTCGCACTACATTGCGCGGCACGAGTCGAGCGAGGCGGCGCAGCGCAAAGCATGCACTACCTAATCGGCAACATAATTTATCTATGTGGGATGCCCAAGTAAGTTTCTGGTCGATTTCGAAACCCAAAAATGTACTGGTTACCACCTGCGATATTTTTAAGCCTCCCGTTTCAACATTTAGTGCCCTTGGTGTGCGGTTCCCCAGATAGAAGTGGAGAAAGTGGGTTTTAGCCAGGTTTAGCGCCAGGCCGTTTGAGCTGAACCATCCAGATAACTGGGTGGCAGCATCATTCAGTCGGGTCTCCAAACTGTCTACATCTGGAGCAGATACAACGCCTGCGACGTCATCAGCGTACATCAAAATTTCGGCTGATGTGATCGCTTCTGGTAGGTCGTTTAGCAACAATGAAAAGATGATATTTGACACTGACGATCCCTGAGCTACACCCATTGAAGTAGACAACGGGTCCGATTTGGTTTGTCCTCCGTTGCCCACCACTACCTGCGAGCGGCCGCGTAGGATATCCGACAAGAAAAGATGCGCTTTACCACGTATGCCATAGTGAGCTAGTTTTGCCGCTATTACTCTATGATCCGCCACATCAAACGCCTTGGAGAGGTCACAGCAGAGAATCGCAACTTGTTGCCTTCCCTCCAGGGCTTCAATGACTTTACGCATAGCGTCGCGCACAAGGTCTGTGGTGCAGCGGCCGGGTCTGTAGGCATATTGGCGATCGGACAAAGCGTTTGTCGAGTTTAGAAACGCAGTTAGCCTAGAACACAATCCATTTTCCAGGACCTTAGCTATGCAGGGTATAACAGCTACCGGTCTGTACCCGTCAATATTTTCTCTTTTCCCTTTCCCTTTAAAAAGGGGAGAGATTTTACTTAACTTTAGTGGCGTGGGGAATATTCCTTCCTTAAGACACATATTAAACAAATGTTTTAACACAGGTGACATCGAGTAGTTATATGAGGATGCGCCATGTTGCGGAATTTCACTGGAACTAATTTCTTACACTGGCAATGATTTTATGATGGCTGTCAACAATGTCAATGTCATTCGTGGTGATTTCTTTAAAAGACAAATATTTAAAATTATCCAATAAAATGCCGAAAACGATTCACAGTCGTAAAATAAAGTTTACACGTGTTTACTACACGAAAAATTGCCAGGAAAAGATTGCATTCCACTAAATGATATTACGAGGTTAACATAGTGGAACTGACAGGTATTTAAACTAATGTCATTATAGTGGATTGCGATTGGTTGCAAAATTGTTGCCATATAAATCTTATAAATAGCGCCCTCTTGACAATCCTCATATATTTCTGGTCAGGATTTACTTTTGAAGACAGTTCCAAAACCTTCCATTGCTTTCGTAAAAATTATGCAGTAAGTAATTATCCTGACAAGTACTCACCAAAGCAAGCACCATAAGAGTCCACCTCAAACCCAATCTGGCATTGAACTGGCTTCTCATTAATCCTCGTCCATTCATTTTCGGGCACATTCTGAGTATCTATAAATACTGAGCCATCTTGCCTCCGTTCACCAGCTATAGTAGCAGTGTTCTCATCAAATCTATTGACCAAAACTAGCCTGGGACTTGTGGGAGTTGCTTCTGATGTGGTGGCCTCAGGCTGTTCTGATGATCGGGGTACTGGCTCTGGTGGAATTGGACTGTAAGGTCTTGGTGGTTCAGGCTGTCTTGGTGGCTCGCTCGGTTCAATGAAAGTAGATTCTTGAGGTCTTTCTGGTTCTCTAGGTTGTTCCGGCCGCGGTGTTTCAATGGGTCTTTCAGGTTGCCTTGGCTCTGGTTCGGATTCTTTGGGTTTCTCTGGCTCTTGGCTGGTTTCGTAGTAAGTTGATGGTGTAGGTAACTCTCCGATACGTGAGTCGATTTTTGGTATATCCGGATCTCTATTGATGAAAACGTAATTGTCTTCAGGTCGTTTATATTCTGGTCTCCCTTCTGGGGAAGTTGGTTGACTGGCAGTTGTGCTAGGAGCAGTTTCAATAGGTGGGGGGTTTGGAGTTGTTTCTTTAGGAGGCGTCGGAGGAGGTATTTCGGCTGGTTCTGGTTTCCTCTCAGGTGTTTCTGGTTGAGTTGCGTTGACTTCGTCCTCTCTGAAAGAAAAAAAAAACAGTTTAAAACATATATATTATTTTGTAATGGCTACCTTAAGCCATCAGGGTTTTAGGCACTATAATAAAGCTCCATGATTTGATTTATTATAACAGTAAATAGGTTATTTACTATCCTAAAAGAGAGAAACAGCACAACGGATTCAACTGAATCTTAGTAAATTTAATGGGAGCGCTCGCTAGTATATAGTAAAAGGACTTACTCAACATCATAGTAGTATTCGTAATCAGGATTCTGTGTGGTGGTTGTAGTGCTGGTGGTATGGATTCGAGAACAGCGGAATGAGCCGGGGATGTTGACGCACTTAAACTCGGGCCCGAGACGTGCGCAGTCGTCCTGCTTCAACACGCATTCATTGATATCTGAAATAGAGCAACGTACAGTTAGAGAGTTCTTAGAATTTTCTTCGGGTTCGGTTAAAATCGAAGCGATGCGATTTCTGCGAAGTGATACCGATGGCGTTTTTGCCTAGGGCGCTCTCGACCCATAATCCGCCACTGTCTATGAAGCTTAACACAATAATTAAAATTCACTTTGTAGTGTGACTCCAACTTCTCAATCCTCAGGACGATTCCAGTTTTCACTCGTACTCGTAGATGTTGTAATATGAGTTACCTTCACAGAGTCCCGTGGTGTGCTGCAAGATGTACCCGGTGCCGCAGGACGTAATCTGAATGCACAGATGCCCAAGGTGTTATCACAACGCTGGGAATTCGGGATGTAATTGTGGCTGTCTATGTCGAATGGATTGCTGGTTCAAGCGAGGAAGTAATTGAGGAGTTCTTTGAGCAATTAAGGTCGAGGTTCAAAATTACTACGAAATCTATCTCTTGTTTTTTTGGGGTAGACATAGAAACCAGAGAAGGCGGTGATACGAGTATAAGAATTCATCTACAACTTTTCATGAGATTCGGTTGAGAAAGCAGCTGGAAATCCGGGTAGTTAGTTATTTAGTTGCGCTGGCTATTTTCCGCAAGTCGACAACGTGAATTGAAGAACGCTGGAACGGAGACGCTTCGATCGGTCGATGATGTGGTGCTGAATGTGAGTTACCTTCACATAGTCCCGTGGTGTGCTGCAAGATGTAGCCGGTGCCGCAGGACGTAATCCGAATGCACAGATACGAGCCTACGGTGTTATCGCAGCGCTGGGAATTCGGGACGCAATCGTCGCGCCCGGAAGCGCATTCATTTACATCTGAAACAAAAATAAATTAAGTACTAGTAGTAGTAGTAGTAAGAGTAGTAGTAGTAGTAATAGTGATGCTCGTTTGCCACCGTCATAGTACAAAAAAAAACTAGAAGTTACTTCTTACTCCGCTTGCAAAGAGCAAAGAGGATACATAACCCTCCTTTGCTTCAACGTAATCGATTAGTTTTTCGTCTACCTCTGTATCAAAAATTATCAATTATATAAAGGCTATCTATGCCTTGACTTACCGACACATGCTCCCGTGGTAGGGTCAGACTCGAACCCCAGCTTGCAGCGGCATTCATGGCTTCCATTCGTGTTGACGCAGGTCTGGTACTGGTCACAGAGATGTGTGCCTTCTACACACTCGTCGATATCTGCAAACAATAAAACAAGTCCTTGGTAAAAATCTGACAATACAAGCTTCAAAATTAAGTGCCGTACCAATTTCCTTCTCTATAAATTGTCACCTCACCATCTCTGGGACTGTGGCCTCAAACACAACCTTTTTGCAACCAAATGCATTCGTCCAGCTCTTATTTTTTGATAAATGCCCATACAAAATGATCTTAAACTGAAAATTATAATTAAAAAATACCTTCGCAGACGGTTGTCCCTCTTCTGAGTCGCATGCCGTCAGGACATTGGTTACTGAAAAGAAACAAAAAAAAAAATTTTGCTTTTTCTATGCTCATCCATCACTGTCGAAAAATATCTCAGACGTAATTTTTGACCACTTTCCTTGGTTAAAATCGAGGTGGTTTAAATCGTAGAAGACAGCCACAAGTTTTATCATCATTAATAAGTTGGGCATTTCTCCGAAGTGGCATTTTTACGTGTCCAGGCTTGAAAGTAATTGAATCAATAGTCAAATATTTCTGAATAGAATCCAGCTAATATTAACAATCTGCTTCATCTGGAGAGCTAGCATTCTAACCACCGGCGAAAGTAGACGTAGGATCATGGCTTGTGGGTAGACTTATCGGAGCTTCGTTCGTCATTTCGTGGATATGGTTAGGTATTTTCTTGAATTTGGTGGAGCAATTTGTGTTGTTCAACGTTCTCTCCATAATAGAAAACTGTATATCAATACAATTTTAGAATGTATTGATAAGCACTGTTATACAATACAATACAATACAACAACACTTTATTGCACACCAACAAGAAAAATATTACATGAGAAATCTTAAATTAAACAATGGTAGACAATAGGCGGTCTTATCGCTAAAGAGCGATCTCTTTCAGACAACCTTTGGGTAGCGGAGAAAACAAAATTAAACAGAAAATAGTAGGTGGTGAGATAAGAACTTCAATTATACATACAAAATATTAGACAGATAGGTCATACACTTACACAAATAAGTATCTCTATATATAAACATACATAAACGTACATACATACAAAAGGGAAGAATGAAAAGAATATCACAGCTAACATTAGACTTATAATGAAAAACGACAGCATAGAATTATAAAAGGATTAGGCTACGGTAGAGACAAATAGTGGTCTTTTAGTTTATGTTTAAAAATTGCCAAAGTTTTAGCTTGCCTTAGATCCAGCGGAAGCGAGTTCCACAGTAAAATAGCTTGCACAGTAAAAGAATTAGAATAAAATTTTGACTTCGATGCCGGAACAGTGAGTATACAATTTTGAGCGGACCTTGCAGATTTGAGGTAACTAAAACGATCTTTAAGGTAGCGGGGAGTTGCAGGGTTAAAAAGAATATTATAGAGAAGTGAAAGTGTGTGAAAGTTACGACGAAGACGAAGAAGAAGAAGTTATAGTGTAGCATTGTAGACTAACTATGTATAGTAGAATAACGCACCGTTTCCTTTCCCGTGCGGGTTGACAGCTGTATTGCCCCAAGAGGTTGATGCAGAACAGCTCTCCGCAGATCTGATCGTCTTCGCATTCGTTGATATCTGCAAAGCAAATTTTAAAGTTACAGGATTTTAGGAATAATAAAAAATAAGAATCCTTGAAATTATAAGAACCTGGTCCTCTAGCATAAGGATTTAATCTACTGTCACACGTGACTGTGGCGTGACATATACTATCTGTCAAATTCTTAACGATGCAGAGCGAGAGAGACAAGTTATTCCGAGTGGCGAGACAAGCGATGTCGCCGCAAAATATGCTATCCTTGCTGAACCGACACTTCTAGAAAACAACTGGATGATCCTCAAACATCTGAACAAATCATCTAAAAGAACAATGTTATTATTTTGCAATAAGGTTTACAAAGTTTATTTTATTTGAATAAATTAATGAATTTCTGTCAGAAATTTAATTTTAAAGCTTTATAGTCGACAGTTATTTTCTTTAAACATCCATCAAAAAGAAGATTCTAAAGAGATTCGGTAGTATTGCTTTATCTATGACAGAGTTTCTAGGACCACCTTCTGACTCCATCATCAGACCAGCACCATGGTGCCATATTAAAGTATTGTCTTGCTAAGTAGGTATGCAAAATTTCAGCTCAATCGGTTGAAGATATCTCCTTCAAAATTAACTTTCAAGATTCCACCCGAACAAACAAGCTTTAAAAAAAACACAATACCTTCGCATCTATTAGTTCTCGGGTTGATTTTGAACCCTGGCGGGCAGTACTTGGAGGCCTGGTCCTGGCAGTAGAAGGCTCCGTGCGTGTTGATGCAGAACTGGGAGAGATGGTTGCAGTCATCTGTGTGATCAGCACACTCGTCCACGTCTGGAATATTAAATGGTTTTGTTCCACCTTATTGTCAGTTCGCAACTTTCATTACAAGTTGGTACACTAGTCCTATAGTTAGTGGCCAAAATAATTCTGGAGTGGAGGCCACGAATCGGTAAACTTAGTGTAGGGCCTGTCACAGGGTGGAGCGATGACAATCGTAGGACACCGGGTGGTAACTGGAGGAGGAGACCTGAAAATCAAGCTCAGTGGTGTGCTATGGGAGAGTCCTTTATCCAGCAGTGGACTGATAGGGGCTGATGATGATGAGTTAAATTGTTGTTATGAGAAGTTAAATTGTGATTTTCGGGTAATTAGTGAGCGCGTTTACTTTGTCTTTAAAGAAATTAGAATACTATAGGGCAGGTAATGTAAATGGGCTAGTTAAAAAAAACCTTCGACGATACTAAGTCATGCAGAGCCATCAATCTACTTTAAAGAGCATAACCACAGTGCCCAAATTTTTTAATCAAATATTTGGGCCAAGCACTACTCAACGTCCACCTACAAGGTGGACAGATGACCTTATAAAGGTCGCCGGAAGGCGCTGGATGCAGGTCGCTTCCAACCGGTATATATGGAAGTCCAAAGGGGAGGCCTATGTTCAGCAGTGGACGTCCTATGGCTGAGATGATGATGATGACTACTCAAAAGCCTCCTTGCCCAACGGTTATCGATTGTACGAGCAAGTGGTTGCAATGCCCACGATCAATTAAGTTTGTTAAACCCTTGGTAAGCAGCGTATAGTGCCTTTTCATACTCTGCTTTATGCTATTACTATGGAAAGACGCTGTGCACTAGCTATAGCATCTAATAAGAGACCAACCCTCTTCGTACGTGTACGACGTCGACAATGTTGGGTTGGGTTGGTCCCACGTATCATGAATATAATATCTAGGTACTTAATCTCACCATCACACTGCTCATCCGCGCCCGTCTTAAACCCTGTAGGGCACCGCTCCTCGACGGGAGGCCTGGGCCTGGTGGGGAGGCTGGCGGGGTCGCCCAGCACTCCTCCACACTTGTAGCCTCCTATCGTGTTCTCGCAGAGGTAGGAGGGGCACGGAGGAGTCGGAAGGAGACACTCGTTGATATCTGGAATAAAAAAGGTCTCAAGGTAGCGATCCCAAGATCATTCATAGGTAAGCTGCACTCATTGGCACGGTAGTGCACCAGCGGATCCCACCCGTGCTCTCGAGACAACGTCATATCATAACTACCTACATAATAATCTTATACAGATCCACAAACTCCCCAAATTTTCATTGTCCGAAAGTATTTTTTTTCCTGAAAACTGCAATATGAGAAATGAAAATGTTCTTTACTTTTGAATTATACAGATATTCCTGGAATGGACTAAGTGGCTTACCGTCACACGCGTGGTTCACCAGATTCCTCGCGAATCCTGGAGGACACTGGCCCTTCTCCAGTGGACTGTGGCCTTTCACCGGGATGCACTTGTATGAGCCGTGGACATTGTAGCACTTCGTGCCGGGGAGACAGACAGGCGGGTCCAGGGCGCACTCGTCTGTGTCTGAAAATACCAAAAGTTATAAAGGTTAAATCCTTCCCACGTAGCACAAAGGCTGCATAAGAGCTTGTATATACCTTATACGACACAGATGAATTAATAAAAAAAAATATAAAAAAATTGGGGCTCCCATATACCTAACAAACGAGATCGGATGCTTAACTTTGCACCTCATTTGTATGCACCATACATTACCAAAGTAGAGGGTTTTAGCCTTACCTTGGCAACTCTTCCCATCAGCCATGAGCTGGTATCCTCTTTTGCAGGAACACTTGACGTCTGTTCCGCCGTTATCGTAACATTTATGCTGGCATGGGTTGCGAGGTTTGCAGCGGTTTTTCTCCACCTGGAATCAAGAATCATTCATGAAAAATCAAAAAAGAACCATACATCACAGTGTCACCTATCTAAAACTGTAATTTTTTGTTTTCCATCTGTAGCGTTACGCCAAATTTTCAACTGTCCGAAAGCCATTTTTTCCAAAACTGTTAATTTTCAGAATTATTATAAAACAAACGTAACCTAACCTAATAGGTTCTTTAAAAAGATGTTTATAAAATCCTGAAAATATTACAGGTTTCACGAAAAGAATACTTTTGGACCAATTAAATTTTGGCGAAACGTTACAGATGGGAAACAATGTCTAGGAGTTGAAATAGGATAAATAGTTGAGATAGATGCATTTTTGGTCGGACACTACTAAAAGCCTGAAGATGCCAGAACAACTTACCTCTTTACAATTCCTCCCATCAGGCATAAGCATATACCCCGGGTTGCACTGACACTTGTACGACCCAGGTACTGGGATGCAGTGGTGGGCACACAGCTCGTTTGGCGCATATTCCTCGCACAATGATGATACTTCTGCATTAATACAATTTCAATGATGAGACTTCTGCATACAATAATGTTTGGTTAGGGTTCTGGAAAATCTTACAAAACATTATCATTGGTTTGTAGACACGCACACATAAAACCAAAACCGGCTTCATTCTTCGCAAATAATATATGTTTATGAAGACTATCGTTCTAGGCGTATTTTAAACGCTGGTATAAAACAATTAATAGATTCTCTTTAATGTAAATATGTAGTACTAGGAATAGCACCCGCGGAACTTTATGACATAACATCTCTCACTGACAAGTAATTTAGACATTGGTATCTAAACTTGTTATAGTAATTTAATATGTGAATGTAGATAAAGTAATCTATATACATAATTAGGCCTTAAACTTAAAACATTCCTGTGATCTTATTATGAAACTCGCCTTTGACTCGTTTCTACACTCGTGGTTTAAAGCCTCCCATTATGCAACAGTTGCATAAACTACTATTATACATGGAGTGTTATACACTTGTACTATTATCTATTCTATGGCTATACTGTGAATTATTTTTTTTACCTTCTATGGGACCTGTTAGTGAAACTCCAGTATTTCCAGTGACAGTTTGGTTTAAAGGTTCTATGTGCTCCTTCTTGTTGTGGTCTACGACTTTCTGAAAAAAACGATGATAAGAATCATTTTGGAGTCCGAATCTACTAACATTTGTCACCTGCAAACAATGCCATATCTTTCGTAGACGTAGGTACTTCACTACTGTTTTAAATCCAAATTATGACTTGAACACCGCTAAGTCTAAGAAGAATTTATATGTATAGCTATTGGATAAGTGTTTCGATTCTGTTAATGATTTCCTTGATTATAATGATGATATATATATTTATAATGACACGATTAGGTGGTTATTGGTATGGAGCGAACTTTGACGGTCATTTCTGACTTTTAGAGCAGTCCTATATAGACATTTCATCCCAATAAATAACAGGATCGATTGCTATCCTCAAATAATTGTCTACACGCCTATTGGAATTCGGCCTAAACATGTCAATAAACCCAAAATTACTCCTGTGTCGCGGAGATAATCCCATTAGCGGGTTATACTCCCACACAAAGTCCAACTCACTGGTAGTGAGTGAGGGTTAACCAGCCCAGGGGGCCTATGATGGTTGCGTTTATCACGTGATAAATAAGTGACAAAGCATCTGTCCCTTGCACTCGCAATTGGTCAAAACGTGACGGATGCTTTGACACTTATTTATCACGTGCTAAACGCAACCATCATAGGCCTACTGATACTGTTCAAGTTATGTCTAATAATAATAAGTTTCTGTCAAAAATGACATTTTAGTGGCAAGCTTTTATAGCCGACTGTACTTTTCTTTGGATATCCATCGAATGCTCACTGAGACGATTCTAAAGAGTCCAAGCTCGGTAGGATTGCTTTTTCTATTATAGAGTTCCTATGGCCACCTTCCGGCTCCATCATCAGATCAGCCCCATGGTACCATATTATTGTATGGTCATCAAAGTTAAGTAAGTATGCAAAATTTCAGCTCTATCGGTTGACGATATCTGCTTCAAAATTGAGTTGCAAGATTTCACCCGAACAAACATACTTTAAACATACCATGCAAGTTAAATAAAAGCTTGTAAAATTGGTTGTCTGAAAAGTCGTCAATTTTACGCGATAATGATAACGTCATAAGAAAACATTGATGAAAAATTGCATACTTTTATGAATTGTATGCCGGCCGATGGAGTGGAAGAAGCCGAACGCTTAGGCCGATCGTGCCTCTCTGTCGCTTGCTCCGCGCTCTCGCTTGCACGCTCGGCTCAGGCGGAACGTGACAATGAGTCATGCTTTTTCGTGCGTGCAGTCGGCGTTCATCGATTTATAAGACGTTATCACGTCATTAAAAAGTTATTAAATTGTACCTACCACACAGCATTGCTTAAAGGCGTCTCCAGCGACCAACTCGTCCTGGCTGTCTCCTGTGGGTGCGGCACACGCCTCTCTGCCTCGGGCAGCATCCTCCGTCCCTCTCTTACATTCGTTGCAGCACGTCTGTAAGAAAGGAATGGTGTTTCAGTGTGACTTGTAAAGCGCTAGAAGCAGTGCGGTATTTACCCCTTAAGCCCATAATGCCCGGGCCTAGGGGTAAATACGGCACTGCACCATACTTATGTTCATCTTATTAATCACTTAAAATACTACTACTATTTAATTTGCTGAAAATCGTTTCGAGCGGAGTGGGCAAGTCCGGGCCTGGCTAGAAGTTGCGGGACACTGCGTTCGCGGCGGATAAAAATGGACAAAGGCTATCTTCTTTATTGCTTCGGCGTGGTCAAGCAATGTCTATTTCATGCTTTTATTGCGTGCAGTCGAAAATAAGTAGAAAAATCTAATTTTCCGCGTGAATTTTGTAAATAGTAGTTTTTGAAACAAAAATTATCAATGAAAATTCAAACTATAGGTTTCTAATATATACCAATAAATCCCAATAGCCCTATTCTAGGTAGTAATAGCAATAATATGTAAAGAAACATGTTTGATCATAGAGAAAAACGTCTAAAACAATCAGCATTTTAAAAGGAATAAGGCCTCTTATGTTAAGCCGGTTAAGATTGCTCCTCTTAAAGTTTAAGAGGCTATTTACTCCCCTCTTGAAGAACCGGATACTGTAGCCCCTGGGGAACACCTCGGCATGCTCTTTTCACACGCGGAGCGTTCGCGTTAGGAAATTTCTCTGGAACCGGAACCGCACATTTGATCAATGCTGAATAACAACTGTATTGATGCCGAATCGTGACTGCATCCCAATAGTAGCGAGACACAATCGTGTTCACGTGTGCGAGGGTCTATGACCAGCGATATATGGTGACAGTATAGCAACCTTTTTACGACTAAATCGCTGCATATAAGAAACCGCCGCGAATTTAGATGAAACTTCACACTTAGTGTTCACGACGGAATCATAATAAAGTAATTGCATTTGTATAAACTTAGCTATAAGATAATTTCCTATTAGTTTTACGTGTCCTTTTTATAAAAAATACTTTTTGCCCCGCCTATTTCTTACCCCATAGCTCTAAGATATGTAGGATAGATAAAATGTGATATTACATAATAATATAGGGTAAACAAATGAATAAATAAAGTAAATAAACTCGGTAACTAAGGTAATTGCAAAAGGTAAACAAAGCCACGTGGTGCTCATTGCGCATGCGCGAAGCATCGCGTGATCAGGTACGGGAGGGGAGCGCGGGACGCGGCCCCTCACTGCGGGACGAAGGGGGCGAGGCAGGGAAATATGCCGTGCACGAAAATCGACCGCCAATTCGTTCCCCGCAGCCGCACATGCATGATTCTTATTAGAAATTAAGTAATTAGATGTAAGTAATGTAATTAGGCATAAGAGTAGTACGTAAGTTTTGTAATTGAGAAAATATAATAAAGATTGGCCCAAGGGGGGTGGGGTACGGAGTGAGAGGGGCAGGGACCGGCCGCCGGTATAAAGGTGGGCGCGGCTCCCCATACATTCACTTTCGATCGAGCCCTCACCAAGAAGCAAAACTAAGAAGAAACTCCGAACCCCGCCTCGCCTGCAGCCTCCTTTCATCAAGCAAGAAGCATTTTCACTGAATCCCTGTCCGTCAATCAACCCACTAAGAAAAAACTAATCTCTACAGTCCATTGCTCCACGTGGCCACGCGCCACATTGTTGGTCCTATCGGAAGCCGGATCACTGAAGCATCAAGATGGTGAAAACCAGAAGCACGAAAAATTAAGAAAATGCCGGCGAAGCGGGGGCCACTTCGGAAGAACAGGGGAGCTCATCGGAAGTCACCACGCGCACCGAGTCTACAGAGCGCACAACAAGCACAGAAGAAACGGGGACCACACAGACGTCCGGCTCCACCACTGTCACCTCGGATACCGGTACCCTCACCGGGACCGAGGTGACGAGCCGGTCGGTCCCCGGAGGGCCGGCAGACACGTCGGGCATCACGGCGACGCCCGCCAGCACGCCGGCACCAAGCAACATAGCAGAACCTACAAGAAGAGGATCGGCACTGCTAATGCCACCACCGCCTGCCGTACGGTCACTGAAGCCGGCTCGGTCAAACCGATCCAAGGCCTCCAGCAAGAGACTCCTCGCGGAGTTGGAGGCCAAGGAGAGGTTAGCTGAGCTGGAGCTACAGCAGATCCGTGCGCAGGCGGAATTAGAAAAAATCAGACAAGAGCGAGCGGCAGCATCAGAGCCGTCGGATTCCGAACAAGAAGATGTGGACGAAATGGCATCGCAGTGGGTCGAAGAATGGCTCGACAAGCGGCAGCAACAAGAAGCAGTGGCAGAACAACAAATCCAGAACGAAGAGGCAACGCGAGAACCGGCCGCTCGCGCACAAAAAAAGCACGCGCGTCATTCCCGCCCCGCCCCGCTGGACGTCTCGTCATTGGCTGCCGCGTTAACCGAAGCGATACAAGTCAGCAAGTCAACTAGAAAATACATCACGGAATTGCCGCCCTTCAGCGGCCTCAGCAGCGAGTGGCTGCAATTCAAAGCCACGTACAACGAAACAGCATCAAGTTTTTCGCCGAACGAGAATGTGGCGAGAATAAGAAAAAGCCTCAAGGGGGCCGCCCAAGAAGCCGTCAGCGCCCTCCTCATCAGCCAGCCGCACCCAGATGACGTCATCACCGCCCTCGAAAGAAGATTCGGGCGACCCGACGCCCTACTACTGGCAGAATTAGAAAAAACGAAGACGCTGCCACGCCTCACTGACAACGCGCGCGACCTTTGCGTGTTTGCCAGTCGAATCGCCAACACCGTCGCTACAATCAAACTACTGAAGCGGGCCCACTACCTTCACAACCCTGAGGTAGCGCGGCTCATCGTCGACAAGCTCACGCCCATACTACGCAGCAAGTGGTACGACTACGCCGAGAAGCATGAAAACGCGCCCGAGTTAGAAAAAATCGCGAAATTCCTGAATAAAGAAGCCGACAAATGCGCAGCCTACGCACCGCCCGAACAAGCCCATATGCAGCAAGAAAAACGGCCGACCCCGAAGAGAAGGCCGGAGCGCACGTATGCAATTAGCACCGAAGAAAGAAAAATTAAGAAAACTGTCGACGCTACGTGCCCGCTGTGCAAAAATGAAAACCACCAACTGCCGAAATGTCCGCGCTTCCTCAAGGCGGACACGAACGAGCGGTGGGAGACTGCCAAAAAGAACCACATCTGCTACCGCTGCCTCGTCGACCGACATCATCGCTTCGACTGCAAGGCCAAACCATGCGGCCGCGACGGGTGCCCAATGCGTCATCACAACCTCCTGCACCACGACAGAGCCACCACTGCCGCCGCCGCACCTCAGCCGCCACAACAAAAAGAAGAAGTGGCCGCCACAGCTGTCACACAAACCACGGCAGCGGTCACCGGCGGGAGGCGGGCATATCTCAAAATCGTGCCCGTCGTCGTCCGCGGAACCTCCGCCTGCATCGACACATATGCAATGCTGGACGGGGGCAGCACCGTCACCATCATCGACGCAGCCTTGGCCGAAGAGCTCGGCCTCGATGGGCCCGCAGAACCAATGTGGGTCCAAGGCGTGAGCGGCACCGAAGTATCAAACGAAAACAGCAAGCGAGTGGGCTTCAACATAAGAGGAAAACACGAACGCGACGAACTACGGGTCGAGAACGCGCGCACCATCGCGCGCCTAGACTTCACCACACAAACAATCGGCGAACACGAACTGCGCGGCTGCCATCACCTAGAAGAAATCAAGAACGAGCTCACCTACCACAAAGCAACGCCGAAAATACTCATCGGTCAAGACAATTGGGAACTACTGGTGTCGCTCGACATGAAGAGGGGCAGACGCGACCAGCTGGTGGCCTCCAAAACACCGCGGCTGCCGCACCTCACACGCGGCAGTCGTGGCCTTTTGCTGCGCACACGTCACGGGCACGAAACAAGACGAACGACTAGAAGAAATGATGAAGAATTACTTCGCGCTCGAATCACTATCCATCGAACCAAGAAAACAGAAAAGCGATCCCGAGCTGCGCGCTTTACAAATACTAGAAACCAGAAGCCGCCGCCTACCAGACGGACGCTTCGAGACGGGGCTACTATGGCGCGACGAAAACACCGACGTGCCGAGCAACCGCCACGACGCGCTCAAACGCCTGCTATCACTAGAAAAGAAACTCGATCGCGACGAAAATCTTAAGAAACAATACGAAGAACGCATCGAAAACTTGCTGTCGTCGGGCTACGCCGAGCGCGCGACCGCGCCCCCCGCCGGGCGCACCTGGTACCTACCGCACTTCGCCGTGTGCAACCCCGAGAAGCCCAAGATTCGAGTAGTTCACGACGCCGCGGCAAAAACAAGAGGACGCAGCTTGAACGATATGCTGCTGCCCGGCCCCGACCTGCTCCAATCACTGCCGGGAGTCATCATGCGCTTCCGCCAGCACGCCGTGGCCGTCTCCGCCGACATAAAGGAGATGTTCATGCAGATAAAAATACGACAAGAAGACAGAGACGCGCTTCGCTTCCTGTGGCGAGGTAGCGCCCGAAACGTCGAGCCCACCGAATACCGCATGACCTCCGTGGTGTTCGGCGCCTCGTCGTCGCCGTGCACAGCGCTCTACATAAAAAACAGAAACGCGCAAGAACAATCGAACGAGTACCCACAAGCTGCCGACGCGATCGAGAGGAACCACTACATGGACGACTACCTCCAGAGCTTCAACACACTACAAGAAGCGAAGAAAATAACACGAGAAGTCGACTACGTACACAAGAAGGCCGGCTTCCAGTTGCGCGGGTGGGCCGCTACCAACCGCGCCGCCCTACACGACATCGCCGATCAACACAAACAAGACCCCGCCCCCACGATAGAAATTGGCGGGAACGAAACAGAAAAAACGCTCGGCCTGCTGTGGGACACGCGACACGACTGCATCGGTTTCCGGCTGAACACAAGGAGAGCCCCGCCGGAAGTACTAGAACACCGGCGCGCACCAACGAAAAGAGAAGCCCTCAGCATCATCATGTCCCTGTTTGACCCGCTCGGCCTCGTCTCGCCCTCCACCACGCCTGCAAAGCGCATCATGCAAGACACGTGGCGATACAACACCAGCTGGGACGAGCCAATACCAGAAGAGCTGCACGGGCGATGGTACGAGTGGCTACGCCAACTTCATAGCCTAGGTGACCTAAAGATACCTAGATGCTATGACACGGCACCCGCAGCGCGCTACGAGCTACACACATTCGTCGACGCAAGTGAGGAGGCCTATGCCTCCGCCGTTTATTGGCGAATGACGCGCGCCGACGGCTCCATCAACGTCGCGCTGGCTGCAGGAAAGAGCCGCGTGACGCCGAACAAACCCATCTCCGTGCCACGCCTGGAGCTGCAAGCGGCCGTCCTGGGTGTGCGATTGGCGAAAGCAGTCGCTGACGAGCACGACTACGAAGCGACACGCAAGGTGTACTGGAGCGACTCCCGCACGGCGCTAGCCTGGATCCGCGCCGAGCCACGAACATACAAAACGTTCGTCGCGCATCGCCTTGCTGAAATAGAAGATTACACAAAGAAAAACGAGTGGCGGTGGCTACCCTCCGGCGAGAACGTCGCGGACGACGCCACGCGCGCGACGCCGGCCGACTTCGGCGAAAAACACCGCTGGTTCGTCGGCCCGCCTTTCCTGTACGAGACCGAAGCAGCTTGGCCCGTCGAACAAAAAATAGACGTCCCACTGACCGGCGAAGAAAAAGAAAAAACACAAGAAAATTGTCTCGCGCTGGAAACACAACAAGAAAAACACGCTTACTTACCCGAAATTGAACGCTTCTCCAAGTGGACAAGATTGCTACGAGCGACGGCACGCGTACTGCAGTTCGTCGACCTGTGTAAGAAAACCCTAAAAAGAAGCCCGGCCGCCCAAGTCGTCGCCGCCGCTCGACGCAAACGCACGCGCGCTAACACAACGCGCGACGAGACGTGGGGCGCGCCCGGCCGCGGCACGGCGCCCGCCACCCGCACCTCGCCCACCGCAACCGAAGAAAACTCGCTTATTACACTAGAAGCGAGTTATTTACATCGGGCGGAGCAGCTGTGGGAACGCGCGTCGCAGGAAGATCACTACAAGGAGGAGCGGGAACGTATAAGAAAAAATCGCGCGCCCAACAAAGAAGACCGGCTCGCGAAGTTAAGTGTTTTTCTCGACGAAAATGACGTCATACGGCTAAAGGGAAGAATAGCGGCCGCCGGCGGCATACAAGAAGATACAGTACGTCCAGTTGTGCTACCCGGCAAACACCCGTACACAAGATTGTACATAGCCTATGTACACGAGAGGCTACACCACGGCAGTGCGGAGACAGTTGTCAACGAGCTACGTCAACGTGTCCACATAACGAAAATCCGACCCGCCGTTAAAGAAGTTATAGCGCGATGTGCTAAGTGCCGCCTAAGAAAAGCGAAGCCGGCGGCGCCCTCTACCGGCGACCTGCCCGCGGCGCGCCTGGCCCACCACGTCCGGCCCTACACCTACACAGGGCTGGACTACTTCGGCCCCATAGAAGTCACGGTGGGCCGTCATAGAGAAAAACGATACGTCGCGCTCTTCACCTGCATGACGTCGAGAGCCGTACACCTGGAAATAGTTGCGTCACTCAGTACTGACGCGGCTATCAACGCGCTCCGCCGTTTCATCGCACGAAGAGGCTGCCCGACGGAGCTGTGGAGTGACAATGCCACAGCCTTCCGGGCCGCGGACCGCGGGCTCGCAGAAGCCATGAAGACCGCCGCCACAGCGCGCCGCATCAGCTGGCGTTTCCTGCCCCCCGCCGCACCCTTCATGGCCGGGGCATGGGAACGCATGGTGCGCACGGTGAAGGACGCCCTCCGCATCACACTGCAGGAGAAGAGCCCCAGCGACGAGACGCTGCTCACCCTGCTGGCGGAGGCCGAAGCGACCGTGAACTCGCGCCCGCTAACCCATGTGGCCGTGGGTCACGACGACCCGCCGGCCCTGACACCCAACATGATCCTGCTCGGGCCCGACTGCTACAACCCGGCCCCCGGCACGTTCACCGAGGAAGACGTGAACGCGCGCCAGCACTGGAGGCGCGCCCAGCAACTCGCAGACACCTTCTGGAAACGCTGGGTGCGCGAGTACCTGCCCTTACTCCAGCACCGGCGGGAGCCCTTGAGCAGCGGAGTCAGCCCAGCAGTTGGAGACGTCGTGATCATCTGTGATTCCAACCTGCCACGCAACACGTGGCTCCGCGGCAAGGTGACGCAGACCTACCCTGGGAGAGACGGCGAGGTTCGAGTCGTCGACGTGACCACCAGCAGAGGACACGTACTACGGCGGCCAACCAAGAAGATCGTCGTGCTACCAGTGGACTCGCGAGGCGACGGTGGGAGAATGTTCACGACGGAATCATAATAAAGTAATTGCATTTGTATAAACTTAGCTATAAGATAATTTCCTATTAGTTTTACGTGTCCTTTTTATAAAAAATACTTTTTGCCCCGCCTATTTCTTACCCCATAGCTCTAAGATATGTAGGATAGATAAAATGTGATATTACATAATAATATAGGGTAAACAAATGAATAAATAAAGTAAATAAACTCGGTAACTAAGGTAATTGCAAAAGGTAAACAAAGCCACGTGGTGCTCATTGCGCATGCGCGAAGCATCGCGTGATCAGGTACGGGAGGGGAGCGCGGGACGCGGCCCCTCACTGCGGGACGAAGGGGCCGAGGCAGGGAAATATGCCGTGCACGAAAATCGACCGCCAATTCGTTCCCCGCAGCCGCACATGCATGATTCTTATTAGAAATTAAGTAATTAGATGTAAGTAATGTAATTAGGCATAAGAGTAGTACGTAAGTTTTGTAATTGAGAAAATATAATAAAGATTGGCCCAAGGGGGGTGGGGTACGGAGTGAGAGGGGCAGGGACCGGCCGCCGGTATAAAGGTGGGCGCGGCTCCCCATACATTCACTTTCGATCGAGCCCTCACCAAGAAGCAAAACTAAGAAGAAACTCCGAACCCCGCCTCGCCTGCAGCCTCCTTTCATCAAGCAAGAAGCATTTTCACTGAATCCCTGTCCGTCAATCAACCCACTAAGAAAAAACTAATCTCTACAGTCCATTGCTCCACGTGGCCACGCGCCACACTTAGATAGATCATACATTGAAACATGGGTTACTTAATTCCCAGTTACACATGGAAATGGAAAGCCACGGTTTAATGCTAGTGTAAGAATAACTAAGACTATTGAAATAAAGATGTTGACAGTGACATAATTTGCTGCAACTTTAATCTCTTCATTACACCGTTATTGTGTCAATATTACCGTGTTATAAAAGGTCCTATGTTATTAGATACAGCTTGGTTGTGCCGCCCTTCTCTGTAAGAAGTAGTATTATCTAGAAACAGATAAGGATCCCCAATTACCCAGTTTCAATGTTTGCTTAACCGATACTAATATACGAGACCGTAATTTTTGGTGGTTTGGTAATACAAACTATAGTAATATTATAGTAGTTTATCTTAAGCCGTACATGGAGGCACGGTAGTGCCACCGCCAAGACAAGCCAAGCGCAGCACAAGGGCACTACTTACCTACTTTTTCTCGAAGCGCTTCGTTGTTTTTTAGGGTTTCGTACGCAAACGGAACCCTATTACTAAAACCTGTCTGTCGGTCCGTCTGTCACCAGGCTGTATCTCATGAACCGTGATAGTTATACAGTGGAAATTTTTACAGATATTTTATTTCTGTTACCGCTATTAGAACAAATACTAAAAACAGGATAAAATAAATATTTAAGTAGGGATCCCATACAACAAACGTGATCGGTTGATTTTAGATACTGTAGTAACCAATAACCAACGGGAGATTTGTAACCCTTATCTTGGCTGCAGAAATGGTCCTATAGTTCCTAATAACCTACGAAAGACTTGTGACTCTCACCTTGGCTGCACCGATGATGCCGTCACACCGCTGCGTACTTGTAAAGATGTCCACACCAGTGTCGCACTCTTTCTTCTTTCTGAAACAACAAATATCTACGTAAGTACTTGTCCAATACCACAGTCCAATACATTTGTCATTTAATTAGTCAAAGGGTATTAAGAGGCCTTATTCCTTTTAAAATGCTGATTGTATTAGACATTTTTCTTTATGATCGAACATGTTTCTTAAAATATTATTGATGTTATTACTAACTAGAACAGGGCTATTGGGATTTATTGGTATATATTTGAAACCTACAGTTTGAACTTTTCGTTGATAATTTTTGTTTTAAAAACTACTCGAAGCTGCCAAAATTCTCGCGGGAAATTTGTTTTTTCAACTTATTTTCGGCTGCAAGCAATGAAAGCATGAAATAGCTATGTTAGTACCTAGAACTCGGGAAAAAGTATTATTCACTTCAAAAATTCAGTTGAAATTATCAATATATTTGTCATAATATGAAAATATAAATTTTATTTATAAATGATACTTACATTATAAATGAGTTATTTTTAAAAGTTGTTTAATAAATGTTGTTCACTTTGAGGGGTAGAATCTATGTTTTAATTTATTGCTCCTGTTACGGGGCCCACCCGGTATAGATAGATTTATTACATGCATTTTGATAAGGGTTATTATGTTTCCTTATGATTATTATGTTCTTTCCGCAATTATTTCGTCGTCCCAAACCATTTCTTCGAACCAGATAACACGGATTCTTTGAAGTGCCCGCTTATAATAACAATCTATTGCACGTATTTGTTTACATGGTTTTTTTTTATTGATACTCAGTAATCGTGGGTCCTGGGGGTTATCGGGAAATAATTAGTGAGAAACGAGATAACAGACAGAAATAGATTTAGTGTTAGATCATTTTAACTGCAAGTAGCACAACTGAGACACGCGACTTTTTCTCGCCTAGAAATATTACCTGTTTCTTTCTTCACAGTACTGTAAAAGAGAGGGATGGGCGATGCTATGTCGCGCGACAAGTTGTGCTAGACAGGCTGGTGATGCTGTGAGCGAGTTTTTTTTTTGTTTTTTTAAGCCCCCATATTTCCGCCATTTTTTTATTAAAAAACACTGAATCGACACAAAACTATATACTTATCGAACTTAAACTGACAAAATTTTATGACAATCGGTCAATAATTGCGGCCTTAAGGCGAGAACACGTGGAGAGCATCTGGACATCCAAACATACGAAAGAATTTTGGACCAAGCTGAAATGGAGACGGCTCGCTCCCTCGGTAGATTATTATTTCATTCGTATGTATACCTATAGCTGTGATTAAAATATTACTCTACCGGACCAGCATGGTAGTGTCCTGACAAGGCACCATTGGTTTCTTGTCAGTTGCCATTGCGACTTGGGCTGCCCTTTTTGCTTACGATCAGGCGAAGTAGAGCCACTATATTGTGCAAAAAAAAGCGGGCTATATCGTCTCCTAAGAACCCAGCAGGTTTAGCATACATTGTCACGCGACTTAGCATCACCTGTCTTGCTCGCACGGTATTGAAAGGAAAGTGAAAGCTAGTATTTGTCGCAGAGTAGGTACGTTAAGTTTGCACCTAGGCCTATGATGGTTGGGCACGCACGCACGCACACACGCACACACATACATACATAATTACAGGTCAAACTAAGAACCTCCTTTTTTGAACTCGGTGAAAGAAAGCACTTACTGAAAGTATTCCTTGCAACACTGGTCCATCGTCAGCAGACACAGCTGCCCAAAGTGTGGGGGCACGGAAGGTGGAGATGATGACGAGCAGTCCTCGGACGAGTGCAGTCTGCCGTATGCTGTGCCCTGGCTGCAGCATAATTGGGTAATGCGGGCAATGTCATCTTCTAAGGACCCTGGAAGCGAAATGATCAGGTAAGTAGGTCGATCATACAATTCACTCTTGAGTTAATTAAGAGGCCTTATTCCTTTTAAAATGCTGATTGTTTTAGACGTTTTTCTCTATGATCAAACATGTTTCTTTACATATTATTGCTATTACTACCTAGAACAGGGCTATTGGGATTTATTGGTATATATTAGAAACCTATAGTTTGAATTTGTCATTGATAATTTTTGTTTCAAAAACTACTCAAAATTGTCAAAATTCACGCGGAAAATTTGATTTTTCTACTTATTTTCGACTGCACGCAATAAAAGCATGAAATAGCTACGTTACTACCTAAAACTCAGAGAAAAGTGTTATTCTCTTCAAAAAATTGGTTGAAATTATCAATATATTTGTGGTAATATGAAAAAAATAAATTTAACTGGAACAAGTGACAAGTTCTCAGCAAATTGAACCTAGGAATTCTAATAAAGTTTGGTAAGCTTGTTATACCGAAAAAAAAATGTATTTCCGTGGGATCAGCAGGAGCAGCGAAAGTTGGTGAGTGTTTTTGTGAGTTCTTGTTTTTTTGTGGGACCAATCTTATCTTACGGTAAACTAAGCCCATTTATTGACTTGTATACTATTATAAAATTCTAGATTTATGCTCAAAACCATATAGTTTCTGTGATTTCAGGGAAGGTTGACCGATGTTGTAGAGATGCTCGATGAGGACGGGGTGTATTTGTACCCCACTCATCCTACGGCCGGGCCGCGCCGTACCAAAACGAATCCATACTAATATTATAAATGTGAAAGTGTGTCTGTCTGTCTGTCTGTCTGTCTGTCTGTCTGTCTGTTACTTCATCACGCTTAAACCGCTGAACCGATTTACATGACATTTGGTATATAGATAGTTTCAGTCCCGGGGAAGGACATAGGATACTTTTCATCCCGAATAAATTTAGTGTTCCCGTGGGATGAGTGGGTAGCACCGCGGGGCACAGCTAGTCACTTATAATCTTATAAAGCCTTTGAACTTCAGTTACACTGCCATAATAAACTGTCTTAGTTTCCCATCGACTACGGTACCTAAAGGTACCTAAACCTAAAGGAATGGGCAGCGAAGATTTACCCATCGGAATACAGGTTGTAGCCAATCACAATAACGACCGATTGTGTCTAGCTGTTGCTGAGGAACTGGACAAGGCTTTCGGGGGCTGGGTGGAACCTAAACAGTAATGATTAATTTTTGGTGGACCATATGAGATGTACTTGAAAAATTGGGCAAGTGCGAGCCTGACTCGCGCATGAAGGGTTCCGTACCTATACATATATATATATAATCTATAACAAGTTTGTTGTATGGGAGCCCCCCTTAAATATTTATTTTATTTTATTTTTAGTATTTGTTGTTATAGCGGCAATAGAAATACATCATCTGTGAAAATTTCAACTGTCTAGCTATCACCGTTCTTGAGATACAGCCTGGTGACAGACGGACGGACGGACGGACGGACAGCGAAGTCTTAGTAATAGGGTCCCGTTTTTACCCTTTGGGTACGGAACCCTAAAAACTATAAAAACGCTAGGCTGTGCCTTTTGTAAAGGAATGTTAGGTGTGGAGAAGCACTGCGAATACCCATGGTTCGGCCAACTTCGATCAACGTCGCGAGTAGCAGGCATTTGACATTTTAACTCTTAGGCAGCGTAAGATTTAAAATTTGCCCTCAATTAGGCTGTCCGTCCATTGAAGCGGAGGAGACAAAATAATCACAGCCTTAGAGTAGTTTTTTTTAAACTACAGAACTGGCAACAGTAGCCTATAGACGCTTGCAACTCAAGAGGATTCGCACGCGTGTTGCCACCGTTTAAAAATCTGTACACTCCTTTTTTAGGGTACCCAAAGGGTAAAAACGGGACCCTATTACTGAGACTTCGCTGTCCGTCCGTCCGTCCGTCCGTCTGTCACCAGGCTGTATCTCAAGAACGGTGACAGCTAGACAGTTGAAATTTTCACAGATGATGTATTTCTAATTGCCGCTATAACAACAAATACTAAAAATTAAATTAAATAAATATTTAAGGGGGCTTCCATACAACAAACTTGTTAAAGATTATGGTGCGGAACCCTTCATGCGCGAGTCGGACTCGCACTTGCCCAATTAATTAGGGTTCCGTAGTCAACTAGGACCTTTATAGTTTCGCCATGTCCGACTATCCGTCTGTCCGTCCGTCCGCGGCTTAGCTACGTGATCATTAGTACTAGAAACCTGAAATTTGGTATGAGTATGTGTACGTATTACGCCGACAAAACGGTAAAATAAAAAATAAACTTTTTTGGGTACCTTTCGTACACCTAAAGTTTTATAGAGGGGGTTTATAGAGCTTGAAATCTTTCTCATAATTTAAACCTCTATTTCTATTGTATAGGAAGGTCAACTACGGAACCCTACACTGAGCGTGGCTCGACATGCTCTTGGGCGGTTTCTGAAGATCTCCATAGAATAGTGTACTCGTCCCTTGTATCATCATAAACTTTTGTGACTCATTGTCCTATAAGTATCCAAACCAACTGACCTTCACCACATTATCTCACCACCAATTATAATTATATCACACCAGAATTATGTCACGTCTCGACCCGTGAGACTCGACCCAATTATTTTGTCAGCTAATAAAGAAGCTATTAAAGCAATATGTTACCGATTTGCTAATGTTTTTATAACACCATAGCACCAGTACTTTCAAAAAGTCGTATCTTATTTTGGTCCAAGCAAAAACGAAATAAGTGTATATGGAGTGTGTGTAGTTACGTCGTTTAGGCTGACACGTTTTGAGACGAGATTTTTTCGAAGTTACGATGTGAATGCTACAACGCGTCCAGATGTGAGACATCTGTTGGCGAAAATGTTAAGGGGCAGACATTTTAAACGATTATTAATTTGATTTGTTTGCTTAGTTGTTCACGGTATTACGAATGGATAACCATATTTTATGCTAAATTAATACTTGGAAGCATTAGCGTAGGTATATATGGTCTAGTGCCCACCCCAGGAGTTTGGGTAATCCATAGAAATTCATGACTTCATCTCATAGGCCATGGCCAGGCCCCCCCCTAGGCCCCCCCCAGGCCCCCCCTGAAAATTAATGTTAGATACGCCAATGCTCGGAAGATGAATTGTAAACACTCAGTAAGTCCTCCTCTCCGTGACATGACAGTGCCCAACGGGTTAGCAAAAGCGAAAGTTTTTCAGTGTGTTTATGTGTATGTTTGACACTCCTTCACGCTCAAACGACTGGACCAATTTGAAAAAAAATTGGTATATAGGTAGCTGATACCTGGATTAACATATAGGCTCCTTTTTAACCCGAAAAAAATTTGTGTTCCCGTGGGATGAGCGGGTAACAATGCGTGGTGCAGCTAGTAAAAAAAAATAGATTGGATTACACTATTCCAGCGCAAAGTGCAGCGTGGGTCGGCCTACTAGATGGACGGATGACCTCATGAGGGTAGCGGGAAATCAATGGATGCGGTCTGCACGGGATCGCAGTTTGTGCCGAGTCATGGGGGAGGCCTATGTTCAGCAGTGAACGTCTGTGGCTGATAGATGGATAGACAGACGCTATTTCAAGTAGAGTGAACTTAAACATAGAACCCTCTGGCCTCGTCCACATGTGGTGAAACGTAATTAAACGAAACATGTGCTTAATATTGCTAGTGGCATTGTAAGCTATACCTCGCGGATACTTACAGTCCGACCAAAAACAGTAGAAATTAAAAATGGCAATACTGTAGTGTCCTCCCTTTCTAATCAATATAAGAAAACGGGGACGACACTACAGTATTGCCACCTTTTAATTTCTACTATTTTTGGTCGGACTGTAAAGCCTGACCAGAAATATATGAGGGTTGTCAAGAGGGCGCTATTTATAAGATTGATATGGGACCAATTTTGCAACCAATCGCAACCCCACTATAATGACATTAGTTTAAATACCTGTCAGTTCCACTATGTTAACCTCGTAATATCATTTAAAGGAATGCACTCTTTTCCTGACTGTTTTTCGTGTAGTAAACACGTGTATACACTTTAGTTATAATCTTACGTTCACGACTGTAAATGATTTCGGCATTTTCTTTGGATAATTTTCAATGTTTGTCTTTTAAAGAAAGCGCCACGAATGACATTGACATTGTTGACAAACCGTCATAAAATCATTGCCAGTGTAAGAAATTAGGTCCAGTAAAATACCGCAATATGGCGCATCCTCATATACAGTCCGACCAAAAAGAGTAGAAATTAAAAAGTGGCAATACTGTAGTGTTGTCCCCGTTTTCTTATATTGATTAGAAAGAGAGGACACTACAGTATTGCCACTTTTTAATTTCTACTGTTTTTGGTCGGACTGTATTTCTGGTCAAGCTTTACTTCTTGAAATGGCTGAAATTGTATAATTTTTTACATTTTCAAAAACTAAAATTATGTATAATTATCGAAAATGCTCACAAAATTTCATGAGAATCGTATAAATTTATGAAACATGTAATGTAATTTTTTTTTAATGTGTAAGTACACACCATATTTTTTTTGGGTTCGATTCTTGGTCACTTCCACCAGGTAACTCAATTTTAAATTTTTCTTTAAGCTTTGATCTTTGTAACAATGGTTTTCATGAGAATCGGTTGAGAAATGCGACCTGTGGGCGAGATCCGAAATTGGGACATACGAAAGAATTATTGGCCAAGCTAAAACGGTGACGCTTTGCTCGCTCGTTAAATAAGTAATCCCTAACTGAAGTGCACTGTTTTTTAAGTAAGAGGTAAATTTTGTCAGTAATTTAGATTAAAAAAAACCTTTTTTTAGGTTTTTTGTTTCTTTAATGTATTTTCTTAGGACCCGTACAAGGTCTTAAGAGGAATAATACCACTGCTCATTTTTCCATACAAATTGAAGTTTCACTACTGCTCATTTGTCCATGTACAAATCGAAGTTTCGTTCAATACAAATCGAATTTTTTTGAACTGAATGGGCAGGAAATGTTGTTTCGGACCGTTTTGATTTTTCCGCTTCTGATTATGAAATTTGTTTCCTAGGCGACTGCTTTTGGCCAAAATTCCACCGTAAACGACCGCTTAGTACACAAATCTAACACAGAACATTTCCTTCGCATATACCTAGTTTCAAAAAAATCGTGTTTAAGTTTTGTAGGAGGACACAGACGAGAACGGAACCTCGATTTGTATAACCCGGTTACGTTAAGTTTGGGCCTCATTTGCATCCGACGCCATAGGCGCAAACCAGTCTGGGAAAAGAAGGAGTGATATATCCTCTTAAAGCCCCTCAGTAGGTAAGACAGCGTGTATTATTGATATAGCCACAAACTGTAACCATGCATAGATTTTAATGCTGAACCGATATTAAAAAACAAATTGTTAAGAGGCCTTATTCCTTTTAAATATTTTTTTTTAATTTCGAGTAGTTTTTGAAACAAAAATCATCAATGAAAAATTCAAACTGTAGGTTTCAAATATATATCAATAGATCCCAACAGCCCTGTTCTAGGTAGTAACATCAATAATATGTTAAGAAATAAGTTTGACATAGAGAAAAATGTCTAAAACAATGAATAAGGCCTGCGTATTTTTTTTAACGATCGAGCAGCAATGTATTGCGTACACTTATTTCACACATTGACTTTTTATTGACAGTTTGAATAAAAATGAGATACAATGCGTGCTGAATTGTTTTATAAGGAAATATATCGTGGATTTAAATTAATTCATAGAAAAACATATTCATTAGGCCATTAGGGGCTATGTAAAGTAGTAGAAGTTGTAAAGTTTGAGGTTGTATCGAATTCAAAACGTCAGAATAGTTTTTCTTTTTAACCTTTCGAGTTTCACCGTGAGAATTCACCGTGCCACTGACGCCAAACCAAAAAAAAAAGCGCTCCAAAATCAACAGAGATTGAAAAACACAGATAGTGGTTTAAATTAGCATGTTTTTGACCATTGAAATTTTTGACGTCAATAGGCGTCGTTGGCGTCAGTGGCACGAATTCCCGATGACGTGATTTGCCGTCTTTGGCGGTCAAAGGGTTAAGGCAATCGATTGCACGTTTTGTTATAAACTAATTGCTTTCAAACTTTAACTAGATTTTAAATTAAAAATATATATATATTTACCTGTAACTTCATGATTCTCTTTTTTATGTGAATATTTATTAAGCATGTTATTATAAATTTTCGAAAACATAGGTTTGAAAAACTTTGAATTACAACAAAGTATAAACAAACAATAAATTGAAAATGTATTATTATTTTAATAATCATAATCATAACTAATATTCTAACCATGCACTCAATGCACTATTTACGCAAGAATTATCAGCAAACTTATCAATAAGTAAACAACTTACCGTAGACACTACACAGATGCACTAAAACACACAAAACACTAAATTTCATATTAAACTCCATTATGACACTTAACGGTTATCGAGAGAGTTCCATAAAAAGTTCCATTTCAATTTGAAAACGTTCGATTTTTAAATTAGGAACGCTCCATGGATCCTTGCGTGCGCTCGGGTGCGCGTGAGACGAGCTATTTCGGTCGCGTATGCACCTTCTCTGTCTTGGCAAAGATTAGTTAGTGTAGAGGCTAAACAATAATTAGAAGAGGATGTTATTATCAAATCACGATGGAAAGGTTTAACGGTTCAGAAATTTTGTTCGGTTTTATGGGTCGATATATTTTTAAGTTGGATTAATAAAAATTACTTGCTGTTGAGTTTCTTTCTGCTTTCTTCTCAGCCTTCTCTTGGGGAATTGCCTGTGGCCAACTTACTGAATATATGATTTAAAATTTAAACATTTTGTAAGTCACAGATATGAAGGTCGTTCGAAGGTCATCGCATTGACCGGTGTTTTTCTTCTTCAACCATTATTGTCTTCACAAACGTTATTAAAAGAGATAATCAGGGTTTTACTTAAGACATCGAAAGGCAGCCCCAAATCTAAATATATAGCTCATGATTTATGCGCCACACTCCGTCGTTAAGGATTACCTCAAAGTAGTTAGGTTATTTAATAATAGTGGGATACTTACTTAGAGACAATACGAGGAACAACCGACCGCAGTCTATCCGAACGTTTTTCACCCACCTACTAAATTTACAGTGCGTGAGCTGTCAGAGTGAGAGTCGCGTGTTATATCTGTCTTGCTCGTTCTTACGCGATCCAGATAAGAACATCGCAGTTTTTACCCAAACCCGAATGGCAGTCTGAGAGACGGTACTATTACTCTATTGCTTTGCAGTCTACCACAAGCCAGCCGTGATAAATAAATGACAAAGCATCCGTCCATTTTTGACAAGTATGATGGCGGCTGCACGATACTCGCGAAGTTGGCCTAGGTTGGGCGAATATGATAGTTCGCTGCAGAAACCCATACTTCGCCAACATCGATCATCTTCGCGAGTAGTGTAAAGCTAGGGTGATAATTGAGAGTGTCATTTGACATTAGTTTCTCCATTTATACCAGTGTTTCTTAACCTGTGGTCTGCGGACCCCTGGGGGTCCGCGAGCATGTGTATGGGGGTCCACAGCCTTATCCATGGACTATTTAACAATCATAAATAAATGCCACCAAAAGTCTCGTAATCGTAGCGATAACGAGACTTTTGGTGGCATTTGGTTTATTTCTGCTTTTGTTATTAAGAGGGTCCTTAAAAGTGTGCTTGATTTCCTAAGGGGTCCGTGGACAAAAAAGGTTAAGAAACGCTGATTTATACTGAATATCGTTTTGTGTAATAAAGATTAAATAAATGAATACACGCGATTGTAAAGGATGCTTTCGCATGATACACGCGAGCATCATTTACTCACGTACCTATACGTTTATTTAATACGACGTGTCGCATCTGTTCCTCGTTTACTCTGCGCAGCCTCCCACTCGTTGCAGGCTGACTCTGAGTAATGGGATGCTCAGGATGATGCACTGAACTTCAGGAGAATAAGGATGTAAGTGACTTTCACTTTCATATACCGTTAACACATTTCCTCCTTCAGTTATCGGTAATAGTCTACCCCAGGGCCTAAATACTTAGCTTATATCGCGTTTATCTTCATATGGCTATTTATTATTCAGTATAATTAAAAAGTAGGTCTTGAATCAATTAATTATCGCCCAATAGGGGTTTAGAAACCCACGGCATAATGCGGAATTTTAGTGGTACTATTTATCTAACGACATTTTTTTGGCAACTGACGTTGAAATTCGGTGAATGTCACTGTTGTAAACAAAGAGGAAATAAGTATTCCGCAAATTTCAAGTAATTTTAGCGTAATGAAGCCAAAACTATCCACAGTGATGAAAGCCAAGTTTTTCTCAATAGGATTCAGTTTTTATTTCGCAAGAAGAACGAAGGATTGAGCAGCATTCCGGTAAACAATGTTTTGAATTTGGTTAACTGACAAATCGCTATTGAAGGTTAATAATGCAAATATAAGACATAATGCACATTATTGCCATATGAAAGCTGTTTGTAGCGCCACTATCCCTGGGCCGGACACTTCGCACCTTTAGAATTATAGTGTCCTAATTCAAAATCTTGTAGTTTCAGAATTAGGTCTTTTTAATTCTAAATATGTTATTATTTTTTTTTTTTTTTTTATTTATTGAAAGGGCTTTGTCGCTAAGCGACCACATCGCCCCGTAAAAACAGTTTACAAACAAAATACAACAAGGAAACAAATAAATCACTACTTAGGAACAACTAACGCTAAATCGGCTAGATTGTACAGCATTTCAGCTTCATCTGATATGGGCGAAGCCAAAATGCTGTTCACAAGACCGACTTCAAAGGAATTATTATTAAAATATTTAGATCTCACCAAATCGTTCCGAACACACTCCATCAATATATGTAGAACATCTTCAACCACTCCACAATCATCAAATATGTTATTGAAAATGGAAGTATCGACGATTTTGAATTAGGTCACTATAATTCTAAAGGTGCGACTTGTTAGGCATAAGTTTTGACGCATGTAGTTATTTTATTTAAACTTTTCTCTAACTTTTGTTTAAAGTTTAGTGGAGACAAAAAGACGGTAATACGACGTCAGTCATTCATTGTGATTGTGATCAATGTCGACAAACTTACCTATCAAATAACCCATAGGGGTATGCAAAGTCAACGAAAAAAATAGCACATATAATAACTAACTAACCAACTACTTTGGCGCAGCAACCCAAAATGAGTTTTGGCCTCCAACACAAGAGCACGCCATCTTGCCCGATCCTGCGCCACTTCGTGCCAGCTATCGCTAGCTCCCAGCTCACGCAGATCCGCCTCCACCATGTCTTTCCAGCGATACTTGGGGCGACCAATAGGACGTCGTCCAATTGGTCGGCCCAAGTATGCTCTCTTGACATTTCGATCGTCCCCCATTCTCTCGACGTGGCCAATCCAGCGAAGACGATGTGCCTTAGTTTCGCCAATGATGTTAGGTTCGGCCACTAGTTCGGCGATCTCCGTGTTTTTGCGGATCCTCCAGCTTCCATCTTCTCTTGGAGTAGGTCCCAGAATCTTTCTGAACACCTTTCTTTCTGCAACTAACAAACTTTTCTCCTCCCTAAGGGTCAGCGTCCAAGCCTCACAGCCATACATTAATATGGGTCTGATGACAGTTTTGTATATTCGCAGCTTTGTAGATCTGCTGAGGAGCTTGGACACCAACACCCTATGAAGTGCCGCGCTGCAGCGTAAGGTGTTCTGGATGCGGATGTTGATCTCGTCCTCTCTTGTATGCGAGTCGGTAACCGTGCAACCGAGATATTTAAATTTCGCCACACCCTTGTAGGAGGATTCTCCTACAAGTAGGTCATCTCTTTTGGCACGGTTATTCCTGAAACACTTCATATGGAGGTATTCCGACTTAGCGTGATTGATCCTGAGACCTACTTTTGCTGCGTCTTGCTCCAAAACTCTTGTCGATATTTTTACCTCGTCACGGTTTTCCCCTAATAAAGCCAAGTCGTCTGCATACCCTATCAGTCTATGCCTTCCATTTAGGTCCACTCCAGAATCAAGTGCAACCACACTTTTAAGGACGTGTTCCAGAACCAAATTAAAAAGCATAGGTGAAAGGGCGTCACCTTGCTTCAGCCCGATACACAATACGTGTCTTATTTCATTGACCAGTAAAAAATTACCTTTAGAAAATATATCAGTATATCACTGCTAACTTTTCCATACAAATTGGGGTTTCGGTTTCCTCTGTTTCCTCTTTCAAACCTTAATTAATCGTAACGAAATGTTGGCAACTGAACGGGAAAGTTTCTTACTTCTTTAGCGGCTAGTCAGATTTGTATGACAATGTGGTTCTCAGAAGCCAATCTCAAATTATCTTAACATTCCCAGCATTTGATTACTTCCAATTTTATTTTATTATTATTGTCTGATAGACACAACGTCTTCCAATTGTATGATGCGATCAGTATTACATGAAAGCTGGCAGATCATGTATTAAACATTTATGACTCTTTCAGCCGGAGCCGCACCTAAATACATTCCTTAGCTTACATATATGCCTGTGAAAGGCCACCTTTTCTCTCCTCTCTCTCTCCTCTTTTGAACTACGTCTCTATTGGCTGCACGCTCTAATGAAAGATTTCAGCACCTCTGTGACACGCGACTCTTTTTCGCGCGTGAAATATGCATATAAACACTATATACATAATTTATATAAAAAAGATAACAAAAAAACTTAAATATCACTTAGAAAATTTGGTTACCCTTCGCCCGCGTTTCCCCTCTGGATAGCCAACCCCAGCCGCTGCGTAAAGTCAGACCCCGCTCGCGGGTCGCCAGAGGCGCCGATGAGCTTGTCCGAGACTTCCTTATCATATTACATATCTCTTTCTTCGTAGTACTGTGACTGAGAGACGGGTGATGCCATGTCGCGCGATAAGAATCGCGAAGCCTATAGTTGCGTAGACGGGCAGGTATAGCTTTGCTCACTCAACGCGCAAAGTATTCGCTGGTCGACTGACTCATCAGACTTCCAGTTTAATTGTATTATTATTGTCTGATAGACACAATCTTCCAATTGTCTGAAGCGATCAGAATTACATGCTGGCAGATCATGTATTAAAACATTTATGACTCTTTGAGCCACACCTAAATACATTCCTTAACTTATGTGCCTGTGAAGGCCACCTCTTCTCTCCTCTCTCCTCTTTTGCGCCGCTCATCATTGGCTGCACGCTCCCTCTACAACTAAATTGAAAGATTCCAGAAATGTATAGCTTTGCTCACTCAACGCGCAAAGTACGCTGGTCGCCGGACCTAAAGGTCAGACAGGCCGCGAAGTGGTTCTCAGAAGCCAATCTCAACTTATCTAAACATTCCTGACATTTGATTACATCCATTTGGCCTTTGTTTATGTTTTGTAGACGAGAATGACGTTTTGATGATTTTTTCTTTTTATAAATATTTCGCGTGTTATTTGATGTTATCTTGGTAGTATTCAAAATATATTTTTCCGTCACGGATGCTGTGGTTTAACGGAAAAAAGAAAAAATAATTCAAGATGGTTTTTTTTGCTCCCCAAAATGTCGGGTGCCTTCAACCTTATTTTAAACCTGTAGTTATCATACATGATCACCTGCACTGTAAGATCGCGTAAAACTTTGTATTTAATTATTATTTAACCTATATATCAATCAATAATCATAAAATGTGAAGATAGTGACAATGCCACAAACATAGGTTAGGTATCACTCCAACATTCAAACCGCTTAATTTCGTATTGTACTCAAAACGTAGGTACTATTCAAGGTCCCACGTCTCATCAATAAAATACAATAGTATTCATTTAACGAACGCCTAATACAAATTAATGGCAGCTGTCAAGGCGACATTACATCACCGCTCCAATAAGGCAGTTCGTCTGTTCGCATGTATATGCTAAAAGATCCAAAAGCTACTAATGTATTCATCAAATTTTGTATGGCACACTGACATCGGAGTTTGCGAAATAACGCAATGCACAGATTAAAACAGCTAGAGTTATTATTATTGTGTGCGTTTATGAAATCCTCATGTCATATGTTTGATTCAGGCGTGTAGATGGCGCCACTATAACTAGACCTATCTTACTAGTATAAAAACGAAAATTTTCTGTGTTTGTATGTTTGTTACTTCTTAACGCCGAAATGGCTGGACGGTTTTTTTTGTAAATACTTATTGACACAAAGGTTAATTATGAAAGAAAAATGTAGTCCATTGCAATTTAAGTAGGACTCGAACCTGCAGTCCTACGTTTCCGGCGTAGTGCTTTCCCAACTGAGCTATCATATGGTTACGTCAATCACACATAATCTTTGATTCCATAATTCTACGCTACTAGAGCGCCCTCACATTGTAGTGGATCACATTACTTTTTTTTTTCCTAATCAATATTTATAAAAAACTTAGTATAATATACTTAGTGAATATTAATCCCTGGGTTTTTTAAGCCCTGATGTTATAGAAACTGTTAAGTAGGTACCCTTTATGAAAAAAATACGGACTGTTGAGTTTCTTTCGGCGTTTCTTCTTAACAGTCATCATCATTATCATCATCATCTCAGCCATAGGACGTCCACTGCTGAACATAGGCCTCCCCTTTGGACTTCCATATATACCGGTTGGAAGCGACCTGCATCCAGCGCCTTCCGGCGACCTTTATAAGGTCATCTGTCCATCTTGTAGGTGGACGTCCTACGCTGCGCTTGCTGGTCCGAGGTCTCCACTCGAGCACTTTTCGGCCCCATCGGCCATCTGCTCTGCGTGCCGTCGTCTGTGGCCTGCCCATTGCCACTTCAACTTGCTAATCCGATCCGGTGAGCTATATCGATCACTTTAGTTCGTCTACGGATTTCCTCATTTCTGATTCGATCACGTAGAGACACCCCGAGCATAGCCCTCTCCATTGCTCGTTGACATCGTTGATTCTTAACAGTAGTCTCCTCTTATGAAGTGCCGGTAATCAGACATGCCCCATGCCAGCCATGCATTAACTTGCCCTTGTGGCCTACTTACAGACTAAAGTTAATTCATTCATTATTTAAATTATTAAAACTGTCGTGAGACATATTAAATTATTGTATTAAGCGGTTTACACTCACTGAAATTGTCAGGAACGGCGCGACATGTTTCGAACTCCACAAAGTTGCCGCGGCCGTGGACGGGTACCAGTCCCTGATGAAGAGCTCCATACGATTCGAAACATGTCGGGCCGCTCCTGACAATTTCACGTGAGTGTAAACCGCTTACCCATTGAGTGCCAATACGTAATATTGCGTAGGTCATAGATAATGGCCGAGGCCAACTACGAAATATTCCGTAGGATTTTCATACCTTTTAAATGGTAATCTGTGTTATTTGGCACCTTGCATTGGACATTGTTATGTTCGTTAGCCTCCTAAATAAAACATAGCATAGAAAAAAAGTTACTTTATTATTTTTTGTTTCTAAAAATCACAAGTTTTCTTAGGCAACTTTAGCAAAAAATGGTAATTTTCTAACGAGATCCAGGTACTATTAACTAATGAAATAAAAATAATTATCAATAGTAATTATTATCTCTTACAAAATAAATATAAAAATATCCTTTTTTAAGTAAATAAAAAACGAGTCTTGCAATAAACTCAGAAAAAAAAACTGTGCAAAACGAGGATCATTATGGTAAGTTTCGAAACAATTTACTAGGCACATACGAAAGATGTCCATTGATGTTCTGGATCGCATGAAGGTCCGTTGACTCTGTCTGATTGATTACTGTGGCGCTCCTTCGTCAAAGAGAGAAGTAGTATCACTACTTTCCGATTCAGACGAATACCCAGCTCAGGAACGTAGTCGTCATCTGATCCCGTAGAAAAATCCCCATCGTCTGAAGATTCTTCTTCTAAAGCTGTAGCAACTTGGCTTTGAGTGAAAGATGGTTGAAACGCTCGTGAAGGTTATAAAGAACGGCGCCCGTGCAGAATACGAGGAGTTGCGCTGCGCCAGCGCGGCATCGCGATAAATTTCAGTGTCAATCTCACTGCGCGGGTGGCGCGGTACCAACATGATGCAATATTCTTTATTAAAGAAGTACAGGGGTGGCGGGGAGATCATCATTTAGCAATACAGGAGTGAGCAGGAAGGATATGTTAGACAGTGGCGCCAACCTACGCAAAATCATATACGTTATATTACGTAAAATGGCATCATTAACTAAATGTTTGTAGTTGGTGCCAAACTACGCAATTTTGCGTATACGTAGTATGGCGTCGATTGGCACCCATGAAGTATTTTTTTCTTATTGGTGCCAGCTACGCAATAATACGTACAAGACCATTTATATGGTGGCCACAGATTTCAATAATATGCTCACCTTCGGCACTCAATGGGTTAATACAATAATTAAAGTAAACTAACTGCAAATAATACGGTTGTGTTATACGGACGGAGCGTGGGCGATGAAACGATAATGCCAAATTAAACGATACTCCGTAAAACGTTTAAGATGATTAAAAGACAGCAAGCCAGTTGGATGATACTTTCATGGTATGCAACGCAATTTAAGAATAACCTTACGATGACTTATTTCTTTTTTTTTTCATATTATGACAAATGTATGTATGTATTGATAACTTCATCAACTTTTTAAAGTTAATAATATTTTCCCTTGAGTTCTAGATAGTAACATATCTATTTCATACTTTTATTGCGAGCAGTCGAAAATAAATTGGAAAAAAAAACTGTTTTCTGCGTGAATTTTCTCAATTTAGAATTCTCAATAGCCATGTTCTAAGTAGTAACATTGATAATATGTTAAGAAACGTGTTTGGTCATAGACAAACATGTCTAAAAGAATCACCATTTTTGAACGGATACAGAGCCTTAGTTCACATTAGTTACTGTGACTGTATGCCCTTCAACATCTTTATTCCACAAAAAGGTACTAAGTAATTGATAATAACACAAGTGTACAGTCTGACAAAAAAGAGTATAAGTAAATTGAAAAGTAGCAATACCTGTAGTGTCGTTCCCGTTTTTTTACATTGATTAGAACCTTTAGGCGAGGCAGGTCGTTTTCGTGGGAAGTCAATGTAGTGAAACGTCATGTTAGTTTTACGTCTATTTCGAAGGACGTCCTTTTCTGGGAAAGTCATCTTCTAAGTGGTTCTATTTCGCAGGACGTCATTTTCTAGGTTAGTCATCTTTTAAGTAGGTCTATTTCGCAGGATGTCATTTTCTACTTTAGTCAAAAAGAATCAGTACAGTACACTACAGTATTGCCAGTTTTTAAATTCTAATCTCTTTTGTCAGACTGTAGTTGCGTAAGCTGTCGCCGTCCTAAGTCCTGTAAACATGGCGGCGCCGCGACACATTCCAAGACATTGCAGCTCGAAAATTGGGAACATGCAACGAAAAATACATTGTACCTACTGTAGGGATTTAGGGCGGTTTCACTCATTATTTTGCTTTAAATGTAGATTCTTTCACCGAAAGAGAACGAAATCTCGATTTGTATGAAAAAAATGAGCAGTGATAATATTCTCTGAAGGCTCCACTAAAGGGGAGAAGAGAAAATCAACCAATCAGGCTGCGTCGTTGTAAAGCCCAAAAAAGTGCCTTTAAATCTAAGAAATGTAATTGGTCCATTTTTTACAGATCCGTAGCCTTGCTCATTAAGGGTTACTATTTCTGGTTCGTTCCTCTTACGTTTCTCCACTTGGCACAATGTATGGCGTTGTGACAGTTTAGGTCACTGATGATAAAGGCCTAATTCGGCGGGGCATTGCGATATTGCCAGTTAAGCGATATCTCGACTATCACGGACGGGATCGATCAGTATGTTAGTGTTATTTTTCAAAACGTCCGGGTTCGATACCCAAGCTGAGCACAGGTTTTTTTAAATGTATGAATGCAGTTTTCCTTGTTATTAAAATCGATGACACGGTTCCTAAGAACAGACCTTCGTATGTCTTATAGTTTCAGACTTTCCCATACTGACCGATCTAAATGGGCCACCTGTATAGTCTTGCTGTTCGTAATGGATGAAGTGTTATTTTAATTATTGGCTTAATAACATCAATGTTCGCATTTAAACCAATAATTTATCGAAGGATTTCTTTAAGGTGCTGATTTTACTATATTGAAAAGAAGTTGATTTATTAACTATTTAATCAAATAAATAAATTACGTCCACAACTATTTCTCATATGACAACACTTAAAATTATAATACGTAGATATAACGAGACAACCCAACATTCTGATATGTGACGGTTTAATGTGGATGTGACAAAAAAAACAGCTAAATTACTCTATTGACCAAAATACATACATAAAAGTTTCGCAACCCGTTTCACATAATTGTTATTGGTATAATTCAACATAAATATTTTCAACATCTCACTTTATAACTTAGATTAAATAAAGTACACAACAGTATGCAACTAATTTAAATCTAAAATATCTATATTTTTAGTATTTAAAATACATGGAAGCACATTCATCTTACACAATGCTCACTAGGCTGAAAAAAGACGCTAATTTCATAAGTATATTGTCAATATTTTCCATAAAAAGTTATAATTATTAGACATATAAATTACAATTCAAAAATGTGCGAGTTTTTTCTGGTTACAATCTTAATTTAATTAGGTTGATTTTAAATTTTCAAAAAAGAATTATATCCATAATTTCGATTTGTATAATCTCATAAATTGCTCTAAATTGACACTAAACATATTTATATGGGTTTTATAAAGCTAGCATAGGAATAAATACTTTTATAACAATTTACTACGGTAATACATTTATTACTTTATCATCTAATAAACAACTACGAATGTTCACTATATTTTCTTTTTATAATTATTTAAGAAATTGACGACAGTATAATTAGTGGAAAGATTAATTATATTTGAACACGATTTAAGTTCTTTTAGGTTTGGGTTTTAAGAACCAATCTAGTCTTACAAGAATAGCAATCTTAAATGGCCTTGACATCTTCTAATAATCTTGTTATTAATACGGGTTCGTTGTCATAAAATTTGGCAGATTTTACTTTCTCATTAAAAGCCCTGTATATAAATTTACTCCACTACGAGTAAATTTATGGATTTCTATTATTGTAGAAAATCTACAGTAGATCTCATCTGAAATATATTTTATAGAATTTTGGTCTCTGCTGGAACACGTTTTTTATAAATACCCTTATGAAAAATATGATTAGGTCAAAACTATTTATTTGAAATTTAAGCGTAAGTAATTAAAATAATATAATAAAATGCATTTCCTTGAACTTATATGTAATAATCTGCGATTACCTAGATCAACTAATAACATATTCTAATAAAATAATTAAAGCTGAATAACCAAAAACGAGTATATAGGTACAAAAAATAACAGTAAGATATAATTTACACCTCGACTTAATCCTATAAATAATTTTATTGAAATAGTATTCTGGATTATATGAAACAAATTATAAATATTTGAAGGTCAATTTAACTCTGATGTAAATATATGATTAAATAGTTTTAGGTATAGACAATATATAATATCTTACAATTTATTTTCTAAAACACCATACAGATTCAAAAACACGCGTTCTTTTACGTTTAGAATACAATGTAAACATTTAAACTACGCAAAACACCGATAATACCTAAATCCTTTAAGGATAACAAGATTAAATAGCATGACACACACATACAGGCATTTGAAAATGACTTTGACCGAATCACGTAAGAACACATGAAGTCCATAAACATTCTGACTTCATAAATATTGGACTAAGCTTGCACCTGTTGTCATAGAACTCCCATACAAAAGAGGTGCAAATTAGTCTCAAAGCAGACCGTTTTTTATTAGGTACAGAATCTTTATATCGATTCTGTTTTAATGAGTAAATACCTCGTTTATATTTTTATAAATATTGACAGAAATTTAAATTATGAAAGAAAAATGTAATGTGACTGCAATGTAAGTAGAACTCAAACGCAGGAACGGTCTCGAGGTGGCAGGTTCCAGTCCTGCTTACATTACAGTGGAACATATTTTTCTTTTTATAATTTATCTTTAGGTCAATATTTATAAGTAGAACGTATTTTAAGGTAGAGTTTTGGCATTATTTTTGGTATAATTAATTGGTTATTGGAATTTAAGCGATTATAATAATAAAATACAATTGAATACAAGTTTAAATACAATCTAAGCCCTAAGCTTCATGGAAGACAATAATAGTAACAGAGTTTACATTTCGTAACATAGTCCCACTCATACTGTATGCTTAACTTTTAATGTTCTTATAACACAACTCCTAAATATAGAAATATAGCGTAAAAATCTAATATACATGAACGCATCGCAACGCACCCAAAACTGAGTCCTACATCAAAACTAAACTAACTCAAAAAAAACTTTTTCAAGTATATAACTACATCAGATCCGACTAGGTATGACACGTGGCCTTACGGTTGTCTATATTAACAATAATTATTTGATAATTTATGACACATTGAACACCGATAGTGCTAAAAATTGTGCGTGAGTTTAGAATATTTGCTCAATCTTGTCCATTGTGTAGTTAGATAAGGTTTACATTAGGTGAAATAAAATTATGAGAACACAATTTATATGAACGCTCACCCCACTAGCTGCTCTACTCGCTTCACTTTGCTGTGAAACAGTTTAAGAGCCATAACTCGCGCAACTTCAAGGTAAACCTTATACTGAACTTCACAGGGTTGAAATTCCGAAACTTCCTTGAGATCGTGGTCATAAGACTATCTTAAGCGCTGGTGTGTTTCTGGATCTCCTCGGCTTGCATTTTGGTACGAAGCGACGGGACATCCTCGGGAATACGCACGATGGTGTAGAATTTCTATAAATAAAATAAAATATATAAATGAGTTTGACATAAATTTACTTAACATAAATGTAAAAATGGTGAGTTTATTTCTATGACTTCGATTAATGTATAAATGTAAATATAAATGTATAAAATTAGTTTATAGATGAGTAATAAAATAACTGTAGAAACTAAAGTTTATTTTTTCATAGTTTTTTATAGTTTGACAATACAACTAAATGTGGGTCAATTCAACGAAGATGTCACTTGATAAGGTATCATTCCTTATGAAGATGCATCATGAGAAATAATTTTAGGTACATTTCTGACTTTTGGATGCCAAGTAGTGTAATCATTAGCTTTTTGTATCACTCTCTGTTTTTTAAGCTCGACATTTTGTCGCTAAAACTGTTTAAGGCTGCCTGCGCATAGACACAAAATGGATCATTCAATTCAATTCAATCATTTATTCAGCACCAACATGAGTGGTGTATGAAATGCATAAGTATACAAACATTTGGTTTAACATAGCTAAAATTAATAATCTAATCAATAAATTTAAATCCAATCAAATGGTCAAAGTCAATACAATTGTAATAAAATTATTTAAAAATAACAGTCTAATGAAATAATAATCGAATCATCAAAACATAAAATAATATCATTAGTCATCGACATCATAAAAATAAATAAATATCAGACAACCTCACACAAATCGATCTAGTCCCAAATTAAGCTCAAGAAGGCTTGTGTTATGGGTACCAGACGACGATATACATACTTATATAGATAAATATATACTTAAATACATAGAACAACCATGACCCTAGCACAAATATTCGAGTTCATCACAGAAATATTCGCCCTGGCCGGGATTCGAACTCGGGACCGCCGGCTCAGTAGGCAAGCGCTTACAAACTGAGCCAACCGCGTCGTCAATTCATAATATACCAATTACATTCCTCAGATTTAAATGCTCTTCATTTGGGCTTCACAAAGACGCAGCATGATTAGTTCATGTTCTCCGCTCCACTTTTATAGATAGGCAGCCTTATTGTAGTGTTGTTTCATTTGATTGTCCGTGTAGTTTTTCCACTCTAGAGAATCGTGTGAAATCTTTACGTGTACTCACCTCCCTGTTGGTTCCCGGCGTCACTCGCCACAGATACACCATGTACCCCGGGATACACAGCATGGACGACAGCGCGGTAAACCAGCCGAACGTGTGTGCCCACCATGGGTACTCGTAGTTCATGTATTTGATCGGTTTCCATTGCACCAAGTTGAAGATGAACACGCTCTGTAGAAAGAAACAGATAGGAATATAATTACGTAATACAATTTTACACATAGGTATCTCTAATCTAATTCCAAACTAAGCAATGTTTACTCTATGAGTTCTTTGACGTACTGATGATACACGTGATATAAATGCATAGACCATTTCTGTGATTACGACAAATGTTCGACTTGATTACACAAATATTGGGAAATATTTTATTTAGGCCCGCTGGGATTCGAACTTAGGACCGCTGACTTTGTAGCCAGCTGCACCGACACGGAGTTGACTAATGATTTGATAAAACCCACATTCGCTTGCCCTTTCGTAACATTTTCTGTAGATAGGTACTTTCAAGGTTCGGAGTTACAAAATTATACAAGCACAGGAACCGTAGATATCCATTTTTATTTTCTCGAGATCTCCAATTCAATGGAACAACCTTGGAGGCAAGTTTATCGGACATCGCATCGCTGTTTTCCATCACGAAGATTGGCTGACCACAGGTTATTTCCTATCATAAAAGCCCTTTACAAATATATATATATATATATATTTATTTAAACTTTATTAAACTAAACACAAGTAAAAATTAACAGTATTTACACAACTTAACCTAAATAAAATTAACTAACAAAACCGATGTCCCCCAAATCATGGCCCTGCGGTAGGGTACCCATGATGCCGGCTACATTCCCCCGTTGAATAGCCAAGCTAATCCTTTGGCCGAGGAATGAGCCGGCTCTGTGGTCCGAAGAACATTCGGAAAGTTTTTTTTTTATTAATGAGTAAAGTTTGTGGGCGTCCGGACTCCACGGTCCGAGTGTCTTGATTTGATTACATTGGTTGTAAGAATAGTTTCTTAGAAGCTTAGTTACAAGTGAAGCTAATAAACGCGTGTTAATAACATTAAAGAAGTGAACGTATCTTACTCAAAAATTAAAGGACACAAGTCCTGCAAAAGTTTCCGTGATTGAAAATGCGTATTTACCTACCTTGAAAGAGAAAAACTTACAATGCAAATAGCAGGCGTGAATCCAACCCAGCAGAACTTCCACCAGATGGTGGGATAGTATCCAATCATCTCCTTGATGCCGTCGTAGAAGCGGTTCACGCCGAAGGCCCACGAGATGGACACGCACTCGAAGAAGATGAGGAACAGCAGACAGAAGCCCGACACAGCGTAGGAGTCCAGGATTTGGAACACGTACATGCCGCCCTGGAAAGTTAATCATTAATAAGAATCAGAATGGCCATCTGAATTTGTGTAGATTCATTGATAAAATGATAGCATATTTAATTTAGGTATAAGAAACACCGAACTGCGTTCCAAAACACGCGTTGTAGACGTAGGTGCCAAGACCGCAAAGCTGAAGTGGGAATGGGCTGGACATGTCTGCCGCATGCATCCGGAACGATGGGCCAGAATAATCACCGACTGGACACCGCAAGGTTACCGGAGCAGAGGCAGACCGCAAAGAAGATGGCGGGATGACCTTGATGCATGTAGTAACGAGTGTAGGGAGCATGCAGCCAATAGAGACGAGTGGCGTAAGAGAGGGGAGGCCTTTGCCCAGCAGTGGGACACAATTATAGGCTAAAAAAAAAATTTAATTTACATGATTCAAACATCTTGCGATATTGTTCTTAGTAAATAAGTACCTATCGTTACAATAGCAGTGAAAAATTAACGAACGTAAAGGACGAATTAACATAGGTAATTAGTTTGAAGTAAAGCTGTATTAGAAACAACGAGGGAAACAACACAGACGGAAACTGCTCTGAAATTGCACCCTCAGAACATAAATACTTCGCCAATATTGACCTCTACTACTTTTAAAGGGGGACGCAGTTTCTACCTGTGTAACTCTACATATAGAAAGATACAATACGATAGCAATCATTTCACTACATCTATATAGTAAATAACAATTTAATATTAACATACCTCAGATATACAAGACAAGCCAACCAAATACGATATAGCACAGGTAATCGCGATGAAAATCTCCTTCCTTCTTCTGAGCAGCTTGGGCCACTCGTCGATGACGGCTGTGATGAAGCCCTCCATGGTGCAGAACTGGCTGTCCAGACCGATTAGCAGCAGCATGAAAAAGAAGAGGCAGGACCAAAGCGGAGCGCCGGGCAGTTGGAGCACGGCTGATGGGTACGCGAGAAAGGCTAGACCAGGACCTGAAAGAAGATGGAGATTGTATAGAAACTGGAAGAAAAACTATATCCATGTCAGAGACAAAAAATAGAAATTTTTAAAATTTTAAATGTTATACATTGTTGATTTTCAAGTTGTCTTTTCCTTGTTATCGCGTAACAATAGTGCACCTATACTGTAGGAGGAGTGATAAAGATGATCGAGAATCTGTATTGTAGGAAAAGAAATGTGGTATAACTTTTACAGTGTACTTTTTATACATATATGTATTAAACGAAAGATTATTGTACTATAGTGTTTATAAGATAAAAATAAAAAAACTCTGAATTCCATGGTTACTCCGCCAATGGAAGCGAATGTTCCTTAACCCTAACCTAACTTTGGTATATTGATATTGAATTGCAAAGTCTTTTCGGTCTTTTCACTACCCTCTGTGTTGTTTTTCAAGATATCTTACATAAGGGTATTAATCTTAAAATTGTGATAAAGTTTTCGGGATACCTGAAGCAGCCACCTCAGCAACTGGCCGCTGTTGCTCATGCGCCATGAACCCGACCACGGAGAAGATCACAAAGCCAGCAAACATGGACGTACTCGAGTTGACTGTGCATACTATCAACGCATCTCTGGAACAAAATAAATAAATATTACGGGACAATCTTACACAAATCGACCTAGTGGCAAACTAAGCAAAGCTTGTAATATGGGTACTAGACGACGATATACATATTATATGAATACTAGATAACATCCATGACCCAGGATTAAATATTCGAGTTCACCCTACAATTTGCCCTGGCCGGGATTCGAACCCAGGATAGCTGCACTACAAACCGAGCCAACCGCGTCGTCGAAAATGTATTATTACTGCTACAGTTACTGCTTTAAGTGAATTGTGGAAGGAGTGTAACGGCTCGGCTAAGACTGCATGGTGACAGCGGTGAGCGGCGAGCGGTAAAAACAAAATCATAGCGATAGATGAAACGCGCGGCTCTAGCGTCATTCCTTTTTCACGATTATTACCGGAACGGAAGAGCCAGTGGTTCTAAATATGATCTAACTAGAATCGCACTCGGTACATAAAAATCGTCTTTCAACAATCATCTATTTTAGCAATATTTGCAGAAATGAGAATGACGAAAAAAACGCTTTATAAACTCTAAATATTCACCCTCCCACACCACGCCGCTCACCGCTGCTAAGCCAGCCAGGCCGATATACCTAAGCTATAAATCCTTAAAATTGTGACAGCATTGTCAGCGATTTAACCCTGCTTAAGAAAATCCCATGCCATTTTTAGGTAAGTTGAGGCAGTAGGCCACTTGCGTGTTTAGACCACTTGATACTAACCCGCCTTTAGCATGGAGTATGGGGAATAATAAAAAAAACTGTTGATGTACAAAGTAGAAGTCGAGAATTTAACCTGTATCTCCTTCTACACCTAGTTAATCAGCCATTTTTTTTTGTTTCGTTTATACATTAAAATTGATAATAAGATTAAAATCGTCTCAACGTAAAAGGCACATTTCCTCGTTTCACCGTTTTATTCTTCATAATCCCTGTCCAAATATACTTAACTGAATGTTTATGTTTCCTTATGATTCACGGAAGATATTTTTTGACTTATCAAGGAGAAGAATATATTGTTCTAAGTGATATCTGGAGAGATCATAGAGATATATAATTTATTTACGCAATACATTTGTTTTACTACATAGTATGATAATGTTAAACAATTATTATAGGACATTTTATATAATACACGGTGTCTGCAGTGTTGTCTATTACTTACATATGTATTTTAGAAATTACTTAATACATAAAATTACTTTAACCACTAGATTGCTTTTGGTAACTACGGCTACCTGTCACCGCTCTTATTTTATTATATAAATAGAGTCCAACTCAAAATTCGAAGCAATTGAGTGGTTAAACATCACAGCTATTCCGTTATGGGTAATTTGTTTCAGTATTTTTAGTTTCTATTCCACGTTGCAGAAAAAAAAAAGATATCAGGATGTGGTAATTACGTAGTCCTCAAAACGAATTCAAATCAGAGACTCTGAAACCTGAAGTAGGCAAAATATTTCACTATCAGTACATTATTTAGTTTGTTTACTTACTTGTAGACGTTATTCGTGAATTTGTTGTAGCTCCCAAGCGCCACCAGCGTGCCGAGACCCAGCCCGTACGAGAAGAAGATCTGCGTGACGGCGTCGATCCATACCTCCGACTCGAATAACTTCGACATGTTCGGCATCACGTAGAACTTAATGCCCTCCATCGCACCGGGGAGGGTTATACCTGGGACAAAATAAACCATTATAAAGAATATTGAAGAACTAGAAGGTCCCTGTCTCCCAAACATTACACCATAAATCGTCTGCAATATACCATTTAGTCTAAGAAATTTGATCCCTTCACACGAAGAAGAAGAAGAAGAACATACGCAAGGGCCTAGCTATAGAAGGTGCCAACTTCATTAGCGATTTTTCTCCCGAACCATAAATCGTCTGCAATATACCATTTAGTCTAAGAAATTTGATCCCTTCACACGAAGAAGAAGAAGAAGAACATACGCAAGGGCCTAGCTATAGAAGGTGCCAACTTCATTAGCGATTTTTCTCCCGAACCATAAATCGTCTGCAATATGCCATTTAGTCTAAGAAATTTGATCCCTTCACACAAAGAAGAAGAAGAAGAACATACGCAAGGGCCTAGTTATAGAAGGTGCCAACTTCATTAGCGATTTTTCTCCTGAACCATAAATCGTCTGCAATATACCATTCAGTCTAAGAAATCTGATCCCTTCACACGAAGAAGAAGAAAAAGAACATACGCAAGGGCCTAGTTATAGAAGGTGCCAACTTCATTAGCGATTTTTCTATTTACCGTAGTCGGGGAAAAAATATCCTATAAACATCATTGGATGTTCAGCTATCCCTGTAACAAATTGGTAAAAATATGTCCAGCTATTTCGGGGTGATGAGAGGACGAAGCCATTTTTATTGACAGATGGCACAGTACAACTATGGCCCATAAAAATTCTGTTGTGCGCTGTTGAGATTCTTTATCGCTGTTAAGAGACTGCTCTCTGATCAACACAGTACTATCAAAAAGAAGGAACATAACGGCATGTATTCAAGATGGAAACTGAAGGTCAAATTAATTATACATACAAGTATAATTACTTGGTACGGACACCAGTCCCACATACATCTTAGATTTAGCTGCTTCTTTAGGATAGTATTTAGGTATACTGCTTAAGTATTGAGAAAATAAAGAAATTATTATTATATATTATCATTATATCTTCGCTAAAGTCTGCCACCAGTACTGAGGAAGTTGAAGAAAGGTAAAAAAGTACAACCACATTCCCGATCCAACGCACGCCCTTCCAGATACAGAGGTAGCACAGGCCCCAGGCCTTAACCAGTGAATAGATCAACTAGGCACTAGGAGACTAGAAGCGGCAGGGACAGAAGTGAATGGCACACAAAGTACAGAGCAGGTACTTAAGTATGTTACAAGATCAAGTTACCAGGGACTCAGAAGCTTGTATGGCTTACCTCTAATCAGCAGCACGGTGAGCAGGAAGTAAGGGAAGAGTGCAGTAAAGTACACGACCTTCCCAGTCCAACGCACGCCCTTCCAGATGCAGAAGTAGCACAGTACCCAGACAAGAGCCAAGGTGCCCGCCAGCTCCCAGCGGATGTTGCCGATGTGCTCTATACCGCTGGAGATTTGCAGGGCACGGCGTCTGAAGAAAATAAAAAAAGAGGATTAATATCTGCTGTATTTGGAGCAATAGATTAAGACGATCCTAAGCTAACCGGTGCTTGAGACAGCAGAAGAGGGATATTATAAGCTGATGTGTGTTTGTATGTAGCTCCTTGACGGATAAACTAATTCTATTTATTTGTTAGTGATTTGATACTTTTAGCGATTATTGAAGGCAACCTATTTCACCATTTAGATACTGATTCAGTCGAGGACTTCTTATAGTTCCAACAATTTTATGATTGATGAATAATACAATATCTACGTGTATCATGTCCTTTTGCAATCAATATGTTTAAGAGATTTTAAGGCCTTTTTAAGTATCGTGTGGAACCGAATCTATTTGTAAGCTGTCAATATTGCTCGTATAATTCGTGTAGGCTCTTTACGTGTTCCATTTATTAAACTATTGTAACTAAATTTTCAAGTTCGCTAGTTACTACCCAAAGGTTGTCTGGAAGAGTTCGCTTTTTGCGATAAGACCATCTGTTGTTCGCCTCTAATTGTAATTTCTTGCGTTGTATTTCTCCTGTAAGTATGTTTTGTATAGTGTGCAATACAAAATACTTGTATTGTATTGTATGTCAATTTTATAAATCACGAGGAAAATTTCCATAAATACTTAGTAACAATGAATCCATAACATACAGAAGGCGACCTAAAAATCCCTTATTATTTTACTTAAGCTTAGTAACTGACTCGTCCTTATGCTCTCATAGTAACACCCACCGCAACATAATTATGCATAACTCGTAAACAACTCATATTTATTCATAAGGGTTAACTGATGTGAAGCCTTAGAGCAAAGATTATCAAAGGTGTATACAAAAAAATACATATATTGAACCACGTCAACATGAAATGTATGTTTATTGGATATACTTTGACAAAAATAGCTTAAATGTAAGTTCTTTTAGAAATTTTACCACGTGAAGGGTATATTTGTGACACAGGAATTGTCAAAGACCAGTAAACCGTGCAAGATGTATCCTAATAAGGTAACCCAATTCAATTTAACGGGATCAAAAGGACCACTTCAAAATATATGGTTTTGTTAAAGATAGGCTACTGATTGAAGTTCTTCGGGATAGGTAGATCGTGTGTAAAATGAAGCAAGATAAGTAAAGTTAACTTACTCCCAAAACTCCTTGACGGGATCCGAAAGCGCCACTTTGGTGATGTTCTGGCCATTTAGGACACAGTAGGTGGTGTTGTTGTAGGAGGACCAGCAGTTGAGGTTCTTGCGATCGTACGGGTTGACACAGGCGGCTGTGTTCCAATAGTTGTCGCAATTTCTCCATGGGACCTCTGAAGAAATTATATTGAACATCATTGCGAACGTACGCTTACTACATTATAAGAAAAATCCTCGCTAAACTAAGAAATCCAAACAGTGTCAAGTTCAAGACAAATCAATGTTTCATTTTGTTTGCCAATGTCAAGTATCTCGAAAAGGTAATTTAAATTGACGTGACGGTAATCTAATATGCGATAACAGAGAAAGAAATGGAAATGCAATGTAAAATAGAGCATCAGCTAACAAACTAGAGCTTAATTCAGTTACCGAGAATCAGGCAGGTTAAAGGTTGAAGAACATTGTCATTGCTGGACAGCCTTCGACCTTTTTCCATTATGATTAATAACAAATGAGCTAAAAAGGGAATTAAATAAACTGATATCACATTAAAGAAAATAAATAATATTTATGTGTTAGAGAAGGCGTGTGCCCGACCCTAGACAAATGTGCTCAAGCAGATACTTGTGATTATGAAATTAAAAGAACTCGTTTTGATGGTGTTACCTGATCGCATGGACATGAAGAAGTAGAAGATGGCCCAGGCGAGGATAACGATGTAGTACACGTTCATCCAGCAGGACATCACAGCCGCTGCGTACCCGATACCTGGCAAGAAACGAGTTGTTTATCTACGATGAAGAAGTCTATCTACAAAGTGGGCTTTGATGTTAGTGTCCCAGCCTACTAAGGTTAAGAGTTTATGTAGTATAAATAGATGAATACTATTTGTAATATCAAAGTTAAACAAATTATTTTAAACCATTGTACATGCTACTAGAACGCGTAGAAATCTGGTAGCGACAGTACGTTGAAAGACTTAAATTGCGCGATCCATTTTTATTTCCTAAGGGTTCAAAATTGGATTCTTAAAATTGAAATAGCAAAATGCTCAAATTCTTAAACGTTATATAAAACAATGTCCATTGTTCCATTTCGAATTGCAGACCCTTTCAAAATGTCGGATTTAAAGCATTCCACAAACTGAATCCAACAGAAGGAAACGCCATAGAACGCTTTTGCAAAAACAATCCTTCTCAATCCACCGAAAGTTAAACATTGGAATCATGGGGTAATAATAACAGGCTCTTTGCTTCAAATTGCTCTTTTGTTTGGCTCGTTATTGTCGCGATGAAAAATTGATGGTGCGTTTACACAATCGTATGATACTTGGAGTTAAAACATTTTTGGTTTTATGTTCTCGATTAATTTCATTTCGGAGTATCTCAGGGCATTTAATCTTACGAGGGCGTACATTTTTGTTCCGTACTCAACAAGGAACCCTTATAGTTTTCGCCATGTCCGTCTGTCCATCTGTCCGCAGCTTTAGCTTAGAGAATGTTTACCCTAGAAGCTGCTATGGATATACATTTATTAATCACACTGATTTTGTAATTGAATGTTAAGCAATCATTAATTGAAGGTTTAACAAAATTCGATGAGACTTGCTGAGTGAACATTCCTCAAATATTTATTTCGATAGTCATGTTAAAATTCCTTTTCTCAAACATGCAATGAAATATTGTCTTTGAGTTCCTTATAATAGGCTCGGAAGTATCGGTTTTTGGGCGCAACAACTCGAGAGGACTGTAAAGGGATTTCATACTGCTTTTCAGGCCTAGGCCTGCAAAGTAACTTTTTTTTGGTTTCAACAACAAGGTCATTCACACAGCTGGCTGGTTTGACAAAAAGCAGGTTTTGTTTTTAAAGGTTGGTTGTTAGACACTTGTGAAAAAAAAAATTCAAGATGGCGACTTTTTTTCTTTTCAAAATTTCAAATTGGTGCTAGGCGGCTAAAACTCGGTATCGGGGGGCTCTCGGGGCTCAAAAATATGAATCTGAAATCTTGTCCGAAAATTCGGTCAAATTCGGAAAATATCGAAAAAAAAAACGATTTGTATGGAGAAAATTTCAAATTGGTCCCAGGAGGCTGAAATTCGGTATCCGGGGGGTTTTGGGCTCCTGGGTCAGAATCTGAAATCGGATTTTTAAAATTCGGTCAAATTCGGAAAATATCTGACAAACAATATTAAGTGTTATTCTTTGAAGTATATTTTTTTATTTCATTGTATGTTTGAGAAAAGCACTATACATGCCTCGTCGTGAAAACGGATTCCCGGCCTCGTATCACTATCCGGCCTCGCTCGCACGCTCGCTCGGCCGTATATACCTACTTGGCCGGAAATCCTCATTTTCCCGGCCTCTGATGTAATGTACTATTTCTATCCCGATAAAAACAATGTATAAAGACTGTTTAATATGTAATGTATGTATGTTACAAGTTTACCTCCTATAAACCACCTTTGCTGATCTCACTCACCTTTGAAAATAGGAGCAATCTTGAACACCCCCAACCCTCCAATCGTCAACATCTGTCCCATGGCCAGTTCCATGAAGAACATGGGTATACCGGCCAGGAACAGCGTCAAGAAGTAGGGGATGAGGAAGGCGCCACCGCCATTCTTGTAGCAGAGGTAGGGGAACCGCCATACGTTGCCCAGGCCGATGGCGAGACCGACCACGGAGAGGATGAAGTCAAGCTTGGAGGCCCAGGAGCCTCTTTCGGGGAGGTCTGATTTTGTGGCGACATCACTGGAAAAATGGTAATCCGTTTTTATTTCTGTATTGTAATGCGATGCAACAATGGAATTCTCTATTGGATAAAACGTATTTTATAAACATCTTTGGATGTTCAGCCATCTATACCAAAATTGGCGTGATGAGAGGACAAAGAAAACTTTACCAACAGAGGGCTCTGTGGCTGGCGCCGCTCGCCCACACATTTTTCCAAATTTATCAAAACAATTTTTGAATTTCATAATCAGCTGCTCACCATGGTCGATAGTGGAACTAAAACGCTGTTCTACTTCGCGCAAAACTTCGCTTCTTTGTTCTTGACGTTTGTTACTCTATCACAATCTGGTCTAATCAAGTGTACTTAACTCATAATGTGTACTTATTTATTTTTATAACGGCACAACTTGGTGGCTCAAGCAAAAAGGCGAGTCGCAATGGCAACTGACAAGAAACCAACGGTGCCTTATCAGTAGACACTGCCATGCTGGCCCGAGAGATGCTTCTTCACGCTTCGTTTGAAGGGTCCCATGTTATAAGAAGGAGGAAACACATAAGCCGGCAAAGAGTGCTTTCGCTTACCTGGGTTTGTTGCTCGTCCCCTGCGCACTGAGCTCGATATCCTGCCCTTCGTTTTTCGTGTCCATCTTGTTTTTTCACTTAAAAGCAAAAGTCTCAATTATATCAATCTACTCCTCCAGAGGAACTATCAACATTTTGATTTGTTGAACAGTTGGGAAGCGTTTTGTGGATGCCTGTAACAAAAGAAAAGACGCTTAGATACAATCAATGAAATAAAATTAAAAAAAGCCGGTGGAGTGCGAGTCGGACTCTCGCATCGAGGGTTCCGTACAAACTATAAATGCATATTGCTTTAACGAAAATATTGATCGACAACCTTAGCTTTGCCAATGGAAAACGGTTCTCTCCGTACATTTACATAGGGCAGGGGTTTAAAATAGTTGTGTTAGGTGGTAAAAACAGAAAGGACTGTCAAAAAAGTCCCCAAAAGTGTGTACCTAAGTACAATCTCCAAACAAATAGTAAAGAGATGGTCCAAACCTAACGTATTGATTAAAACAATCTGTTTATTTAAATGAATGCTAAGAAAATTTGTATTGGCCATGGTGATAAAGTAATTGTAACAAGCGAATGTTTCATTTTATCATTTCGCCCGCGTTTGGTAAAGTTACAAACTTTTCAACGGCAAACGATTAATTAAAACGACATTTACAGGAATCGACATCTGGCAAGCGAAAACTCTCTTCAGACTTTAGTAGCGAAACATAATCATAATTGTATTATTTTACTGGCTTCTGTTTAGCATTATTCTTAAACTGGAAAACTTAAAGGCTTCGTAATTTTCTGCCGCGTGGATGAAGTTCCGGGCATTGTCTAGTTATAAAATGTATGAAAGAAAGAAAGAAAATGTATTTCGCTCCAATTAGGAGTACAGTCATATTATAACATGAAATTACAAGTATTGTGCGAAAAAGGAGTCCACTCAGCACATTGCCATAACTAGACAATGCCCAGAACTTCATGTCATCCTTCAATTCGTACTCAACTACACTTTTTTGGTAAGTACTGTAAGGACCTTATTGGTCGGTGACAGCAGAGCTGGCATATTAGATTTTACTTACATAATAAAATATACCTATATTAGAATATTTGAATTATAGCCGTCTCTGTCACACGCCAATAAAATATATTAAAAATCAATGTCCTTTATTTAACCACCACTAAACTACACCCCTGCTACATTTGGTAGAGTAATTTTTAAACTAACTATTTTATTTGCGCTTGGAGCAAAAAAAAAATACTTAGACAAATACATATATTCATATAATATATACACATATAAATAAATACAGATGAAGCATACTAATCAGATAAGATAACCTAAGAATTCACAACTCTGCTAGCGTGGTCACGCAAACATTTTTTGAAAGCGCATTTATTCGTAACTTGCTTGATCTTGAGGGGAAGGCGGTTCCAGAACTGTTCCGAATAATCAGATTCTCCGAAACGTAATGTGATTACGTAGTTACATTTCTTAGAGAAATTAAAATAATCATCTCTAAGTAAAATGCGTTATCTTTAGAATTTGATGGTTTATCATTTATTCCACCCTTTCTTTAGAAATAAATCGAACTTACTCTCTTGTGACAAAGTCGTATTCTAAACTGTTTTATTCCCGCCAGGGGGCGCGCCATATATATGTTCGGAAGAGTAAGTATAAGCTACTCATAAATCATGCCTGAGCCTGAAGCTCGATACCACCTGAGCCCCGCTCTTTACGAGACGTGTTATCTCCGGAGATGCAATTTTCTTTGTACCTATCTGTGACTGTGGCAGGGCTTATGCAAAATCCGCCAGGAGACTATTCATTTCAATATCTATATATATATTACGCGAGGCCGATTTTTGTACATCCCATCAGATCTACAATTATGGTCCGATTTTGATAAATGATATGTCATTAGATTCGTCTCATGCTGGAGAGGTGCATAAAACTCTTGGAATTTTAATTTTTTCCTGAAAAGGTACTGAAAAATGGATTTGAAAAAACTACTGTGCGCTAACCACGTGACTTTGACCACGTGACCTGTGATCCCTATTTTGACATAAGATGACCAAATAATAATAAGCATGATTTGCTCACAAACCTGTAGTAAGTTGTTCAGCATGATGAAATATTATTTTTGAGTCGGCAACATAATATCCGCAACACTTAAAACATGTACGAATATGCAAAAATAATTTTACAGTTTGTTGACAATGAATGACAGTAACCATACTGACAACTTTTAATGTCTTTTTTATTGGGGGCTATTATGTCAATGCTCTAAATTGCCAGGTTGTTTTTCTTTTTAAAATGTTGATATGGAAACTTTTTTCGCATACCAGTTAAAAATGTGGAGAAAAAAGCCGGTTAAGTGCGAGTTGGACTGGTGCTCGAAAGACTAGAAAAACTCTAACCGTCATTCAAGAATAGATTATTTCTATAGGCGAGTTTTACTAAATCTAAATCAAAGCAGAAAAAAATTAGTAAAACTAATTTAAACGTCATTCAAATAAGTAAATTTATGGTAGATTATTATAAATATGATTATATAAGTCCATCAAACAAATAATTCCAAGGAAAATGGCATGAGTTATGGTAAATTAAATGGTATTTTACTTAGTCCTGCCGCATGCATGTCGACGGGATGGGAAATGTGGTCGAGTTGAGAATATGGACGACATGACAATGTAGCTAAGTTGGGAATGTATTTACATTGGTAATATGGATGAGTTGGTAAAATGGACGAGTTGGAAATATGGACGAGTTGGGAATATGGACGAGTTGGGAATGTGGATGAGTTGGTAAAATTGACAAGTTGGTAATATAGACGAGTTGGGAATATGGACGAGTTGGGAATGTGGATGAGTTGGCAAAATAAACAAGTTGGGAACACGGACGAGTGGGCAATGAAGACGAGTTGGTAATACGGACAAGTTGGTACGAGTTGTCAATGTGGACGAGTTGGGAAAATGGACGAGTTGGGAATGTGGATGAGTTGGCAAAATGAACAAGTTGGGAACACGGACGAGTGGGCAATGAAGACGAGCTGATAATAAGGACAAGTTTGTATTGTAGACGAGTTGGGTGTATCGTCGAGTTGGGAATATAGACGAGTTAGAAATGTGGATGAGTTGGCAATGTGGACGACGTGGAATTGTGGACGAGTTGGGCATAATATGGACAAGTTGGAAATGTGGACGAGTTGTATTTGTGGACAAGTTAGCAATATGGACGAGTTGACATTGTTGACGAGTTGTAAATGAAGACAAGTTGGCAATGTAGATGAGTTTGGTGTATGGACGAGTTGGTAATGTGGACGACTTGGCATTGTGGACGAGGTGGGAATATGGACGAGTTGGAAATGTGGACGAGTTGTATTTGTGGACGAGGAAGTAATATGGACGCGTTGGCATTGTGGATGAGTTGGGAATATAAACGAGTTGGCAATGAAGACGAGTTGGTAATACGGACGAGTTGATAATATGGACGAGATTAGCAATAAAGACGAGTTAATAATAAGGACGAGTTGGGTGTATGGACGAGTTGGAAATGTGGACGAGTTAGCAATATGGATGAGTTGGAATTGTGGACGAGTTGGGAATATGGATGAGTTGGCAATAAAGACGAGTTGGTAATATGAACAAGTTGGCAATGTAGATGAGTTGGGAATATGGACGAGTTGGAAATGTGGACGAGTTGTATTTGTGGACGAGTTGGCATTATGGACGAGTGAGCAATATGGACGCGTTGGAATTGTGGACGAGTTGGTAATATGGACGAGGTGGCATTGTGGGCGAATTGGGAATATGGACGAGTTGCCAATGGAGACGAATTGGTAATGGTGGACGTGTTGGGTGTATGGACAAGTTGGCATTGTGACCCAGATGGGAATATAGACAAGCTAACATTGTGGACGAGTTGGCAATGTGGAATAATTAACATGTTACGCTAACATGCGAAACTTGATGGAGAAATAGCCTACATATGATGCAAATTTCAAAAAATCGACGCGCTCAGGAATAAATCATATTTGAATTAATGACGTCTGGCTGATCATTCTTATTCTCATTCAAAATAAAATTTGTCAAATTCTGCTGTCAACAAAACAAATTGATTTTATAAGGATTCCGTTTTTACCGAATATGGTAAGGAACCCTAAAATTAGGTTTATATTATAGACTTGAGAGTATAGATAGCATCTCCCTCACTCTTCTGTCAGACACTATTTCAATGAGAGGAAAGGCACGAAAGTTTGAATTTGGAATTCGGGTATTAACTAGGCCTTCAGCTCTATATTTATTGAAAAAAATATATCTTATATTCTTTTTTCAAACATGTTTAGCTGTTTTATATATTGGTTTTTTTTTATTGCACATATTTGACACATTATTTTTTTTATGGTGGTGTACCTATTGTTGGTCAGTAATTTATTTAGATTAATAAGTAGGGTTTGATTAAGTATAACTAGCGTAAGAATTTCAAACACTATGTGTAATTGTTATTGAATAAATGATTGATGACGATGACATGGCAGCACCCATATTAAGAAAATTTGCACGATCTATTGAATTTCATAAAAAAAAACAAGCATTGATAATAGTGGTTTTTCGTGTATCTATAAACGTTTTTTACTCTCTATTTCATACAATTGTGTTTTTGTAACATTTTTTTTTATCAATATTGTGAAATATTTACGATTATAAATGAATACATAAACAGTTACGCACTACATGATTTCCTTTTTAAAACCTGAGTAGTGAGTGACCAAATCTGTCGTTTCGATTCATGTGCTATTACTGGAAATTGATAGAAATCGATCAAATCGATAAATTTATGTCCTGAATAAAGAACAACAAATTAAAATTCTACCAATCTTATGTTCGGTCCTATGAAAATGTCAATTATTTTTTTAAGATATGTGACTATATTGTCATTAATTATACATATGCATTTTATTTTTGAAACAGATCAGCAGATCACATGTCATTAATGCACAAGTTATTTTTACAAAAGAGTTGAAAAAATTGTCACGATGAAGCTGGCAGTTCGTTATCAGGCCTGCCTCTAGCCTGGCATGTTTTAATAACGTTTTTAAAACATCATTTCAACGTGTTTTTTTACAGTATTAATTTATTCTTCGTTCCCCAAAAACTTCTTATCGATAAAGTAGTTATTTTCTGTAACACTACCGGATTTCCATATTCTATTCTAGCGGCGGTTCGACGCCGCAACGGGTCTCTAGTATTATTTATTAGGAACAATAACTTACAAAACGTAGTGATAGTATTATATATAAGTAATAGAAGGTATTCACAACTTCGTACGCATATTTTTTACATACAGTAGTCGGGTCGTATAATCAACCTGTTTTTATTATCAATGTCATTATACTTTATCTCTTACTATTAATATATGTGACGATTATAGTATAAGTGCATGTAAATTGACTTAGTGTAATTTATATTAAAATTTTACATTATGAAATAAATAAATCTAAAATCTAAATCATCTTTGGATGTCCAGCTATCCCTGTACCAAAATTGGTTAAAATTTGTCCAGCCGTTTCAGTGTGATGAGAGGACAAAGGAAATTATGGAAACAGATGGCGCCAGGCTGGCATGGCCACGCGCGCCCATTCACAACAAATGACGATCCTTTATCACGCTATTATTTTTCCTGACCCCTCTCCATAGAAAACTGAGTTTCAATGCAAATCTAGAATTTTATAATAACGAGAGTTTTTTTTAAGGTTAGAGTGACAGTTAAGAAATACCGAGTGGGCCCTGTAACAGGAGCAAAAAATTAAAACATAGATTCTACCCCTCAAACTGAACAACATTTATTAAACAACTTTTAAAAATAACTCATTTATAATGTAAACCTGTAAAATAAAGTTTATTCAAAGAAGCAATGTATTGCGAAACATTTGATATTTAGTAAAGTGATAGCTATGTCAATGCTAAGGCGATGTCAATGTTGGACGGCGGACATTGAAAATGCTATTTACTTTGTTTGAAATAATGAACATCTGAAAACAGTATTTAAAAAAAAAGTTTCTGAACAAATGTTGTTCAGTTTGACGAGTAAAATCTATGTTTTAATTTTTTGCTCCTGTTACAGGGCCCACATGGTATACCTACTACTAATACTTCCATTAACTTTTTTTTTAATAATTTAAACTCTTTTAAAGCGCAAGTTATTTTCATAAATGTGTTATTCACTTTTCTCTGCTTCTGACTTTTGCTACCTACTAAAGAGTCTACATTCTTTTTAAGTAACTTTGTTTAGAAGTTAGCCGACTGTCCCTTGCAAGGTCCCTTTACTTGAAAACTTTTCCGTTTAGGCAGCACATTATCACTTTTTCTTCCAATCCAAACGAATTCATAGTACATTACGTACCTAGGCCGGTAAATTCGTGACTATGCCAGATGCAGGTGTTTGTAGTCCGAACCGAAGGTGAGTATAATAATGTGATCCGGGGCTTTACGAATTACCGCCCGTGGTTTGTTTAAAGTTATTACGTCTTGCCTTGGCCAGGAAGCGATCAAAGTACTAAGTATAGGTTTTTGTAACACCTTTATCCTGGGTTCGAATCCCGGCCGGGGCAAATATTTGTGTGATGAACTCGAATTTGCTCCTGGGTCATGGATGTTATCTATATATGTATTTATATTTATTATTTATATCGTCGTCTAGTAGCCCGTAGTACAAGCTTTGCTTAGTTTGGGACTAGGTCGATTTGTGTATGATTGTCCCTTGATATTTTTATTTTATTTATTGCATACGCATAGCTATAAATAGTATGAGTAGTAGAGTAATACGTTCATTAGCTACGTCACAACCAACTCTAAAAAAGTACTATACTCTCATTAAGTTTGTATTGCTCAAACGATCAGGTTTTTAATGTAACATCATATGGAGTCTACGAGTAAATGATCAAATTCCGAGAATATTAATTTTATTTGAAAGCTTTCTTACGAGGGATGCACCTCTAGCACAACTGTGACACGCAACTATATCTCGCGCGAGAAATATTACCTATCTCTTTCTTCGCAGTACTGTGAGAGAGGGACGGGCGAATCAATGTCGCGCGACAAGTCGCCAAGCTTAGTTGTGCTATAGGGGCTGATGATGGGATCATGAGACCCACAAGGAATCATAAGGAACTTATTGGTCGGTGACTTATGGGTATTATAAGGAACTTATTGGTCGGTGACAGTGAAGCTGACAGGTAAGACTTAATATTAGAATATATTTGAATATTCGAATTATGGCCGTCTCTGTCACTCACCAAAAGAGCCGGGTATTCGGGAATAAGCTAGTAATCTGTTGTACTAAAGTCGAAATATAAAATACCTATCTATAGATCCGCGTCCATCATTTAACCAATACTGAGCTGCAACCCTGCTGTAATTGGTGGAGGTGCTGAGATAAAATTTTTAGAATCTTTGACGACGCGGTTGGCTTAGTTTGCAAGCACTTGCCTACTGAGCCGGCAGTCCTGTGTTCGAATCCCGGCCAGGGCAAATATTTGTGTGATGAACTCAAATATTTGTGCTTGGGTCATGGATGTTATCTATATATGTATTTATATATTATGTATATCGTCGTCTAGTACCCATAGTACAAGGTTTGCTTAGTTTGGGACTAGGTCGATTTGTGTATGATTGTCCCTTAATATTTAATTTTATCTTTCCATTGCGTCTTTCACGACAAAAAAAATTGCGTTATCCTGATAATGTTTTACATCAATAAAATTAACTTCCTGATCAAGTTATTTTGCCAGCGAAACTGTTGAAAGGACGAAAGTCTCAGGCGCTCTCTTTTAGAAGTGAAAAGAAAAAGTAAGAAACCACCAATACGGTATTTGACTATAGAGAAAATAAATTGCATCATTGAAACCACTAAACACACTCAAAATATACGGAACCAATTAAACTACCAGTAATTTTTGGAACATTATACTATTTTTAATTGGACACAAACTAAAAAGAAGACGCAATGCAATGAACTTTTGACTTCTGATTTTTACGACGTCACAAGCCATTATCTTCATAGTAACTTCATACTAACAAATCGTTTTTGATTTTTCGTAATAGGTGAAGCCAGACGAGCGTAATTTGTGTCGCGTAATTTCGGTCGCGCCATACTTAGCGTGACGTGATCACGTGACATGATGTATGACGCGACCGAAATTACGCGACTCAAATTACGTTCATCTGGCTTCACCAAAAAATTAGCTGATTTGAGCTGTCATCAAATACCGTATTCGGGGCTCGGGCAAAGTCATAGGATAAAATCTAGTAATCTATAACTGGATAACGAGTGCGCCTGGAGCTAAATCGAGCCCGTACATTACACTGGCCATTATTCCATTAGCCAGTTAGTCGGTGCAGCGATTTAAACGATTTGCAAACTAATATGTAAATAGGACATTCGGTAACATTCAGGGTTAATAGAGTGATACAGTGATGGAAAATATCCAAGCCACAGAGAAGAGATGAAGATGTGAGAAGACCTCAGGCTCGATAACTAGAGGGGAGGGTATCTAATTCGGAAACTTTCTTTTTTCATGTCACCTTTTAGAGATCCAAGTCCTCTAGTTCATTTCATTTATTTATTTATTTTCCTTAACAATTTACATCGTGTTGGAAATAATACTTAAGTAACTAACACACAAAAATCAAAATAAAAATGTCAATAATTTCACAGCATTAATTATAAGAAATTTAACAATAGAAATTGAACATACAAAGTAATGTAGAGACATAGTACATTACTGCAGAAGGTGAGAAAGAAGGGTTTGCCGGGTGAGTAGGTATAGATATATATATAATGATACGAAGCCGGAAAGCTATATAACTCAGCTGTTTAGCCTGTTCATGAACACAGACGCCATGCTTAAAAAAATACTTCCCGACCTAGGCCTTAAATTTTGTATGAAATTCCTTGAATGAATGAATGAATGAATGAATGAATGAATGAATGAATGAATGAATGAATGAATGAATGATTTATTCGATGTATGTGGGAGATGGGTTACATTTGCAGGTTGAGTTACATAACACAGAATCACCAGACCCTACCTTTACAGGCGTACATACATGGTGGCATATACATAATTTACATGATTTACTATCTTATATCTTAAACAATTACAATAAGCTATACTACTTTTCTAAATTAGATGTCAGAGTGCAGAGTCTCGAATTGTCACGGTTAACATAATATTCATAATTAATAATAAGTTAGCAATCATCATTAAAGAAATCATTGATACAGTAATAGCATTTCTTTGCAAGCCATGTCTTAATAGATTGTTTAAAATGACATATGTTTTTTAATTTAAAATCATCAGGATTTTTATTATAAATTGAGATACACATGTTATAAGAATTTTTAGAAGTTAGTACCTTTACATTTATCTCGAGTTCTTCCGCCCGAAACGTGATACTTCGAAGCCTGTTATAACGCACGTTATGATGACATTTCATTACATGTTTGAGAAAAATCGCTTTGTGCAAATTGGTGCTATCAATAACTTAAGGATCAAAGCCTAAATCCTCGCCTAAGGTGTAGTGCGAAATAGAGACAATGGAACCAGTTCGTGTAATCCCGCCGTTTACACTCTCCGAAACGGATTCTGTATAATACCACAAAGAAAGCCACAAAGCTATATATATTCAAAGCTATTTCTTATCGTTGTAGTATTTTTATTATGCGTAAATATCGCGGTCTGATTTTCCGCAACTCAACGTTTTACAATACAATGCGCCTTTTTGCATGAAGGGCTGATGACACTACTCTTGCCAACCCAACTGTACTAGAAAGCCAAGCAATCACTTGATGTTAACTTCTGGGAGAATTAGTAACAGTAAAATCTCGTCCAAGCTTTATCTTAAGAAACCAGCAAAATTATCTCGGTAAATATCGATTCGTTTTATTCAAATCGCCATCACAATTCACCAACACTATACCAAACCACCAAACCTTAACACTACTTAAACACAAAAACAAAAAACTTACTTCAAACACACACACGTCAGCTACAAACACAACACCACCTCACAAGCATTGTCAAACACGTTTGCGTTTAAATATCGAAAAACGCTCCCGAACTGTCAGAGGCAAGATGGCTGCGTGTGCCGACGCCTCATGCCGGACTGCGAATGTGGTTCGAACCGGGCTCATGTCCCGCACAACGGTATGACATGACATGTGAACACGACAACTGTCAGCGATAGAAAGAATTATGGGCATCGGTAGCTTTGGCCCCCTCCGGAAACTGGCATCGATGAGAGCTGTCGGCGGATGGTGTCGTTATTGGCGGGTAGATTCAATATTCTTCACGGCTTGTACTAACATAGAATACAAGCATCTTTTTTACATTAGGACACCCAGAAGTTGCGTCGCACGTCGCCGAACTAACGTGTTTATGATTACAATTATTATTGTGTTATTATTATTATTCTTGATATGTAATGTTAGTTTTAAGGGATTATGCTATGTTCATGCCATTATTGTTTCTACCTAGTCGCGATTCTACACAATATGAATTCCACACAGCTGAAGTTTATCACATGCGTTATTCTTCACAGTCATTATTTCTACACAATCTTGACTCTACCTAGTAGTGATTCTACACAATATTAATTCCACACAGCTGAAGTTTATCACATGCGTTATTCTTCACAGTCATTATTTCTACACAATCTTGACTCTACCTAGTAGTGATTCTACACAATATTAATTCCACACAGCTGAAGTTTATCGCATGCGTTATTCTTCACACAATTATTTATATTTCTATACAATTGAAATTAACCATTACTGTTTACATTCGCTGGGTGAGAAGTATTAGTTGGGGGCAATGGGCAACCCTCTAGTGGCATAAAAATTTAATTATATAATACATTCTTACATATATCTTTAGGTAATTGATTTGTGGTGTATTACTGTTTGTCTGTAACCTTTGATCCTGCACCGCCAACATATTTCTGCGTAACCCAGTGGTTGACTGGTAGAGAATGCCTAAAGGCATTAAGTCCTACTTTTACTTATGTATTTTGTGCAATAAGGTTTAAATAAATAAATAAAACAACTATTGTCATAATATCGATTGTCATAATCATAACACTTTACGCATGAAGTTGCTGCGCGTATTTTTTTTTTGCCATAAATTGTACTATGTCATAATTGTTCGCTGTCATAATTTCACCAAGTCATAATTGTTTCAGCCATAATGTCGTATGTCATAGATTCATTTAGTCATAAGTATTTAGGTATTCATATTACTAATTTTATGAACAGGCAGACTTTCTGGACTGGGTATTTTTTTTATAGAAAATGTATATATTTTATTTTTATTTTTTTTTATTAGCTTTAAGCCATTGTACGTACCTATAATTATCCTTTCTTTATTTATCTATAGTTTTTAGTATCGTAATAGATATTTTATGTGTTCATTTCAAAATAAACTAACATTTTATAAACCAACTATACCCGCGGCTCCGCACGTGTGACAATCGGTCTGTGTCAGTTTTGCTTTATCACAGTTTCTTGATACCCTGCAGACGGGACTTTCCGTATAGCACATGTTTGAAAAAAGTTTGCACCTCATTCCTAAGTAGCGTCATAAGATTCAGATGCAAACTTAACTGACTCTAGTGTAGTGGCTGGCGAACCCCCTTTTATTGGTAAATTGTTTATAGCCTATTATATGTATTTTTCGACAGATTAATGAAGTTTTCATCAAAATCCGTTCAACCGACACGCCGATAAACAGAAACACATGTCTGTTTGTCTGTTTATCTGTCTGAAAATAATTATAACTATCAATATTATGACTAAATGAATGTATGGCATACGACATTATGGCTGAAACAATTATGACGTGGTGAAATTATGACATCGTACAATTTATGGCAAAAAAAAAATACGCGCAGCAACTTCACGCGTAAAGTGTTATGACAATCGATATTATGACAATAGTTGTTATGCTACTAAATAGAGGGTTGCCCATTGCCCCCACCTAATACTTCTCACCCAGCGAATGTAAACAGTAATGGTTAATTTCAATTGTATAGAAATATAAATAATTGTGTGAAGAATAACGCATGCGATAAACTTCAGCTGTGTGGAATTAATATTGTGTAGAATCACTACTAGGTAGAGTCAAGATTGTGTAGAAATAATGACTGTGAAGAATAACGCATGTGATAAACTTCAGCTGTGTGGAATTAATATTGTGTAGAATCACTACTAGGTAGAGTCAAGATTGTGTAGAAATAATGACTGTGAAGAATAACGCATGTGGTAAACTTCAGCTGTGTGGAATTCATATTGTGTAGAATCACGACTAGGTAGAAACAATAATGGCATGAACATCGCATAATCCGTTTTAAGGTATTTATCTATTGATTGATATATTTTCCGCCTAGCCGGGGACCGGGGGATCAGTACGAGTATGGCAGACTAACTAAAGCGGTGTACTATCGAAGACACTGATAACTGTACATTTATAAACGAATATAAACCTTATTGCAACATGGTAAGATCTATGGGTGTATAGTTAACTGTGTCTTCGTTTGTACAGTCGAGTTCATTTACATCTACACACTTACGAGAACAAAAATATCTGAACACAACCCTATTGTCAGGAGCATAAAGTCGTGTTCAGATATTTTTGTTCTCGTCAGTGTGTAGATGTAAATGAACTCGACTGTACTCCATTCTAAAGCAGAATGCATGGACATTTTTACAAATAGTTTCATGCGGGTCTATGATGGTGGAGTTTAGGCGTGATAAATAAATGATACAGCATTGGTCACTCACACTAACACACTGTCTAAACATGACGGATGCTTTGTCACTTATTTAACGCGTGATAAAAGCATTATAAGCCCGGTGGTCACGCTGGACTGGAATATTACTCGTATAATAAAATTGATCCGTTTTAGCCAACGTTGAATAAAACTTCACTTTTCCCACTGGCTTGCATTAAACTGTGTAGCCAACCCATCCCCTTGCATCGACGAAATGTCGAAACTTTAAGTTAACAATAATATTTTCTTCGATTTTCACGACTATCGTACACTTAAATAAAACAATTTAAATGGATTATATCGCGTATATTAATTATTTGAGCCTCCCTGACGTTTCAGTAGCTTTCCAGTTACCGTTCAGTCAACCGTTGACAACAAAGGTTTTATTTAAATTAAGTTAAGAATGTTCGAACTTTCATTCATTGGTCGGCTGTGGTTGGGGCAGACAACCGGCGAGAAGAAACCCTTATCGATGGTCAAAACAGGTAACTGAATCTGGCTGGAATAAATGCAAACTTGTAATAAACAAGCAAGCAATGCTATTCTATCGCCGCAAAGGACGACCGCCCTTACCGGCGAGACGGTAACTACATCCTCCGACTCCGGAACCGGGGCCGCGAGCGGTGGGACGCGGTTCGGTATATCTTAACTATAGAGTATGCACCTAGGAGAAATAGTCAGTTTTAATGCGTAGTGAAGCTTAATCATTAAGCTTCACTACGCATTAAAACTGACTATGCTGCTTGATGCTATGATGCTTTGTCGCTTATTTATCGCGTGATTAAAGCAATCAGCATAGGCCTGCCCTTAGCCTAGACCCTGTTTTAATGTATTGTTACTGTAACAGGCAATAACACCCGGTTTATATACCTATACCTCAATACAAACCACTTAGCTGCCAAGAAGAGGCCTTTCATCGAAGTTAACTTAAGAGAGATTCATCGTAGAGCTATGTAGCTACTAAAATCCCTGATTTTATCCCCAGGGATGGGATTAGAGAATATCACTCCTATACAGCGAACTAATGAACTCCGGTTGTGGATTAAAGGGGATCCATCTAGTGATGCGCCGTTACCTACAATTACGGAAGTGCTGCTAGCATTATACTGGTAATATAGCGAATCTCGAGATCTACAAATCCACTCCTACACATAAAACAATTATTTGTATTAAGTAAAACATTCCCAATTATATAAGATCTGTGGAAGGAAATCGTTTTAAAATAAATTTAAATATCTGGCTGCTCGATGGATGTTTCTACATTCTAAAAGGTTTTCTCGAGACATGTATAATAAGGTAGAATTACGTTATTGACATTTTATTATACATTGAATTTTTAATAATCAATCATTAAATACTCTTAATTTTATTTTATTTTTAAACATTTGCTGTGGCTGTATACATGATACTTTAATTGTATTTAACTCCTTTGCGACTGTATTCTTGGCAAAAAAATCTTTGAATCTTTAAAATATAGCGGTTTTTAGAGTTCGTACTTCAGTAGGTAAAAACGGAACCCTTATAAAATCACTTTGTCCATCTGTCAAGACCTTTTTTCTCAGAAACTCAACTGGGCGATTCTCCGGGCTGAGGTATTTTGCTTGACTTCGGTGGTCAATTTTATTTTTCATATTTTTGATTCGTGACTTTAAAATATAAAAACGGCCTAATTTTAAAAAAATATTGGTAGCAAAGGCCCTCTTCTGAACTTAGTGGTTCATAAGATATTTAAGATTTTACAATCACCGAAATCAAAGGCTCAATACTTCAGAGTTTTCGATGTGTAGCTCGCTGAAATAACGACCCTTAGCAATATTTGTAGTGTCAGGCTGTTGAGGCATAATACCCTGATGCACCAGTTCAACGAGATGGGTAAACCATGTGCTAAAATGCCAATGAGATGCCGGTGAAAGCAGCCTAACGAACAGCAACCCACCGAAATTAGAAAACAAAAAAAGCACAGTCAGAACTATGCTGCATTAACAAAATCACGATTATAAGCATTGCAGAACCGATTGAGGGGCATGGCAATATAGAAATAATGTAAAATCAGTTGGTTTTATCGTAAAAATTGATAGCGGTGGCAGTTTTTATTGACTTCAGTGGTCAAAAATTACACCGAATCAATGGAAATCAATTCCACCGATTTCAAAATTTAATGTTTTTTATCGATTTAAGGAATACTAAAAGTAATATAGACACGAACAAATTATTATGGACTAACATTCTCCCGGAGATAGTTTATTCACTTATAAAATTGCAGACACACAATCACTGAACAACACAAATTGTTCCACCGAATTCAACAAAACACGTAACCAAATCCACCGAATGACGAACGAACCCACACGAACTCTACCTACAAGCCATTGAGCCGACGTCTACTCTCGGCGGCGGTGAGAACACAACTGAAGCTAGTTGCTTGCGAGCTGCGGATTTCTAGTATACTTCTTTAAGGCAGTGCTGACGTGTTTTAAAGTTTACACTGAAATCACTAGTTACCCTCGGACGCTCCGAAAAATAGTTTTTATTTAAAATGTTTAGCAGATAAATTATATCTATAGGAACAAAATGATAAATAAACTAATGCTGAATACGGGAACACATTTGAAATCATAGTATCCAGACCCAATATCCAGTTATGATTTTTTATTTCAACAAATCTGGCAAGCGGACGCTCCCAGCGAACGTCAATTTTTGTAATAACTTTTTTTTATTGTCATGTTAATGAATTATCATGAAATGTTTACATAGCTCGCCAGACGAAACAAACCGTTAGGTACTAGCTTGATTTTATTCAGAAATATTCGATGGTAAATTTAACCATTTTCAAGCCCGGACACTTAAAAATGCCACTCCTGAGAAATGCCCAACTAACTCAACTCTGCTACTCCTCGGAGACGTGAAACAATCAAGCTTCCAAGTCTTCGCAATCAAAAGATATAAGCGAAAAAGAAAAAATATATATTTTTGTGATTAAACTTATTTCTAGTTCATAGACTAATCCAGTATAACCTAGTATGTCGATGTTATGGGACAACAGTTGTCCAACGGCAAAGTTAAGTTTGTTAAGTTTGTTCCTCAGTACAATTTATCTTTTCGTTAGCTTGCTTTAACAGTTAGTACAGAACTTTTGATGCGAGTCCAACTCGAACATGACCTGCCTTTTTGACTGTACAATGACTAGGGAATGCAATCGGTTATTTTTATGGTAGGTATATTTTTATATAGGTATGAAAAAAACGGGTTTTAACCGAAACTGCGGTTATTTTCGTACAAATTCGGTTAACCGTTACATTCCCTAACTATGACATACTTATCTATTGGATTTAAGCATACAAGCCTTAAAGTAAATAATACCGAAATGTTATTTCGATCGTTTCCACATTAAAAGGTAACGTCGATTGTCAACGCTGACCCTACTCCGCTAACTGAACGTTACGTCAATTCGACGTCAACCGTTCAAGACGACGTCAACCGTTCAAAACGCCGTGTCAGTAATGAATACCTACGTTTCCGACCTACGCGAAAAAATGTATTTCGCGCCCGGGAATTGAAAAGCTTCTTTTGAAGTTTGGTAAGGTTACAGTCGTTATGTATACATCTTGTAACAAAGATTTTTTTCTGTAAGTTCAATGCTAAGAAAAGATTTTATTACCTAAATCTTAAACTAAAAATAAGGATTCAAGGCAATTGCGTCACACAAATCTATCTTTTTTAACGTCATAAATATAAACGTAACACTAGTCTATATTTATTATTACTGTAAAGTAGTTATCGGTTCCTGCTGTCTGTCTGTCCGTATGTATGCTTAGATCTTTAAAACTACGCAACGTGCATCAAGAGGATAGTTTATATGTATAATACATGCATAATTTATCAGCATTGCACCCGCGCGAAGCCGAGGTAGGTCGCTAGTTATTCCATAAATATCTGAAGAGTTATATTTAGCCCTGAGAAAGCCCAAATCCTTAAAAACTCTTCTGGGAACCGGAACAAACATCAAAAATATGCCATCGAAAGACGTCATCAGTCTTCCTCGACGTGTCTCCATCAATCATAAGCTTGAAAAATGTCAAAAATTACAACTGCAGTGTTAGTAAGTTTTTCCCCATATTTTTGTGGTACGTAACATTTTCATATAAAGAACGTTTAAAATGATTTCGCATTTGATGATATGATGATAGTCTGAAAAATCTGCCTTTCTGGCACATGTGTAACTGTCTTTACACATTAGGCCCATCTGGCATGTATGAACCTTTATTTTAAATTAATATTTATAAAATGGGTAGTTAGCAGAAATGTAACTTTGACCACAGAATAGATAATAGTACAAGTACAGAAGGCACACTACTTTGATCTTTACCACAGAATAGATAATAGTACAATTTGACAGAGAAAAATTGTGTTTTTCTCAGTCAACCTTTGACAAAACGGTATCTGTAAAGGTACCGAAACGTCAGGGAGGCTCAAATAATTAATATACGCGATACAATACGTTTAAATTGTTTTATTTATATGTGTGAAAAGAGTATACTTAATTTAAAACTCAAAGATAAAAAGAAAAACGTAGAGATAAGGAAGAAAACCAAAGTTATTGATGCTCTAACATACTGCAAAAAGTTAAAATGGCGCTGGGCTGGTCACATAGCACGTATGAGTGCAAAGAAATGGACAAAAGCAGCAACGGCATGGGCCGGCCCACCCGGAAAGCGGAAAAGAGGAAGGCCGCTAGAGAGATGGTCTGACGAAATATCGAAAGTAGCGGGAAGAAATTGGATAACTACAGCCAAAGATAGAGACGAATGGAAGGAGATGGAGGAGGCCTATACTCGGGAAGAGGTCGGGTAGCTAAATAAACTTGATAAAATGTAAATAAATTTTAATTTAATGAGTTGAATTATAAAGAAAATAATATTTTTTGAATTGTAAATATGCATGAATCAGTTATTAAGGAATAAATGGCTTTATTATTATTATTATATGTGTGACAGTCGCGGAAACCGAAAAAAATATTAGGTAAATTATTTCAGAAAAAATCCTAATAGTCAGAATTTATTTATCCTCTCATCACGCCAAAATGGCAGGACAGATTTTACGGGGAAAGCTGGACATCCAAAGATGGATAAATATAGCATATTTTTAGCTGAGTACGGCAAAAAAGGAAAGTTACGCAAATTAAATTGAAGGCACCTACTAGTATAATAGAGATTACTATTTTGTAGTTTTTTTTCTATTAGTGTTTAAGTGTCTAAGTGATTTTAGTTATAAGATTTTCCGCTAGATGGCGCTGATCCCTCCACGGCGAATCGTACATCACGCTATCGTTGTGTTTTCGTAATTTGCCTTAACCCTTCGTCTGTGAGATTAAAAAAAATCTTGCGTTCAAACCTCATTTGTGCTGCAATGAGTAAAAAAATATGTCCGTAAAAAAATGCAAAAAGACGGCCTTAATATGTGGTCAGGATCCTATACCAACACAGACGAAGGGTTAAGGGATTGATGTTATTTTTGTTAGTGTGTATTTTGTTCTAGCGATGTTACGAGTCCATTATTTTTGAACTCGGATGATTCGAATCAATTTGGAAGCAAACTCGAATCGGAACTCGAGTTGACTCGACTCGCATTAACCGAACCGGTTGGCTCCGGTTGTTGTTCGCGGTTTCGACCGATTCACGAGTTTGCAAGTCCCGCGAGTTGGCTAATCGAGTCGAGTAGAGTCATATAAAGTCATATTACATTTACATGCTTGAAACAACTAGAGAGTTAGAAGTTAGTGCATGCGATTCTAAGCGGTTAATAGAGTATTAGAGTCGGCGAGTTGATTCGAGTTGCAAAGAAACCTGATTCGAATCGACTCGATCAGAGTCTGATTCGAGTTATTCGAATCAGGCAACTCGACTCGCCCATCGCTATTTTGTTCGGAATAAAGTAATTTGTTGTGAATTTGAATCCGACTTTACTTTAGAGACCCGAGTACGTACACCCTTGTACAATTAGTTTCGAAATTTGTAGATATTTGAAAATCCACGAGCCTTTCTTCTGTTTAATACTATACTATTAACCAACCTTACCCTTATTCGAGCCAAAATTCCGGCCACAAAAATACCCGACTGTAATAAAAGTGGATTAGATTCGCACTCGCAATTTTCCTCTTGCGTTATGTCCCGGGTTACATTACGACATTACTGTTCCATAGTATCCTTTTATACACAGTCCAAATTCAGACACCGACTACTACTATACTTACTAAAGCGTGAATATTTGATATAGCCGCAAACTTTACGGGGTCTTAGTATGGGCACTTATTAGTATTGATCCGTAAATTATAAAAAAAAAAACTTTTTTTTTCCCATATAAAATAATTCAGTGCGCCATGTATTTGTTTGTTGTTGTTTTTTGACACTTAACATCGTGTTGTCACAACTGTCACTAGCAGTCATTTTTAATAAGTGTACGCTATAGGTACATTGCTGCTCAGAAAATTTTCAAAAATAATTACGCTATGGCAGTTAACGCTAAATTTATATTTTTTATAAATATCTGATTATAGCACTAAAATCTCCGTCTGACTTCAAGTTGCGGTTATATCAAATATACACGCTGTATAGTAAAATTCTAAATGTGTATTGAAAATTCCGTTTTCCATGGAGAGCAATCGGAAAATCTCAGTAGCGTGATGCAGGTTCGTCTTTTGTTTTGTATGGGCGCGCGGCGCCATGCCAGTCTGGCGCCATCTTTTGGTCAAAATTTCCATTGTCCTCTCATCTGGACAAATTTTTGCCAATTTTGGTACAGGGATAGCTGGACATCCAAAGATGGTTATAGGATACTTTTTACCTGAATACGGTAAAGAGAATAATACGCGGGTGAAGTTGCGGGCGCCTCCTACTACTATAATATAGCTATATCCGCTTGCTCGTTAGCCCCATATGATATTTAAAAAAAAAAATTGGGCAAGTGCGGTTCCGTACCATAATCTATAACAATTAAGTTTGTTGTTGGGAGCCCCCCTTAAATATTTATTTTATTTTATTTTTAGTATTTGTTGTTATAACGGCAATAGAAATACATCATCTGTGAAAATTTGAACTGTCTAGCTATCACCGTTCTTGAAATACAGCCTGGTGACAGACGGACGGACGGACGGACGGACAGCGAAGTCTCAGTAATAGGGTCCCGTTTTTACCCTTTGGGTACGGAACCCTAAAAACTAGCAAACGAAGCATATTGTCCGGTTCCACGCCTAAAACGGTATTTAATGATGAATTAAACATTGTACAAACGGACGAACAATTTAAGAGTTACGGAATAAAACGATATACAAGATTTTCGAAAAGAACAAACTATTAACTGGGTTTTCGTTTGGAAACTATTACAACGCTACAGACGGACACACTGATACGTGTTAAACTTACAAACATAACTTTCACTTCACTACGGCGAGAAAAAACAATTAAAATAATCATGCTTAATTTTGCCTGCTATTTAACAAATCAATTTAAGACATAACACACTCAAATCCAAACCAAATAAACAAGAGAAAAGAACACATAAAAAAAAAGTTACATCCATCACACACAATCACAACATCGTGTTCGAAATTCAAATGACTTTTGCACGCACATTTCGCGCTATAAACGGTTTTCCGAGCAAGTTAGGTGAAAACAAATTTTCCAAATCGGTTAATAAATTACGGAGTTTTGAGGGAACAGACTTATTTTTGGAAGTCGGTTGATAATCTTAAATTCAAGCCTTAGGCTATACATAGAAGGGGAGCGAAGATATGTAATAGCCAATCACATTCCTCAGATTTTTAAAATGCACTTCTTTTGCGTCACAAAGACACAGCCTGATTAGTTCATTTTACCCGCTACGCTTCTGTCGCCAGGTTTAAAAGACCTTATTCCTTTTAAAAAATATTTTTTTCTTGTATTATGACAAATATATTAATAATTTCAAACAACTTTTTGTAGTGAATAATACCTACTTTTCTCTGAGTTCTAGGTAGTAACATAGCTATTTCATGCTTTAATTGCGTACAATTGAAAAGAAAATAAGTAGAAAAAACAAATATTCCGCATGAATTTTGTCAATTTTTGAAACGAAAATTATGAATGAAAAATTCAAACTGTAGGTTTCAAATATATACCAATAAATCCCAATAGCCCTGTTCTAGGTAGTAACATCAATAATATGTTAAGAAACATGATTGATCATAGAGAAAAAGTCCATAACAATCTGCATTTTAAAAGGAATAAGGCCTCTTGAAATAAGTCTAGACTCAGACATCAACTTTTAGTCACTAATCTAGCTCAAAGTACTCACTTTTTTCCCGCGTGGCACAAGCTGTTCGCGGCCGACGTCGCCCGAGGGTCGGGGAGGATGTGGACAAAGGACTCTGCGAGAGAGGGTGGTCCTGGGCGCATGCGTGGATGCTGGGATGGATGCGAGGATAGATGGAGATGTGGATAGATGCGGGATGAGAAAATCATAGTTTTGTGAGGCTTCTCAAAATAATGAGGAGGGCTTAAATAATTAATATACGCGACTAACGCGACATAATCCCTTGAAAGGCCAAGTTTTAGGTATTCTATCACTGAGGGGCAATAAAAACTATCACAACTCCGAAATATTGTTTCCCATTTCCCGAAAGTATTTTTTTCCTGAAACTTGTAATATTTTCAGGATTTTATAAACATCTTTTTATAGAACTCATTAGGTTTGGTTAGGTTAGTTTTATAATAGGCTAGTTGACTCATGTCAAATTGTAATAAACTAATGTTTATTCCGTATAGTATTTAGCAAAGGAAACCTAAATATATATTTTTCAATTCATAAAAGTGAAAGATGGCTGAAAAAATTGAGTTTGAAAATATGGTTTTTAATCTGTATTTTGAAATGCTTAAAACGCTGTCCGCCATTTTTGCTTATGATAGTGACGTCATTGGTCATGTTAACAAAACTGAAAGTCAACTTTGACGACTTCGAATAGTGCCGTCCCTCTCGATCTCCTGTCAAAGTATATTGGAGTGAGCGGAATGGCATTATACGACGGTCGAATTTCGAATATTTACAGGTAACGACGTACGACGCGTTTGGCTCGGTTGGTAGACACCTGCCTACTGAGTCGGCGGTCCCGGGTTCGAATCCCGGCCGGGGCAAATATTTGTGCAAAATATTTGTTCTTGGGTCATGGATGTTATCTATATATGTATTTATATATTATGTATATCGTCGTCTAGTACCCATAGTACAAGCTTTGCTTAGTTTGGGACTAGGTCGATTTGTGTATGATTGTCCCTTAATATTTATTTATTATTATTATTTATTTAATTCTACGACACGCCACAGATTAGCGAAAGGGAAAAATGGCGGGCGGCGTTTTTGGCTGTTTATGAAATTTCTAATTTTCAATTGATAAAATTTAGCTTTTTAGCTTTCAGAAAAATACAAGACATTTTTTTTAGAGCTAGTAAGATCATTATTAACCATTTCCAATATATTTCAAAACTGGGTCAACTAGCCTATTACGTATACTGAAAAAAGTACGGTTTTGGAAAAAAAGGGTTTTCGGGAAAAATAAATTTTGGCGAAACGTTATAAATGGGAAACAAAAATTAGTGTTTCACATAGGTAACCCATAAGTTTTATTTTGTTGTCAATTTCTTTTCTTTTCTCAGATCAATTTTCAATCTTTGGTGAGTCGGCAAAGTTGCATATTCTGACCATGATAAGCCCAATTTCACGCTATATCCTACTCATTTTCCCATTAAGTTACACAAAATGTATTACATAAATGGTCCAAAAAATACGCAGAAAATATTATATATAAGTAATTGAATATAGTTTAATTGTTTATGCTTTAAATGATAAGGGAAATAAACAATACTAACGTTGAATAAAGATCCTATATAGTTGTATTTAAATGCATCCTTCCATATTAATTCATTCTTATCTGGGGGCAATATTAGGGCAATAGGTACAAAGGTCCCTTCAGCGATAAATACTTTAAACACCAATTGAAAAAACCATTATTACCTCTATAAGATCTCTTACGTATAAATACATAAAAATTAAAAATGGTAGACTCGCAATCGCATCTATAAGTAAATATAATATGTATTACATCTATCTACACCCCGCATAAGTTAACACAACGACCGTGCCACTCGAAAACAACACTTTTCATCTTGACGTAAGGTCCTTGTCACTCATCCTACAGTAATCTAATTCTTTTGTATTGTATCTGCTGTCATACAAAATTATAAACAATAACAGAAAAAACATAGATATTGAGATTAAAGGCCCGCTTTGCTATTAGCCGATTAGAATGAATAAATACAAGTATGATATCCGCCATCGCCAGGGCAATGTATTTGCGCGGTTTGGAGTTGAAATTCGGCCTATTGGGGACCTGAACACTTACCATGACTTGACTAGTGACTGCGTAAATTATTTGTATGGGGAATTGTAGTTCTACAAAGTAACCGCTAGGGGCGCTGCACTATTCTCCATACAAATCATTTAGGCCGTCGCTAGCGAGTACTGTCACGTTTACTCATGATAAGGGTGCAGAGGCCAAGTCTGAACGCTTAGTAGAAGTTCAGGTGACCAGGGTGCTGGCAGCAGCAGCTTCTTTGGACAGCGACTGAGCCTCGTCATCTGAAGAGAAACGCTTAGCAGCCTTCTGAGCACGATATCTGGTGAAGGCGACCAATCTTTATAGTTTTCGTTTGTTTAGGTGAGTTTATGTTAGCTTTATCAGTTAATTACAATAAATTTCGTATAAAGCCTGACCAGAAATATATGAGGATTGTCAAGAGGGCGCTATTTATAAGATTTATTATGGCAACAATTTTGCAACCAATCGCGACCGCACTTTAATGACACTAGTTTAAATACCTGTCGTTCCTATGGTAACCTCGGAATATCATTTAATTGAATGCACTCTTTTCCTGACTGTTTTTCGTGTCGTTAACACGCGTACACTTTATTAATAATATTACGATCACGACTGTGAATGTTATTCGGCATTTTCTTTGGATACTTTTAAATATTTGTCTTTTAAAAAACCACCACGAATAACATTGACATTGTTGATTGTAGTTGTTGCTCAGTGGATGTAAGTAGAGATAGGTGATCTAATTTACATTTACTTCTTACTCTACGTTTACTTTCAAGATACCTTTTTGTCGACACTCGGATATACATCAAATTCTTCATTTTCTCCGATCCACTTCATTGGACACGGAACCTTATCTTGTGGTGTAGCCGCACCTTTACTTTTCGAGATAAATACACATATTACCTACCTCTCAAACGTACAACACAAACTTCAGCAACAGAACAACCTAAACACCGAATTACACAACCAAATCCAAACCTTACGCGAACCGACATATTTATCAACATCCTTTCAAAGTTGCTTCTGAATTACAATCACTTCTCTTTGTCATAAAGTTTCAGAGCCCTTTGAAGTGATTTTAGACTTTGGATAAGGGTTTTTAGGTTTAGTTTAAGTAGGTATTGTGTAAACGACTTCGGTTGGGTTAATGTGTTTGGAGAGTGCAATTTGTAGAATGCAAAGCCACGCTTCGGGGCTGTTGTTTAGATTAGATAGGTATAAGTACGAAATGTAGACTCGTATATGAGCGTAAGATCTTAAAGGGTAGGTTTATCGTTCATATGGAGAAGTCTAAAACTATAGGAGCCCTGGGGATATGCTTTAAGGATTTTAGGGATAATATTATAAATGCTGAAACATAGACACATTTTAGAAAATAACTGCCCTTCCTATGGACTAACTATAACTATTGTCGCGCGCAGCGCGATTCGCCATGTAACAATCGGTATGTATCAACACTAGTAATGTCAATCTATATTTTGTAGTGTGGTAACACCATGCTTGGCTTTGACTAACTTTTTGCATGTTGGTACTGTGGTAGAAAGATGGCGGGAGTGTAGCTACCGTGAACACGAGAAAGAGTGGAGCAGGAATCGTGGTCGTAAGACAAGTTAGAAGCTACGAGCTTCTAGGAGGCCTATGTCCCATAGAGAACACCAGGTGAGTGTTTACTTTGCCATATTATTATGTCGACCTAAAAGTGCATCATAAGGTGGAAAGATGAGGAGACGGTTAAAGCATATCGTTCTTTCTGTTAGTATTAGTCCAATCTTGCAGTGCACAGCACACTTGGTAGTCAAGGACATTGGAAAGGGAAGCCTGGAGCTCCCATGCATGTGAGGTGTGTCCGGGAACACACTGGCACGGTCGACTGAGTTGGAGCAACCGAGGCGAGACTATGGGGAAGGTGGAGGTCTCCGGGGAGGCAAAGCCTCCCCGTCCGGCTAAGTGACTAATGAGCAAAATATGATTGGAGTCACCAGGATTGTACCCTGACTAGACCGGAGCAAGTCGACCGTTGCCCAACTGGAGGTGCATAGCCATTGATTATCATGAGAGTTCCTCTGCAGTGTAAGTGGGTTAGCAACCACACAGAGGCAATTTAGATATGGAAAGGCACCAGGTAAAACCGAATCATGTATGTGTGTGGCACAGCCACAGGAGTGAGGCATGACCTCATATTATTTGGATACACATAATTGAGTTAAGAGTGGAATAAAATAGGTCGACTCATCTTTCCATTCTAATGATAATAAATGTGTACTTTATATATATTCATGTCGCCCATTTGTATATGTGAACCCAGCAATTAGCATTTCATATTAATATTGCATAGGAGGGACGATATTTTGGTGGAGCGTGCTGTGATATTGTTAGTAATGAACCAGAAAAGCGTGGCTCATTATTATCAAAATTCACTCTAATAAAAATTGAAACAGAGAACTTTGACAGTTCTTTGTCGAAGCAGAGATCGTGAAAATCTATTTGTCATGATTTACTGTTGCAGATATTTAACGTAAGTAAGTAATGTAACTTAATTGTGGGTAAAATTACAAATCATAAGTTATTTTAGTATACTGAGTGATTGTCAGTCTCTCTAAAAGGGAAGAACTGAAAGGCACACAGTTCTACAGCTAAATTAATTTGGGGTTTGGTGCAAGAAAATTCGGGCAAACTCCAAGAAGACATTATGATATTTGTAGCGTAAGTTGTGTGTAAAGTTTAAGTTACGATTATTATTTATGCAAGAAGATCGTGTAGATTACACTTAAATGACATTAATTATTAAGGTTCATTCGTCTGTGATTCATTCGTTCACTCGTTCGAGTGTCTATGGTTTTAGTGCGTTTTCAAGTAATCGATTTTAATCGATTCAATTAAATGAACCATACGTGACCGAAAATATTATTAAGTTAATTTAGTACAACGATTATTATTTATTAGTAATCTTGTGGTAGTTTGTAAAATATAGTATTTTTACGGAACCGATAAATACTCGCAACATAGAATCTTTGATTTTACTATTTGTACGAATAGACATGAAATCGATTCTATGTTAATTCGGCGTGCAACACTACGTCTCGAACCGTTTTCGTTTCGACTTCCCGCCTTTCGGTTTGTTTGTTTGTGGTTGTGAAAATTTTGTACTTGTTGTGGTGTCGAATTTTTCTAACAAGTTTTTAATGAGAAAATGCCATTTATATTCGGAAATCAGTGTTTTAGCGAGTGTGTTTTGGTGTGCCAGTAATGGAGTGTTGAAAAAGGACACCGATCTACGAAAAACAAAGGTAAATATGCATCACGATTCACGTACATACTAACGACACGGTGAAATATTTCGGCGAGTTTGAGATATAAAATTCTTTGTTTTTGGGTAATTTCAGCTCATACAGGATAAAACGCAGTGTCCGGGATTAGATGTGGCGAATCCATAAGTGAGAAATAGTGAAACACTGGTGAGTTTTCACAATTGTATACTTGACGTACAAAGTTTTGAAATTCGATCAACTGTAGTCAACTTGTTCTTTCGCGTGTTTCAGCATTCACGATGGAAGATATTCTGGCGGGCATTGTCCAAATGCGACAGAATAAACTTCAAGAGTTTATTGCGAACATCAAATCTGACGGAGCTGGCAATCGTATTGTCGAAAATGTATCCAGTACGATAAGCCACTTAAAAGACCTGACTAACAAACTGCAAAATGAGGTGCGTCACTACACAACTGCCTCGTCAAACCCTCAATTGATGGTGGTCACAAATGCAATGGAACTACAATTACAGGCTGAAGAATTGGTGATAGATATTGAGTCAGCCATTTCTGTTGCTGCTAACCCTCAAGAGACAACAACTGAACGGCATCAGTCAACTCGAGAAATAAATATTAAATTGCCAAAGTTGCAACTGCCCAAATTTAATGGTGATCAATTACGATGGTTGGAATTTTGGGACAGGTTTGTCTCGAATATTGACAACCAACCAATGGCCGAAGCAGACAAACTGACTTATTTATTAAGCAGTTTGGAAGGCAAAGCTCTAGAAGCTGTAGCTGGTATAAGTATCACGAATCACAACTATACCATCGCGGTGGAAGCTTTGAAGTCCAGATATGGTTCCATCGATGCGCTTATAGATGTCCACTATACCGCACTATCTAACATGGGACGAGCAGAGTACACAGCATCCAATTGCAGACATACGCTTGATGAAATTGAACGGCACCTGCGGGTACTGGAAAAGTTGGGAGAAAACACTTCTGGAAACCATTTGCGTGCCACTATACTTGCCAAATTTCCTGAACAAGTGCTGCATCAATATCACCTAATGCCACAACCATCCAGAGAGAATTCGACAGCAACAGTAAGACGAATCTTATTGGATATTGTGGTGGCAATGGAGAAGGCTCAGGCTCATCCAACACCAAAGGGCCTGGAAATGAGGCAAGATGTTATCACTACGGAGGTACTCCAAACAATGGCAGAATATCCAGTGCGAAGTGGTGCCACCTACAAACAAAGGCGAAATTTAAAACGTAAAGCTGACCGTCCTGCTAACAATAACATTCCAAAAAAGAAGAACCGTTTACCTTGCATTTTCTGTAAGCTTCATAATCACAATAGTGTGGACTGCAGGAAATACAGTGACATTGAGTCCAGGAAAAAACAGTTATCCGGCAGGTGTCTCAAGTGCCTCAAGCGGAACCATAATGCTAACCAGTGCCATAGAAAAATAAAATGCTACCGATGTGGTGATGAACATCTGCAACTTCTGTGTCCGAAGCCGAAGGGTGAGAATGATTCTCCTGTCAGTAATCATAGGATGGTCAAGTGTTATATGGCAAATATGACCAAGTACAATTTTTTACAGACAGCGGTGGCAGAAATCATCAACCCCAACAACAACAAAATAAGCAAACATAAGTGCAGACTTGTATTGGACTGTGGCTCGCAGAGGAGTTACATTACTGCACGGGCTGCTTCCAAACTACAGCTATTACCGGATAATGAAGACCGACTCTTAGTGTTCACGTTTGGCGAAACGGATCCAAAGGAAATGCCGAGCCCTTCAGTGGACATTGTAATTGAAACCAAACGTGGCACCAAAAAACAAGTAAGAGTAAATATCGTTCCACATATTACAGAGAAGTTACCAGTAGCTAAATTTGATCACTCAATTGTTGATCTATCAGCCGATGACAGTTCTACTGGTGAAAATGTGGACCTTTTAATAGGGAACGACTATTATGAAGGCTTCAGACGTCAAGCGAAGATACAACTTGAGAATAATTTGTATTTAATAGATACTGACTTTGGTTGGCTGTACTCTGGAGATGAAAACCGTACTATGGCCCAAGAGAATATACTAACTGTAACTACTTACTGTCACTGTCATAATTCAAGCTGCCCTTATTTTACCGAACCGGACTTACCTCTCAGAAACATTGACATCAAATTTCTATGGTCACTTGAGTGTATTGGCATAAATGACTCACCTAAAGCCACTAGACAAGATGAAGCAGTCAAACATTTCAATGATACCATACAATACAACAATGGTCGTTATGAAGTGACTTGGCCATGGATTGAATACCCACCTCAGCTTCCTGTCAATTTTGGCATGGCATTAGGAAGACTGAAGAGTTTGATTAATAGATTGGATTCGGCAACATTACAGGAATATGATGATATTCTCAAGGAACAACTAAACGGAAATGTCATCGAAATAGTCGAACCACATAGGAATGACACCGAACACCCTGTGCACTATCTTGCTCATCATATTGTAAAAAATGAAGGGAAGCGTGGAAGGATTGTATATGATGCTTCAATGAGAAGTATGGACAAGAAAAGCCTAAACGAATGTCTATACAGTGGCCCCTCCATGCTCGAGGACCTCACGGCCCTTCTCCTGAAGTTTAGGACAAAAAAGATAGCAATCGTCGCCGATGTAGAAAAGGCATTCTTGCAAGTAGGACTTCAAGATAAGGACCGTGATGTAACACGATTCCTATGGGTAAAAGACATCACAAAGGATTTAACGGAAGAAAACCTGTTATATCTTCGGTTTTGCAGAGTCCCGTTTGGAATAATTTCAAGCCCATTTCTCCTGACAGCGACTATTAGATATCACATGTCACAAACAGACTCAAGCTTATTAAAAGATATTGCTAATAAATGCTATGTAGACAATCTTGTAACTGGAGCAAACTCTGTGAAAGAAGCGCAGGAGATATTTGAAAGGACTAGAGATACCTTTGGGCAAATATCTATGAACATAAGGGATTGGCTGTCAAATAGTAAGGAATTTCTTGACCTTATACCTACAGAACAGCAAGCAAAACAGGGAGAAACGGTAAAAATTCTTGGACTGTCGTGGAATGTGACAAAAGATACCCTGAAATTGAAAATTACTGATCAACACTTTGACAAAGAAGCACCAGCCAACACTAAAAGGAAAGTGCTTCGTACCTTAGCTCGAATCTATGACCCATGTGGCTACATTTGTCCATTGACCCTACCTTTGAAGATCTTGTTTCGGAGCATCTGCGAACAAAAGTATAAATGGGACACCAGCCTACCAGATGACCTGATACAGTCTATGCAGGAAATATGTAATGTAATAAAGATGGCTGTAAACCTGGAATTGCCAAGATCTGTGATAAGTGATAATCCGGAGTTAGAGACAACATACCAGTTGAATTGCTTTTCTGACGCTTCAAAGGCTGGATATGCTGCTGTCATATATTTAACAGCAAGAAGTCACCAAGGCACATCAGTCTCATTCTTAATGGGAAAATCAAGAATAGCCAAAAATGAAGATGCAAGTGAACTTCATATCCCAAAACTAGAGCTCATGGGTTTGCTCATAGCAAGTAGACTCTTAAAATATGTGAGGGAAAATCTATCTCTTCCAATAAGCAAAGAAATGTTGTGGACCGATAGTTTGGTCGTACATGGATGGATGCGTTCGAACAAATTATTACCACCTTTTGTATCGAACAGGGTAGAAGAGATCAGAAAAAACCAAATGCAAGCAGAGTTATACTACATCAACACTAAGATTAACCCAGCTGATGTTGCCACGAGACCTGACAGGTGGAGTCAATCCAAAGAACTTTGGTTCAATGGCCCCACATTCTTAAGTGAGGACGAAACGATGTGGCCTACGGATAGGTACTACATGAACCATATGACAGTCCTTTCTGTTGGGGAGGGCCTGGACCAGAGCAATCACAGTAGCAGACCAGAAGCTGATGATGGTCCAGGAAATGAACTCCGAGCTGCTGAAGCAAATGATGACCAACAGATGGAAATTGACGACCAAATCGACCAGTCAGAAATCAATTATTCAAGTAATGACATAACCGAAATTGACTCAGTACAGGACACGCCATCGTCATTGAACTCGGCAGATAATATAACTGAGATTAAAAAACTGCAAAAACTTCATTTTGCCAACGAGATTGCAGGAAAGATAACACATCTGACTAGAAATCTCGGACTGTTTCTAGATGTGGACGGTGTACTGAGATGCCAGGGACGGATGGTAAACACCACATGGAATTATGACATGAAACATCCTATTTTACTTCCCAGAGATTGCGAATTTACAACTAGGATCATCAAGGAAACTCATGAAAATAATTATCATGTTGGCACTACACATACACTTAGCCTCATTAGAGAGAAGTACTGGATACCACAGGGTAAACGTCAGGTGGAAAAAGTGATCTCGAGATGTCAGCGGTGCATTAAACATGGCGGTGGCCCATACCGCTTGCCAACTGCGCCAGATCTACCAACTGAAAGAGTGAACTATAGCACACCCTTTACATACTGTGGAGTAGATTATTTCGGGCCGCTGTATGTGAACACGCCAACTGGCAAACAAAAGAGATGGGTTGCCCTATTCACTTGTCTAGCTGTTCGAGCCATTCATCTAGAGATTGTTAACGACTTGACTGCAGAAGAATGTCTCCTGGCACTTAAAAGATTTGCTGCCACTAGAAATACGCCACAACGTCTGTATTCAGACAATGCCACTTGCTTCAAATTAACATCTGAAGTCGTTAGTAAGCCGTATTGCATTGAGAGAGGAATTGAATGGCGATTTATTCCTCAGCTGGCTCCGTGGCATGGTGGATTCTACGAACGACTGATAGGAGTAGTAAAGCATTCTCTAAAGCGCACTCTCGAAAAGCACCTTCTTGGAGACAGCAAACTATTAACTGTTCTAAAAGAGGTAGAAGTTGTTGTTAACTCAAGACCGCTTACACAAGTTGGAACCGAAGTGATCCATATATTAAGACCAGCTGATTTTCTAAGTCTGGGAAAATGCTTAACCTTGACCCCAGCAACGAACAGTGTTTGTACGGTGGACGGTTCCAAACTGCAAGTCAATCTGATAGAGAGCTGGAAAAAAGGCTTGATAATCCTGGAGGAGTTTAAGAAAATGTTCATGGCACAATACCTGACGAGTCTGAGAGAGAGATACCAAAGCTCTCCTAAACAGCCAAGAATTGTTTCTGATTGTGAACCAAAAATAGGAGACATTGTTCAAATAAAATCAGATTTAAAGAACCGCGAGCTGTGGAAGGTCGGAAAGATAGCCGAGCTTCTAAGAAGTGCAGATGGAAAACATAGGGTCGCTAAAGTTAAAGTTGGAGACACCATAATGACACGGTCTGTAGGTCATCTCTACCCTCTAGAGACAGAACTAGAGGACTCTCCACGATCAGGAGCGACTGATGAGGAACAAACTGCACCACCTCTGGACTCACCTATTGAGTACTTGGATCTGGATGCTGCGCCAAGTGGAAGCGATAGCATACAACCTCCACAAACCGATCCGATACCTGAGGATAATGACGTGGTAGTTGCCACTGAGGAAGAAACGGCTACGCAGGAATCTATGATGAGTACTGAGGCATCAAGATCCGAAAGAGTTACTCCCAACTCTGACAATATGCAACCGGAAACTACGACTAAGAGGGACGCTGCAATTCGAGCCAGAGAGAAAATACTGGAGTGGACGCGTCACCTGCTCACACTACTGCAATAAGACTCCTTTTGCCTGTGGGAGTGTCGCGCGCAGCGCGATTCGCCATGTAACAATCGGTATGTATCAACACTAGTAATGTCAATCTATATTTTGTAGTGTGGTAACACCATGCTTGGCTTTGACTAACTTTTTGCATGTTGGTACTGTGGTAGAAAGATGGCGGGAGTGTAGCTACCGTGAACACGAGAAAGAGTGGAGCAGGAATCGTGGTCGTAAGACAAGTTAGAAGCTACGAGCTTCTAGGAGGCCTATGTCCCATAGAGAACACCAGGTGAGTGTTTACTTTGCCATATTATTATGTCGACCTAAAAGTGCATCATAAGGTGGAAAGATGAGGAGACGGTTAAAGCATATCGTTCTTTCTGTTAGTATTAGTCCAATCTTGCAGTGCACAGCACACTTGGTAGTCAAGGACATTGGAAAGGGAAGCCTGGAGCTCCCATGCATGTGAGGTGTGTCCGGGAACACACTGGCACGGTCGACTGAGTTGGAGCAACCGAGGCGAGACTATGGGGAAGGTGGAGGTCTCCGGGGAGGCAAAGCCTCCCCGTCCGGCTAAGTGACTAATGAGCAAAATATGATTGGAGTCACCAGGATTGTACCCTGACTAGACCGGAGCAAGTCGACCGTTGCCCAACTGGAGGTGCATAGCCATTGATTATCATGAGAGTTCCTCTGCAGTGTAAGTGGGTTAGCAACCACACAGAGGCAATTTAGATATGGAAAGGCACCAGGTAAAACCGAATCATGTATGTGTGTGGCACAGCCACAGGAGTGAGGCATGACCTCATATTATTTGGATACACATAATTGAGTTAAGAGTGGAATAAAATAGGTCGACTCATCTTTCCATTCTAATGATAATAAATGTGTACTTTATATATATTCATGTCGCCCATTTGTATATGTGAACCCAGCAATTAGCATTTCATATTAATATTGCATAGGAGGGACGACAACTATGTTAAAAGTATCAATTCTGTACCCGTCCATCCGTCCGGTCTGGTCCGTCCGTCCGTTTTTTTATTAATGGGGTAGCGTTGATTAACGACATTAAGAGGCCTTATACTTTTTAAAATGTATAAAGGGTGGGCCCTGTAACAGGAGCAATAAATTAAAACTTAGATTCGTCCCTTGAAACTAAACAACATTTGTTAAGCAACTTCTGAAAATAACGTGTATTAAATGACATTTTGTAGAATAAAGTTTAGACAAAGAAGCAATGTATTGCGAAATGTCCGATATTAGTAGAGTGACAGCTATGTCAATGCTCAGGGAATGTCAACGTTGGACGACATACATTAAAAATACTATTTACTTTGTTTGAAATAATAAAATTTTGAAAACTGATTTTTTTTTAAAGTTGCTGAACAAATGTTGTTCAGTTTAACGAGTAAAATCAATGTTTTAATTTTTTGCTTATGTTGCAGGGCCCACGTGTATATTTTCAAATTATGACAAATATATTGATAATTTCAACCAACTTTTTAAGTGAATAATACTTTTCATGAGTTCCAGATAGAAACTTAGCTATTTCATGCTTTCATTGCGTGCGGTAGAAAAAAGTTGAAAAAACTAGTTTTCCGCGTGAATTTTGTAAATTTCGAGTAGTTTACGAAACAAAAATTATCAATGAAAAATTCAAACTGCTGGTTTGAAATATATAGGTACGAATAAATCCCAATAGTTTTACATGGAAAAAAAATCCTAATAACCCTGTTCTACTTAACTAGTAACATGGATAATAAATGTTAAGAAACTTGTTTGATCATAGAGAACAATGTCAAAGATAAAGAATATATTACATACTAACGTAAAAAGAAACGTAAGCGACACTTGTGTGCAGTAACAAAACTCGCGGCTATGTGTGCGTGTCGAGGGGCGAGCGCGGGCGAGCGCGGGACGCGCGAGGTGGAGAACGGCATTCACGTGAATGCCTTGTCGAAGGATTCGGCATTACAAGGTCACCGACGCCCGAGTTACACCGATAGGCCGCTGTCGCACCTGTGACAATGTCTAAAACAATCAGCATATCTGAACGGATGAGGAACCTTAAACCAGAAAAATTACAGCTAATTTTAAAGGCGTGCATATATTTATGCTGCCTATCTTATCTTTAAATCTTATAAGCTCATTCAAAAACAAACTTCCATTATTTTAAATCTTTATTTCTGCGATTACTTGGGGCATGAATCCTTGTTATTTGAATTTTTTTATAATTTTAAATTAACCGCCCCTGTAGGTTTTTCCTCAATGGATTTATTAAGATAAGATCAGCTTAGCCTATAAGCAAAATTCACCTTAGACCCACTAAAAATATGAAAGCTAAAGTTTGTACGCGTACCTTCTTTTATGTTTGTTACTTCCTCACGCCGAAACGGCTGTATGAATTTGCATGCAATTTAGAACACATAGTTTATATCAATTATACCTTAACTAACACATTAGGCTATTTATATCCCAAAAAACATGCTTCCATGGATACTGTTCATATTTAACCGTAAGCAAAGCCGCGGACATAAGCTAGTATTCAATATAACTTTCAAATTGATACCTCTACCGGTGTAACTCTAGAAGCGCGCTAGACATAATATGTTCGCCAATTTGTTGAATTGCGTCCCCCTTCAAAAGGCTGCAGGGGTCAAGATTGGCCATTTGGCGACCACTCGGTCTTGTTATAAGAATAGCTAGCTAGTCGATGCCCTCTTCAGTGCAGAGGTCCTCAATTACGGGACGGGTGTAGAGTACAGATATTTATACTAATGCCATCTTACAACCACGCAACTATACACTGAAAAAAACTCAACTAGTTTAACTACTTATCTCTTATCCGGCCTGGATAGATACGAAGCCGGCAAGCCCTTTTCGAGTTCACGACTAAGGCATGTATAGTGCTTTTCTCAAACATGTGCAATGAAATAAAATTACACCATTCAAAAAAATATAATTCAGCTGTTTAGCCTGTTCATGGACACAGACGCCATGTATAAAAAAAAATACTTCCTGGCTTAGGCCTTGAATTTTGTATGAAATTCCTTTACAGTGCTCTAGAGTCTTTCTGCCCGAAACGTGATACTTCGAAGCCTGTTATAATTATAACGCACGTTATTTATTACGACATTTTATTGCAAGTTTGAGAAAATTCCATTATGCAATTTATATGAAGTAATTATTGAATGCCCGCCCTTTCAAGGCCTGTATCGATCCCGTGACCCAGTTTTCGCTGCACCGGGACACCGGGACTTTTGTTTTTCGGCATAAGGATATTTTTCGGGATACCCCTCTGATATGAGGTTGGCTTTTGTGGAAGATAGAATTACATATATTATAATCACACTAATATTATAAATGCGAAAGTTTTTGTTTGTGTGTGTGAAGAAGTGACAAACATTCTTCGCGCTCAGCGGCTGTAGGTAACAATTTAGATAAAAATTGGTATGGAGGTAGCTGACACCCTGGATTAACGCATAAAATACTTTTTCACCTCACCAGCTCAAACATGGCGATTTTGCTGTCAGATAACAGTGAACAAAATGCGATTTTGTTTCGAGCGTGAGTAGAAAGTAGCTTTTTATTTTTTTCAATATCTGACCACGAATTGTCATTCTTCAGCCAAAGGTTAATTATAAAATTCTAATCATTTGAATCTCAATGCACTCTGTTTCTTTCATATGCATATAAAAGAGAGGGATAGAAAATTATCAATTTGAAATTCGATTTCCGAATCCGAACTCGATTGAGAACAGTTCGGATACGCGTTATACCAAAAAATTCATTAAAAATACCCGAAAAAGTTTTAATTGCAACGTTTTTTCTTTTTCTTTATTATATTTTTATTTAACGACCGAATATTAAAATTATTGTGCCTATTATATAAAACAATAGATCATTGCTCAAATAAAATAAGATTTTTCTACTTATTACTTATCGTAAATATAATAATAATTTATAATTTCACCATTTATGCATATTCGAAACATACGTTACAAAATATCGAGTTCATAATAATATTATAATTGTTATTTTCTTTTGCATTTATTTTGTTTGGTGTTTTAGGAGTAAAAATATTAATCAATTTATAAACAAAATCTCGTAATATGCATGTATTAGTATACATGTATTTATAAATAAACACGTCATGTATCTGCTAGATCTTCCAATTTGATCAAATAATGACAATAACCGTGTTGGTTGGTTGATTATAATTTCAATTAAATTATATTGTTATTCCTTTTTAAGCAGCACTTATCTATTTTCTGATTAATAATATTATTGAAATCAGCAACAAAGACTATAAACATACGCTGGAAGGAAAAGCACAAAATGTCGAATATGTTCTCGCTGATGAGGTGAAAAGTTGTGTGTGCTACACGAGAGCAAAGTTTTTAGCATCTCGTGCTGTTGAGTCCCTCGCTACACTCAGGATTCTAACATAGAATCACTCGCTACGCTCGTGATTCAAACGTAGAATCCTTCGCTTGCTCGGGACTCAAAATCAGCACTCGCAACAAAAAACAACTTTGCTCTCTTGTTGCACAAATAACTATTAAAGAATGTGTAATGATGGATATAACAACGTTTCATATAACTTCACTAGTATAACAACACTTGATATAACAACAATAAGTATAATTTCTTCGTGTAAAAGACATTTTATGTAACGTTTATATTCGCGAGATAAACTAACACTCCTCCTCGCTTCGCTCGTCGTCGTACCTAACCATAACTCTATTTACAATTTTACATTTTTGTTTGAGCAGTTTGAGTGTGAGTATCAAATGAGCAGTATACCGTAGTTAAATTTGTTGGTTGTATATTTATTTGAGGTATTTTATTTTCTACTTTGAATTGAACTATTTGTGTCTTTCTTTCAAAAAAAAATCTTAATTTGTATGGGCGCGGGTACCAGCCCTGCAATACCCTCTGTTGGTAAAAAAGTTTTTGTCGGCTCATCTTATTCAAGTTTGACCAACATCGATCGACTGACCTAGTTTTGAATGCATACTGTAAATGCTGTAAGTCTGAGTTACTCATAACTCGCATTCGAATCTTCAGATACAGCTCCAACAAGAGTAGGTATTAGAGAGCAAAATAGCGATGATGACACTGGTGTTAAACTCTACAGATAACTGTAGTTATTTGAATGAAATTTATTTGAATTGAATGAATGAAAAAAGAAACAAACGTCCTAGTTTTTTTTTTGTAATATGTGCTTTTAAAGATACGCAAATTTTATGTTTTTTTTAAGCCAAAAGAAATTATGAAATGTTTTTAGAACCCTCATAGTAAAAGTAAAAACTAAAACGCACTTTTTCTGGGTGAAAAGGGCAAATTACGACGTCAGGAATGTCATGATTAGGTGTTCATTTGTATGGAGCGTTTTAGCGCTCCGTAGGAATGTTGAACTTTGACGGCCATGTGTGATTTTTAGAGCACTCTAATGTGGTGTGTGACGGGATAGCAACGTCACATACCCTTGATCATCATACGACATTAAATAGAATATATCATAATTACGTAGCAAACCTAATGTCAACCTACGACAACCCTTTGTTCTACTGTAAATGTCACGGACCTATTAAAGGTTACGTGACGCCCGGATAACACTATAAAAAGCCTGTATTTTACCTAATAAATGTTCAGTCTACATCCGACAATCATAGTATTATTTACTACCAAGCTCCAACCTTTACATGGCGATCCTGCCAGTGCGTACCATATAGGGTACGCAAGCGCGTTATTCGAACCTCGGGTGGCCGGTCAGAGTCGGCCACCCGGAGGGTCCTGCCAGTCGGGCTGCTAGAGGCAGCAATATAACAAATAATCCAGAACCAACTGCCGGTCACAGCCGGCCATCCGGAGTCCTCCACCCGAGAGACCTGCACGCGAGGACCCGTGCAACAACAGTGCGCATGTGTGTGGGGATTTCTAAGTGTAGTTAATCCCATATAGATATGTTTGATCCCAATAAAAAATAGAATCGATTTTACCAAAGTTAATAATTATGTTGTATAAAAGTCGTAAGTGTGTTACATTTCTTGCAATAAATGAATGATTGATTGAGTTTTGTGATTTGTATTTTTTTTACGTTCTCGAGCCCCAATCTCGCTCATTTTGAAAATCGAAAAACTGTGACCAGTCAAAAACCGACCAAGATCATGTCGGGCCACGTTCAGTGTAGGGTTCCGTTGTTGCCCATCGTTCACAAGAGACGGGAGATGGAAGTTATCGATTATACGCGCCAGATTGAGTGAAATGTTTTACCTATACATTGTGGCACTTAACTAATAAAATATCATTTATTTTATTTTCATTTATTTTCTAACTAATATGTGTAGGTAACGTTCGAAGTATAAGGCACTGTTCGAAGACTTTCGTCTTCGGGCACTGGGGCAGACTATGTCATCTAGCTGGAATTTAGATCGTGTGTGTCGCACGGTGTGATATTACCCCGCGTTGGCGATATTCGGCGCGAGGGGGCCGCGTCCCACGGGACCGCGTCCCGGATGCTAGGTTCCTGCTCATGCGCACGTAGGGCGTACCGCGGGATATATCCGGAGACGTAACAGACAAACATCTATACTTCACTACATTGTATAAAACAAAGTCTCTTCCTGTCCGTCTGTCCCTATGTATGCTTAGATAGATCTTTAATACTACGCAACGGATTTTAATGCGGTTTTTTTAATAGATAGAGTGATTCAAGAGGAAACTTTGTATGTATAATACAAGCATAATTTATCAGCAATGCACCCGTGCGAAGCCAGAGCGGGTCGCTAGTACTATTATAGCTCAAACTCAAACTCACTTTTATTGGTGAAGCAGGGAGCCTATGATGGTTGCTTTTATCACGCGATAAATAAGTGACAAAACATCCGTCACGTTTTGACAAGATGCGAGTGTGAGTGACAGATGCTTTGTCACTTATTTATCACGTGATAAACGCAACCATCATAGGCCTTCTGGTCACAGGTAATTTTAGTTATACACAATCACACGATTAAATTAAGATAACATTTGCAAAAAATTACGATTTCAATATAATTACTTCTTATTACTATTTCGGAAATAATGTCATACAATACTTTAAAATTAATACTCAATTTAAAATAATAAAATAATGTTGATTCTAAAATTGTATTGAAAATTAGTTTACAGGGGATAATTATTTCAGGAAAAACCTTAAGAGGCCTTATTCCTTTTAAAATGCTGATTGTTTAGACATTTTTCTCTATGATGAAACATGTTTCATAACATATTATTGGGATTTATTGGTATATATTTGAAACGTACAGTTTGAATTTTTCATTGATAATTTTTGTTTCAAAAACTACTCGAAATTGACAAAATTCATGCGGAAAATTAGTTTTTTCAACTTATTTTCGACTGCACGCAATGAAAGCATGAAATAGCTATGTTACTACCTAGAACTCGGAGAGAAGCATTATTTACTTAAAAAAATTGGTTGAAATTATCAATATATTTGTCATAATATGAAAAAAATAAATTTTAAAAGGAATAAGGCCTCTTAACAGCTCCCGATGGAGTCGTATAGGCCGTACAGCACCGTCTGCTGGTAAAATTTATCTGTCCGCTCATGACGCTGAAACGGCTTTATAGATTTATTAAACCTATATTTTTAATTTTTAGATCAGGATCATTAAAATACCTAATCATGATATCATCATCAATCAGTGAAGGAATTTACCCGACAAATTGGAAAATTTCAAGGGTAACACCCGTGCCTAAAGAAGCTTCTGCTTCTGACATAACCACCTTCCGACCTATAGCCGTCCTATCAGTCTTTGGTAAAATTTTTGAAGGCATTATTAATATGTGTATTAAACCTTTAGTGTTGAATCGTTTGTCTGATGCCCAGCACGGTTTCCGTAGGGGCAGGTCCACCACTACAAACAATGCCAATTTTATTGACTACGCACTTCACCATATGGATGACTCTCGGCAGGTGGATGCTGCCTATTTCGATTTCCAGAAGGCATTTGACTTAGTTGATAACGACATACTTCTAAGTAAGCTGTCGGCGTTCGGTTTCTCTCCACATCTCCTGAAGCTATTCAGAAGCTACTTGAAGGATCGGAGGCAGTTTGTTCAGCTGTCGCAGTATCGTTCAGATGAGTTTTTCACCAGGTCTGGCGTGAGTCAGGGCAGCACGCTTGGACCAACGCTTTTTCTGGTGATGATCAACGATCTGCCGTCGGTGGTCAGTGGTGTCAAGTGCTTATTGTTTGCGGATGATTTAAAGTTATTTCATGCCATTAATTCACCATCTGACTGTAGTGTATTGCAGCGCGATATAGATGCTGTAATGAATTGGAGTCTAGACAATCGTTTGTTGTTTAATGAGAAGAAGTGCAAAATTATAACATTTAGTCGAAGCAAATCCCCACTAGACTGTGATTATTTCCTGGGTGGCGAGGTTATTTTTCGCGTCCAGACTATTCGTGACCTAGGTCTAGAATTGGACACCAAATTAGATTTTCACAGCCATATTCGCTCTACAGTAAAGAGTGCTAATCAGACACTGGGTTTTGTAATGCGTATGTCACCACAATTCACTAGCACAACCGTACCAATTGTGTTGTATAATGCTTACGTGCGTAGCAAATTAGAGTACAATTCTTTAATATGGGACCCTGTTGAGGAATCCTATAAACTTTTAATAGAAAGAGTTCAACGAAAATTTGCCCGTCACCTTTACAAAAAGCAATATGGATACTATCCTTTCCTGTATCCATCGCTTTTTGTCACCGGTATGGTTGGGCTTAATACTCTAACTTGTAGGCGGAAACTGCATCTCGCCGTCCATTACTGTCTTCTGCTGAGGGGGCAAATCGATAATCCAGTGGCATTGGAAGGCATCAGACTGTTCGTCCCCGAGCAGTACGTGCGCGCGGGGCGCCGCCGTCGCCCGCTGTTCGCTGCGCCGGCGGCGGCGACGGCGACGCACACGCGGCGCGCCGGCAACGCGCCCGGCGCGCGTGCGCCCGTGCTGCTCAACCAACTCGTCTTGGAACAAGACGCTGACGTGTTCGCCGAGAGCTGGCACACGTTATTTACTAAAATAAGTGCTTGGTGCTTTAAGTTCGATTAGAGTTGTATTTTAAGTATTAGTAGTTTTAAGTTTTGCATTGTAAACGCTTTGGTTACTATATACTGTTAGTTTACAATTATAGTTTTACAAATAAATAAATAAATAAAAAATAAATAAATCAATATCTATATATAGCATCAATGCTTTTGCATTTGCCTGCTAACCCACCGCCAAACAGCAATGTTCGCATTGTTGTGTTCCGGTGTGGGGGTAAGATAGCCGGTGAAATTACTAGCATAGAGGCATTCTATCTTCGTCCTCCGGGTAGGCAAGCACTTGTGACTCCTCTGGTGTTGCAGGTGTTTATGGGCGACGGTAATCGCTTTCCATCAGGCGATACGTTTGCTCGTTTGCCCCCTATGACATAAAAAAAAAAAAATGCTTTTGGTGCCGAAAAAGTCATCGGTTGACTTTTTCGTAAAGTTAGTGTCGTCAATGTAAATAATCTTCTGTTAATTCGTCTTGTTTATTCGTAACAATTTTGATAGTGATCTGATGATAAAATCTTCGAATTTCATAATTTTTACGTACTATGTAGGTAATTACTTAGTTATGTTATGATTATGACACAGTGAAGTACAAATCTTTCTCTCTTCATTGCCGTATTGTCGCTTTATGTTTTTTCGTCACTGAAAAAAATAAAAAAACTGGTTTTGTCAGTTTTTACATACAATTCCATACATCCGAGCTTTTCTCATACAATACAGTAGTAAAATAAAATTAACGCCAAATTTAGATTCAGGATAGGTAATAAGTCTTCAAAAAACAACTGTTGGTAGGTGTATCTGTACTAAAACATAAATTGAGTATTTTGGCCTGTGCTGTGCAATCATAAGGCTGGCTGTCCACTGGAGTGCAGCTGTGTAAGAGACCAATCGCATTCCTCAGATTTAAATGCATTTCTTTTCGGCTTCATAAACGCAGCCTGATTGGTTCAATTTCTCCGCTCCGCTTTAGCAGACAAACAGCCTAAAATATTAATATCACATATTATTAGACAGAATGAAGCGGTGGTAGCCTAGTGGTTAGGGCATGCGACTTTCAATCCGGAGGTCGCGGGTTCGAACCCGGCCCGTACCAATGAGTTTTTCGGAACTTATGTACGGAATGTCATTTGATATTTACCACTCGCTTTTCGGTGAAGGAAAAACATTGTGAGGAAACCACCTAAGCCCAATAAGGCCTAGTTTCCCCTCTGGGTTGGAAGGTCAGATGGCAGTCGCTTTCGTAAAAACTAGTGCCTACGCCACATCTTGGGATTTAGGTAGCCGACCCCGATTGAGAATTCATTCTCAAAAAATGGGACAAAGGCTACGAGGATGATATTATTAGACAGAATATACCTATCCCCGCATCTGCCTCAGGAATGTATCCCATGCGCGCCCGCGTCGCTTCACACCTAGCGGGAAGCGATTACTGTCGATGTCGGAAGCGAGTGGGGCGCGACCAAGGGCTTGGCGCAAACCACGTAGATGAAAGTCTGCCCTGCTCATACTCAGCAACTATTCCAAGAGGAAACTGATCCCTTAGGGTCCGCGAGCATTCGCAAAAAACAAATGAAATTGGCATTTGTTTCATATGAAAAATCTCTCAAAGTTCTCAAACAATGTTCTCAAACATGCTATGTAAAGTATTTATTTATTTATTTAAACTTTATTGGCTATGTTTCAGAACAACATGCCTTAGGCGAGAAAAGGGCTTGCCGGCTTCGTATCAAGTTAATTTTCAGTTTGAAATAAATACGATGTACCCGTCTTTTAAAGGTTATTGAGTGGCGGGCCGAAAGACGCAGCGAGGGAAGGTCCCCGACAAGATGGATCGAAGACCTGGTTAGGATTGCAGGCAGAAATTGGATGAGGGCGGCGCAAGACCGGTCGCTGTGGAAAACTATCGGGGAGGCCTTTGTCCAGCAGTGGACGTCTATTGGATGATATGATGACCATCATCACCCGTCTTTTATAGACAAACGTCCCATAGAATTTTTCATTTCATAGTAAATATATCCATATCCATACTAATATTATAAATGCGAAAGTGTGTCTGTCTGTCTGTCTGTTACCTCTTCACGCTTAAACCGCTGAACCGATTTAGATGAAATTTGGTATATAGATAGTTTCAGTCCCGGGGAAGGACATAGGATACTTTTCATCCCGAATAAATTTAGTGTTCCCGTGGGATGAGCGGGTAACACCGCGGGGCACAGCTAGCAGTAAATATTAGTTCCTAGCATCTTAAGCTTAATATCTAAGATAGGTACTAGTTATTATAGTTCTAAAATTGAATTGAAGATCAGTTTTCTATTGAGCAGGGTCTTTATTTCAAGAAAACCGACCAAGGGCGAGTCTGACTCGCGGACCGAGTGTTCCGTACAAACACTTATCCCATCATAACTGGCCGGGTTAAGTTTGCACCTGGTATGTATAGCGCCGGATACAAACGAGGTACAAAGTTAAAGAGGCGGATTTTAACCAATTTTAATACAGGGATAGCTGGAAAGAAGAAGAAATTGCAGGCAACATCCAGTTGATAAAATTGTTTCATTCCGTTCCCACAGCTAGTAGACTTGCCGACGACTTGCATCCTCTATTTTAACAAACCTGTCACATGAATCACATGATTCACATTTAAATATGCGCTAGTTCCTAGTATCTAAACCAACCAATTCAAACTAAGAGTTATTCTATGAATCATATTACGTAGAAGGCTCAAATGATAAATTGACTATTCATATCCCTCCTGACCGTTTTCAGTCACGGCGACTGCTTCAGCTCCTTTGTATGTATGTATGTATGTATGTATGTATGTATGTATGTATGTATGTAGGTAAACACTTTATTGTACATAAAAACAAGAAAAACACGTTGTGTGTGCTCTCAAATAAATTGAGTCTATACTTGGTCTAATACGCAGTAGTTGATTGATAATTGAAATCCGGACTTGAAACCGGTAAGGTTGAAATAGCTCCCTAAATATTTTGCTTAACCTTTTGAGCGCCACAGTCGGCTGTGGCCGTCAACAAAAAATCGTGCCCCTGACGCCGCGTCGGCCACAGCCGTCCAAATTTCAATGATCAAAAACTTTGTAATTCTAACCGCTACAAGTATTTTTCAATCCCTGTTGATTTTGGGGCACATCTTTTTTTTTTTTACTCTGGCGTCAGTGGCACGGTAAATTGCTAGACCGCTTGGCGGTCAATAGGTTAAGAGGGCGCCGAGCGTTAGCGACTGAACCATAGAGCGCGGGGAATGCGTATTTAGATCGGCGCGCGGCTGCCATAGTAAAATCGTATGGAGAATTAAAAGCACTTTTTGATAAATCTGGACCTTTAATACCAAACAATAATTGAAATATTTGATGCGGGCAAATTGTAATGTAAACATTCATCTTTTTTTTTACTGAAAATCTTAATAGATTTCCATTGTTAAAGTATAAAAAAACACTTAACGCCTGCTTACGATTTTGCAATTTTCGTCCAACTTAGTTCTCTAGGGTAAAATATTAATAATTTTATATTTTTTCCACGGAGAAGTTGTTAACACATTCTTCGAAGTGCTAAATATATAGTTTAGAAATGGATTAACCTATTGACCGCCAAGCGGTCTAGCAATTTACCGTGCCACTGACGCCAGAGTAAAAAAAAAAAGATGTGCCCCAAAATCAACAGGGATTGAATAATACTTGTAGCGGTTAGAATTACAAAGTTTTTGATCATTGAAATTTGGACGGCTGTGGCCGACGTGGCGTCAGGGGCACGATTTTTTGTTGACGGCCACAGCCGACTGTGGCGGTCAAAAGGTTAAACAACTAGTGTTGACGTTATCTACTTAACGGCAACTGCCTATTTTTTCACATTTCGCTCGGTGCAGTCATAACACTTTGGCGACCAAGGATTTCGTAGCGCTACGCGTGAAGCCGATAACATGAGGAAATGCATATGTAGCAAAAACTACGAGCACAGTGCCCGGAGCGGGTTCAAAGTGTTAAGAAGCCTTATTCCTTTAAAAAAAACGAACTTAGGGAAAAGTATTATTCACTTCAAAAAGTTGGCTGAAATGTTGGTTAAAAGGGAGTGTCACAACCAGCGAGCGGTTCCATAAAATGAAACAAAAATATAATTTTACATCATTTATTTATCTAACGAAGTGTCTAAATATAATTGAAAAACATTGAAAACGTAAGTACAAACAATAAATAAGAGAGTCAATCAGTCGGATCGTAACATTACCTAAATGATGATGACAGATGCGTCATTATACAATACAAGATGTCCTATATTTATGGATAGGATACGTTTAATTAGTTTTCTTTTTTTATTTGTATACTTTTTTGTTTTCTTTCTCTTTATAGTAAGCATTTTGTTATGACGTCACGGCACGGACAAGTGAAAATCAAAAAATATTAATGAATCATTTTTCCACAGGTTTTTAAGTACAAGTCGATAATAAAAAAAATACTAAAGAGAAAAATAATTAAAAATATCAAATAGGCAAACGGATGAATTCTTAATTTGTCGATTATAATTAATGTTACGATTTTAACAAAAAAATTGGGTGTTTATGTTTATGGTATATACCAATTTTTTTTTGCTGGGAAACTAGCCTATTGTCGAAAATGACGTGTGTCCTGACAAATCAAAATAAAGGTCACTTGCCCTTACCATGAGTTCACGTGACCTTATTCGCTAGCGAAAGCGCAAACGACTTTTATGGATAATAATACAGCTCCCCTAGCAGTTAAAGCCTGACCAGAAATATATGAGGATGCGCCATATTGCGGAATTTCACTGGAACTAATTTCTTACACTGGCAATGGTTTTATGATGGTTGTCAACAATGTCAATGTCATTCGTGCTGGTTTCTTTAAAAGACAAAATATTGAAAAATACCCAAAGAAAATGCCGAAAACCATTCACAGTCGTGAACGTGATATTATAAATAAAGTGTACACGTGTCTACTACACAAAAAACAGTCGGCAAAAGAGTGCATTCCATTAAAATAATATTACGAGGTTACCATAGGAAGTGACAGGTATTTAAACTGAGGTCATTATAGTGTGTTGCGATTGGTTGCAAAATTGTTGCCATATAAATCTTGTAAATTGCGCCCTCTTGACAATCCTCATATATTTCTGGTCAGGCTTTACTTTGTAGAACTACAATTCTCCATACAAAACGTTTACGCAGTCGCTAGCGGATATGGTCCCCGTAAATCTCTGAATACGAACAATTGATCATAGTTATGCAGAAGGATTTTTTGTCAAAGTGACTTATGTCTTAATCAATGAATGAGTTTGGTCGCTTTTTGCATTATGAAAAAAAATCTTTGGTCGAACTATGGTCAATTGATATAGTTGCCGGCAAACTTTTAGAACAAAAATGGCGGATCTGCGCATGCACATTTGTACGTAAATCGGCTACTGCGCAGTCAAGGTTACTGCTGCTACTGTACTAGTCCAGCCCGTCTAGCACAACTATGTATGGTTCGCGACCACAGACAACCCCCACTAGACGGAGCATGTAAGGCGACCCGCGCGCACCAACGATATGGTACGGCAGAACATTAAAGTATCAACACGGCGGCCACCGTTTAGTTGCGTCCTTGTTTATGATCCATGCGTACGTCAACGAAAAAAGAAATTAAATAAATAACATGGTAAATTGTAGTGTTAAGTGGTGTAGAGAGACCTCATATACATGAACGCAACTAAACGGTGGCCGCCGTGTTGATACTTTAATGTTCTGCCGTACCATATCGTTGGTGCGCGCGGGTCGCCTACGGGTCGCCTTACATGCTCCGTCTAGTGGGGGTGGTCTGTGTTCGCGACTCTTGTTGCGCGACATAGCGTCACCTGTCACTCTCTCAGAGTACTGCACAGAAAGAGATAGATATCTCGCGCGAGAAACAGTCGCCTATCACAGTTGTGCTAGAGGTGCATGGTCCCATTATTAGTGGTTATGGGCCCGTTGTTACCACAAACAACGCTGGTTGGCGAATTAACTTTTTGACAGACACTTGACCGTTTCCGGAGTTGCTTAAAATGTCTCCAGCGTTACTCAAAATGTCTCCGGCGTTACTCAAAATGTCTCCGGAGTTACCAAGAACGATTTCTTGGTAACTTCTAAAATACATATCTTCTGTCTATTATGTCATGCACATTGAACGTTTTACGTAAACTTAAAATTAAAAACATTGAGAAGCTATTTAGAGGTGATATTTTAAAAAAGAACTTTAAGAGTTGCGGATAGATCTGTGTCGATCAGAAAGTTGATTCGCCATAGTATCAGTTAGATAAGTTTTGTGAAAATCGTAGTTCAATTCAAAGGGCTTTTAAATGATTTTAAAATCGACATTAGACCCGTTATCATGCAATAGTAAAAATAAAATGATAAAATAAAGTTTTTTTTATGAAAATGGCACGAATTGCGACACGAATTGATAAATAATTATTAGAGGTTTAATATTAATAAATATGGCAAGATGACTTGACCGGTGAATAGATGATAATACTTTAAATAAAGCGCCAAATAATCTAGGCTTAGAAAATACTAAATAATATTTATTTTCCTCTTTAAAAGTCACATACAATATACGATTATATTATATTGACAATTTTCATATTGTACCCTTGGATATAATGTTCCATAATATAGTTTTTTTTATTAAATTAAGCGCAATTAGATATCAAAATTAAAAGCAAAGCGCAGTCAAAATTACTTAAAATACTCGATTCTTTGATTTTGCCAGTATTTTTAAATCAGCATCTCCCTTTGTGCTTAAGAAGATATATTTGAGCTGAAAATAAAATCACCATTTTTCCAAGGGTAGAATTATACTTTGTAAAATACTGGTCAATTTAAATTAGTGACATAGTATCAAAATTACAAAATTTCTTATCAATCATAAAAATTCTTCGTCCTACATAGCTTCTTCAAATCAGTGTACTCTTAACTGCTATAATATTAACACATTCACAGCCCTCACACAAAATATTTTTTAATATAGTTTTAAGTCCCGGTTATTATTTAATTTCTTTTTACTCTCTATCTCTATTTATCTCTTTTCCTCTCTTTCTATGTACTATAAGGACAGTCGGGGCAAGTACGCTAGCGGGGCAAGTACGTTCATTATTTGGTGTACCCAGTCAATTGTCATATTGTCTAGTATGTAAGCATTTATAAAATGTATATAAGACCTTTACACGTGTACTATATGTGTGTAAATAAATCTTATTCATTCATTAATTCGATATTTGGATACGGCGGGTGTGTCCTGGTAACGCACTTATTACAACTGACCTTAATATGGGCTTCAGTTTTTTTTGGGGTTTCATATAAGCAGTTTCGGGCTGTGAATGTGTTAATAGAACATTAATAAGCATATCTCCTTCTTCCTCTTTCTCATTCAGTGTAAAAGAGACGGTAACATGACAAAATTCTGATACAAATTTCGATAAAATTAAGATTCTAATACGCTTGATGAGATTACAAGAATACTAGTTTAGTATGAGATTCAAGCTCGAATCGTCTCTTAAATTACTTGCTTTCTCAACTTGCTTACTTGGCTTAAAATACTTGAAATCGTGTATAGCTACATCCCCTCTTGCATGTAGTAGTAAACTGTTCGAATAAGCATTTGTTTTGTTTGTATCACAAATTTTAAACATGTGTTGTCTATTAGAAAAGGTCACTACATATAAAAGGTGTTTCACTAAAGTTTTCTGCCTATTAATTATAGTAAACCCAAAATTACTGAGTATTATCTAAGAGACTGGTGATCAATTTGGTTTTAAATGCTATCGTAAGGTGGGGTTAGAGTATTACTGTAGGAAAACTGCCACTAAACTATTTTGGCTGTGACCCAAACAGGATCTTAGCCTCCGAAACGAGAGCACACCACTCGTCCCGATCCTGCGCAGTTTCTCGCCAGTTTTCGACTGAAGAAGACTGCCACAGTTCAATAAATAACTGACTGTTAGTCTTATCCCATTAGACAATAAACTATGTTAATTTTGTCCCACCTTACCTCATATCAATTAAATGAGATTCTTATAAAAATATCCCCGCGGATTTTTATCCATCGTACTTTTAATAATATTTTCTTTTGAACATACGATGAAATAGAGTTTAAAACTAAGCCACGTTGAGAAAACAAGTCTAAACATGTTCAAATAAAAGTTTGAGCGAATTATTTCGTTATTGCACGAATTAAGGCACTTCAAATGCAAACTATCAGTCCTTATATAAAATTGTATAAATATATATCTATGCTAATTTAGATTTTAATTAAAGGATACAACCATAACTTAAGAGTATATTGGCACAGAAAACATAATATTACAGAAATCTCACTTCTATAGAAAGTAGAACAAAAATCAAAAGGTCATAAGGTCATTCGGGGCAAGTGCGACAGCGGGACAAGCGCGCCTGCCAATAAAAATATCAGTATAGATGTTTACTACTAACGCCATCTTACGTATTGCCAACTAACTATTGCGTGGTTGTAAGAATGACAACACTCAACACCGAAGACGAGCACTGACCACTTCCTAATCCGATCAATTCCCGGAATTACTACTTTCATAATTACCTACCATAAGAGAAGTTCACGAAAGAACGGGTATAAGACTTATGGGTTCTAAAAAATGTGTTTGTATTTAATAAAATCATTTATTGCTAACTATTTGTGTTGTATACTCGTACACATTGGTGTTGTATTAAAGTGTGCAGAGTTTTCAGAATTAAAAAAGATTTTTAATACATCTTTTTAAATCGATTCTGTTTTGATGTGGCACATTTTTTATAAATATTGACACTAAGGTAAATTATGAAAGGAAAATATAACGTGATCGACTGCCATGTAAGCAGGACTCGAACCTGCGACCCTACTTTTCACCTTACAACCACGCAACAGTTAACTGTACTTTTCTATATTTCGATATGGTAGGCGCACTTATCCCGCTAATTCACTTGCCCCGACGAACAAGACTGGTAATAAATAGTTAGTGTTATATTGACTTCTGCACGTTCTTCGCATAGAAAAAAGTTTGGCTAGTAAAGTTGAATTGAGATTTCTGTCACATTATATATTCTGATATATTGGCAATTACGAGACTTTACAACTTTAAAACAGGGTTAAAAACGTAAGACTTTGGTAAACGACGGCAGTTGCGGCTTCACTCCATGTTACTGTAAGTAAAAAATAAGATATTTTTATTTATTATTTTATTAAAGCAGTAAAACGTTTGATAGCGTAAACCAGATAGATGTTTAGAATAAAGCGAAAAATTTAAAAAAATAATGGTTCTAGTGGGGTTCGAACCCGGGTCTCCAACGGCTTTCCTGACCAACACGGGCGTTCTACCTATTGGACCACTGAACCTGATGCGAGAGCCATTGAATTTTTCAACCAGTAGCTCAAAATATTTGGGCCATTTTTTCTAAAGTTATACACCCCACTTTTCTTTTTAATTTTCGATATTTTGAGTATTTTCTACTCACGAGCTTTTTCGATCTAATTAGAAGAAAAAAGTGTCCCAATGTTTTTTCGTTCCATTCCGTTACCATTTCCATATAACCTACTACAGCGGTAACGGAATGGAAAAACAAAAAATGTATGCATATTTTGGGACAGTTTTTTTCTCCTAATAAGATCTAAAAAGCTCGTGATTCTGAGTAGAAAATACCCAAAATATCAAAAATTAAAAAAAAGTGGGGTGTACAAATTTAGAAAAAATGGCCCATTTACATTGAAATTGGAGAGAGAAATTAAACTACGCGAAATATTTGGCTCTGAAAGTAAGGCGAAACGCATTCCAAGTTTAACTCGCCAAAGACTCAGTATTAACCCGTCAAGCGTCCAGTAGACTAACGTTAGTCTACAGCAATTTTGTGCCGGTAGCGTCCAGTAGACACACGCTAGTCTACAGCCCAAACCGCTCATTGGATCAATTTCTCTGCATCGATTCGTTATGGTGGCAGCTTGATAGATATTTTACTATCCAACAACAGCTATCAGAGCAAATTTTTTTTTTAACCAATCAGAATCCTCAATAGTGACGTGTAAATATTTTTTTTTCTCTACATTGGCGGAATTCGTCCGCCATTTCGAAAATCACTTGCATTTGAGGTGTCGTGTCGTGTAATAAATATGTCCAAATCTTTTAAACGGAAAGTGTTTATATTATGTATTATACATCAAATTACTGGCAATTAAATAAGGTTTTCGTTTTTAATGTTAAATTTAGCCGCACGACATTGTTTCCTAGTGAAAAAAGTCCTCAAGTTTGAATGACGCAATAATTTTGCAATGATGGCCGTCGTAATTCATTTGTTTCCTAATTTTCAATTGTTCAAAACCTTACGAACAAATAATATTTTTATAGTACACTTTCTCAGGATTTCATTTCATATATTAGATTGGTGTAAGGTCTTGGGAATTTTGATAGATTTATGATTTTGTTCAAACAGTGCTCAATTTCGCGGCAAATCCGCCATGACAGTTGCGATTTGGGCGGCGTAAGTTTGTAGCGTGCGCGCACGTTCTCGTAAATAAATATTTGTTGTGAAGTAATTATTAGGTGTTTAGTAGTGAATTTACGTAAAATTGACGCATAAACTAGCCAGTATCATTTTAGTGTATGTAAAATGTGATATGTGGTTTTAAATTGAGTGTAAATTGTGAATGATTAGTGACGGATGTGACGGAAAGCGAACATCTTGGAATATAAATAAATCTACATCTCACTACAAGTAAGTGCGGCTATTATAACATATTGTGCCGAATTCCAAATTTATCTAGCTCTCTAACGATATATAACACATCTCATATAATTATTCTCGGGGTAGGTAGAATTCCCATCTTTAGCGGAAATTCAGCCGTTTCTTGTTTGTATGGGACATTTCGCGTAGTTTTGTTCTAGGAAGGTCTGACACTTGACGGGTTAATTATAAATTTACAATAATTTAACTTAGTCGTAGTTGGGTAGGACAGCATCATTTCAAATTAACGTAAATTTATTGGAAGCGCGTCTGAGTTAAAATTAGTCATGGCATGGGCCTTTGTCCAGCAGTGTGACCAACTACGCTTGTAATAATCCCAACCGTTATATTATACACTATAATATTGTCTACGTCACCTTAGGCCGTAAGTGGCATTTTCTGCCCGCTACGGCCAAGGCAAGACATTAAACTTTAGACAAACCACGGGCGGTAATTCGTAAATCCTCAGATCGTATATTTATGGCCCTCACCTTTGGTTCGGACAAACACCTGCGATCTGGGACATTCACAAAATTCATCACTACATAGTATAAAACAAAGTCGCATCTGTCTGTCTGTCCCTATGTTTGCTTAGATCTTTAATACTACGCAACGGATTTTAATGCGGTTTCCTTTTTTAGATAGAGTGATTAAAGAGGAAGATTTTATATATAATACATGCATAATTTATCAGAATTCCACCCGTGCGAAACCGGGGCGGGTCGCTAGTGTACTATAAAAGAATCTTACCACAAATCTATTGACTTTGGGCGCGAAGGTTTTCGCCACGTTGGACTGCTGCCCCTTCATCGCCTCGAACTTTTCACGTAAACTGGAACAATAACTACGTTATTAAAAATGGCGTAGAAAATGGCCGTGAAAAGTACTGACTTTTCCGTGTGTTGGCCAGTTCATATTAAATTCCTTCCCTTTCTTGTACGAATTTACATCACCGTCGAGGAATGTAGTTACAAGACAAGACAAGACAAGTACGCTTTATTGGACACCAAAAAAACATTTACACAAGAAATTACAAATAAAATAAAAAATAATAAATTAAAAACGGTAGACAACAGACGGTCTTATCACTAAAGAGCGATCTCTTCCAGAATGCTAAAAAACGTTTATTGAGTAGGTGATGCAAAAGGCGAATGGGACACATCGTAAGGTAGTTACGTATACTAATATAGTGCTTTTCTCCAAATATGCGAGGAAATAATCACGAACCTACATTTTGGAAATTATTTTGACACCTTTTACTCGGGCTGCTCGGACTCCGACCAGTGCTCGAACCTGTCGCTCTTGTACGGGCCAGTCGTTGCCGGCAACAGTATAGATGACATACCTCTTGGCAGTCTCGGGCTGCTCGGACTCCGACCAGTGCTCGAACCTGTCGCTCTTGTACGGGCCAGTTGTTGCCGGCAACAGTATAGATGACATACCTCTTGGCAGTCTCGGGCTGCTCGGACTGCGACCAGTGCTCGAGCCTGTCGCGGAAGCTCTGGTACGGGCCAGTTGTTGCCGGCAACAGTATAGATGACATACCTCTTGGCAGTCTCGGGCTGCTCGGACTGCGACCAGTGCTCGAGCCTGTCGCGGAAGCTCTTGTACGGGCCAGTTGTTGCCGGCAACAGTATAGATGACATACCTCTTGGCAGTCTCGGGCTGCTCGGACTGCGACCAGTGCTCGAGCCTGTCGCGGAAGCTCTTGTACGGGCCAGTTGTTGCCGGCAACAGTATAGATGACATACCTCTTGGCAGTCTCGGGCTGCTCGGACTGCGACCAGTGCTCGAGCCTGTCGCGGAAGCTCTTGCACGGGCCAGTGGTTGCCGGCAACAGTATAGATGACATACCTCTTGGCAGTCTCGGGCTGCTCGGACTGCGACCAGTGCTCGAGCCTGTCGCGGAAGCTCTTGCACGGGCCAGTGGTTGCCGGCAACAGTATAGATGACATACCTCTTGGCAGTCTCGAGCTGCGACTCTCCGTCGTCGTCGCGCTCGATGACGACCTGTCCGCGCGGCTGCTCGGGCTGCTCGGACTCCGACCAGTGCTCGAACCTGTCGCGGAAGCTCTTGGTGCGGGCCAGTTGTTGTGCCTGACGAACAAATAGTAGTAGGAAAGAATGGCTTGCCGGGTGAGTAGGTATAGACTCTATTTATTTATTTATTTATTGAAAAACAGGTTACATAACATTACAGTTTACACCAATGCGTCATGAACCGAACAATGTTTATTTTGACGGCGAAACGGCGTGGCCCCGTTGTTCCGACATCTCGGGTGTTGGATTTGGTATACCTACTCACCCGGCCTATTAGAGAGACGGATTGTGATATGAAGGCGGCAAGCCCTTTCGGCTAAGGCATACATAGTGCTTTTCTCAAACATATGCAATGAAATAAAAAAATACACAACTTGAGAATTACATAATTCAGCTGTTCAGCCCATTCATGAACACAGACGCCATGTTTAGAAAAACATTTACTTCCCGGCCTAAGCCTTAAATATTGTATGAAATTCCTTTACAGTTATCTCGAGTTGTTCCGTCCGAAACATGATACTTCGAAGCCTGCTATAACGCAGGTTATGAACACATTTCATTGCATGTTTGAGAAAAAAAAATAAACATTGGAAATCGAGTACAGTGCCCCGATTTATGAAACTGTGACATTTGCGAAACTACAGAGTTCCGCAGATATGGGAAGTACGTGGATGGGTCATAATTATGTCAAAACGTGCGTCTGCTGGAGGGCTTCAAAGTGCAATACAATTGGCTTGGCATAATTTTTGGAAGACCTACAAACTGTAGTGTAGGTATAATGTTATTAAAACTATGTATTATGTAGTGTAGGTCATACATTTTTCTTGACCGTGGTTTTTACGAAATGTTTATTGTTTATTTCTCATGTAGGTATACAATGATACACTTATGTTCGTCAATGTACATCAAATAAATACTTGAAAATTAATTATTGTTCATTAAATACGTGAAAATTAATTATTGTTCATTACATTATTAATATTACATTGTTTCCAAATATCTTTATCTGTTATGTAATCTGACACTCTATAGTACGATTTCCGAGTTAATGTAAATTTAATCACTTTCCGGAACTTATGGTCTGGAAGGTTCGTTATAGTATCAGGTATTTTATTATAAAAAAGTATTGATTGCCCAATAAATGATTTTCTAAATTTTGCGAGTCGTATTCGACGTATGGCTAGTTTCTCTTTGTTTCTCGTATTTAACGCATGCAGGTCACAATTTTTTGGCAAGTTTTGATAATTTTTTCTTGCATACATGATTGTTTCGTAAATAAACAATGATGGCAGTGTAATTATGTTGGCTACCCTAAAAAAGTCTCTTAAAGATGTCTGTGGTTTCAAATTGTAAATCGCGCGCACTGCACGTTTTTGAAGAATAAATATTTTGTCGACATTAGCGGATCTTCCCCACAGTAAGATGCCGTAAGACATCAGACTATGAAAATAGCTGTAATAGACTAACTTGGCTGTATCTATGTCAGTAATTTGTCTAATTTTTCTAATAGCAAAGGTAGCTGAGCATAATTTACCACTCAAAGAAGTGAGGTGTGTTGCCCACTGCAATTTAAAGTCTACAGTCAAGCCAAGAAAAACTGTGTGGTCTGAAAATTCGATAACGTGTTCCCCTAAGATCAATTTAAGCTTAGGATTTTTGTTCGGCGAACAAGTAGAAAAACGGATACATTTGGTTTTTTTGGGATTCAGAAGCAAATTATTTACTGTAAACCAACGCAGAGTTTTTTGCAAAACAGAATTAATAGTAGTGGCAGCATTTGGGTCATTTCTCTGCACTTTAAACAAAAGAGATGTGTCGTCCGCAAACAAAACCGCATTTGCTAAACCTTCCAGCTCATAAGGCAAATCATTAATGTATGTTAAGAATAAAAGTGGACCCAATATGGACCCTTGAGGGACTCCCATTCTGATAGCCAATTCATCCGACTTACTACCATCAACATCGACACATTGAGTTCTGTTGCTTAAATAAGAGTTAAGGACACCCAAAGACTTTCCCTTAATGCCATAATGCTTCAATTTCGCGAGCAACGTTAGATGGTCCACACAGTCAAAGGCCTTGGATAAGTCGCAAAAAACACCAATGGCATCATGCGAATCCTCCAAGGCATCGAAAATGTATTTCACAAGACTGACTGTGGCATCAGTCGTAGAACGGCCTTTTGTGAAACCAAACTGCTGGGTATGAAAGAGATTATTGGAGTTGAAGTAATACAATAACTGATTCAAAATAATCTTCTCAAATACCTTACTCAATGCGGGCAAAATTGAAATAGGTCGAAAATTAGTACGATCTTTGGGGTCCCCGGATTTAAACAGTGGGATTATTTTGCTACATTTCATAAGGTCGGGGAAACAACCATTATCAACACACAAATTAAATATCATACATAACTGAGGTGCTATAATGTCAATAACTGTATCGAGTAACTTCACAGATAGCCCAAAAGTATCCTTAGTTCTTTTCATATTTAAGGACTTGTAAGTTTTTATTAGGTTCACTTCAGTGATGTGATGGAATGCAAAAATAGGACCTTCCGCAACATTCTCCTTTAACATGCGTTCGGCTATGGTAGCACTTGAATCCAGACATTTAGTTGTTTCTACAGGAATGTTTGCGAAAAAGTTCACAAAAGAGTTTGCAACATCATGATCTTTGGTTAGCATCACATCATCAACCACTAACTGTAATTTTGCTCTGCATGATGATTTTGTTCTGCCCAATTCTTCATTGATAATGGTCCAGGTAGTTTTAATCTTATTGCTTGAGGATTTGAGCCGGTTGCCTATATACATTGACTTGGCTTTTACGCAAACCCTTTTAAACAGCTTAGAGTATTGTTTTACAAATTCAGCTAACGAGTCATTATTACCAAACTCGGATTTTAAGTTATATAATTCAAATAGATGGTCTCGACTTACCCGAACCAGTTGTAGCCCAGTCGTTAAACTGTAGTTTCAACTTAGTTTTTACTGTTTTTAAAGGAAAAGTTTCTTCAAAGACTCTAGTCAGATTATGAAAAAAGTCTGCGTAGTAACCGTTAGGCGTTGGATCAGGCTCCGAGCCGTCACAGGATGACAAGACACCTGTTTGTTTTAGGTTATTTCGAAAATGTTCAATCTTTTTATTAGTGATGGGCCTATAGTCATACGTACTTGGACCATTATGTTCCCCGAGTAACTTGAATGTGACCAATTGACCTGTATGATCCGATCGTAAACAATTTATTATATGCTTGGATTCGCATTTCGTAGTATAAAAAATGTTATCTATGCAAGTTTTAGAATTAGCAGCTATCCTGGTTGGATCCTTAAATAAGTGGAAGAGATGAAAACTTTTAAACAAATTAATTAATTTTTGGGATTCAGGCGTATTTTTTAACAGGTCAACGTTAAGAGTCCGCAGCAAGGTCCGCTCAACTCCACGTTGAGATCGCGCGCTTACGCTTTAAAATGTTGTTGTTTCACCTAGAGGAAGACAGGGCGCTAGCAGTAAAGCGAGAGCGCGCTAGGAGCAAAGAGTATGTAATCACTACGTTTTAAGAGACGGGAGTGCCATACGAAACATACTGCCAATATGAAGCCGCAAACAATATCAGTGTCAGTGTCAACTCATGACATAATGCCAACATCAAGAACAAAATAGGGATGTCACATGTTACACAAATTATCGAATTATCGATATCGATATCGGTATTTAAAAAAAATGGTTCAGGCGGGGTTCGCATTCGCACCCGCGTCTCCAACGGCTTTCCGGTAATTTAAATCATTAAATATTTCGCTTCAATGTAAACATTTGGTTTACTTTTAGGTTACTGACTTCATAAAAAAAAACAAAAGTGTGCAAATAATTTTATTTCGTTCAAACTTTGCTTGGCTTGCTGATAAACATAGACGAAAAAAGCCGTTTCATCACTCCAGTCTGTGCTCCAGGTTGGAAGTTCTGCAACACAAATAATACAGGGTAAACAGAAAATTACAGAGTAAAATGAATCTGTTTGTCCAGATGAAACCGTACCATTCATAGTCCATTGAAGATTTTTCGTAAAATATTTCTGTGACCATAATCTAACTCAAACTGGCATAAAAAGTAGTGGCTTTTGCTTGAAGAAAGATATTCCGTATTTACCCAGGTATTTTTCACTTCAAATGAAAATTATCGATAAAACTTACATACAGCACTATTGTTTACATACGTATAAGGGTATGTATTATTTTACCCGAAATACCAAGTTTTCAATGAAACTTACGATTAACATGGTTATAACACGCAGTAATTAATTATATTTTTTACTTACCGATCTTCGTCCGGTGGAAATCTTGCCATGAATAGTCTTTTTTGACCGTCCATTTGACACGTTTTCATTCTGCATATTTCGCACTTTTTCCTTTTCAATCCACTCATTTTTGCAATTGTGATTGTCTTGTGTACCTTCTAGACGACCACTACACCCAAAGAATGCAAATTATTAGATTATTTGTGAAATTTGAATTATTTGAAAAGATCGCAGAACCTTGACAAAACCAGACAACACAACAAAAGAGAAACGTCAACTAATATGGCATGGCGGACAAAAATGGCGGCTGAAGTACAACCCGCCTAAATTCGACTGTCGCCAATTATCTAATGCTTTGTAGGTTTCAACGTTCTTTCAAACTTAGATAGGTAAAAATTCACCCCCGTTTCATATAGCCGTTGTCGTTCGTTTTTTACCTTGAGAGTTGCGCGAGGCTGGCTAGGAGTAGCTATGATAAGGGCGGTGCTTACCGCCGCCCCCCCGGACCGTTCCCCGCGCTAGAGTAATTCGCTGCAGTTTCGCAACAATTTTTTGTAATTTATTTTAAGGTTTTCGTAGTTACGCTCTCATTTTAAAACTACGAGATCAATTTTGATAAATCTTTTTTCTTATCAAACTGCATAGTTTAATCGACACCGGAAATAGGTTTTGACTTCAATCTAAACTATATTTTGGTCGTAATATGCCGCCAAACTGAACAACTTTCTGGGGTCTAAAAATGCAAAACTTATACTCGCTCTATTTTCTTTCTATTAACATTTCAAGAGTCATAAACTAGTTTTAGCCCTAGATATATCTTATCTCATTATATTTAGAGAATTTCATGATAATGTGACATGTTATATTAAAATAAGGACGTAACTACGTTTGTATGAAGAATCGAGCTTGCTGCGGACTCTTAAAATCGCCACATACGATTACATGTTTTACACTACGAGTTGCACGTCTTAAAACTTCTTCCATGTTTTTTTCAAAAGTCTCAAAATTTCTCGCAGGAGGCCGATATAAACATATTACTAAACAATGCTTCATTTCAACACATGAGAATTCAATAATTCGCTCTACCGAGAGGCCACAAATATCAGGTCTATTTTTAAACTCGAGATTTTTTTTTATTAAAATAAATGTACCCCCTCTTATTGCGGACTCCCTGCAGAATGAGCTTTTTGTATGTTTTTTTAATAACAATTTGACAGTTTTCAATCATAGTTGTAGAAAGGATCTTTGCTTTCGAATATCAAAAAAAAATGATGATAGTAATGTTGCTTGAAATTGTAAGCCATTTAATTGTAACATTTAAGAAAAGTTGCAAGTAGTCCTGCGCCTCTCGTAAGTATTGACCATCATCACCCAGCCTTAGACATATCAGTTGAGTATGCGTTTAATTCAAAAGTAGCCAGGGGCTCTAAATCTCGCAAGCCCAACTTTTATAAATGCAACTATGAAGCAATGAATAGTGCTTTGGCTCAAATAGACTGGCAATATTTATTTGCGAACTGCAACGATGTAAATGACATGGTTGACACTTTCTATAGCACAATCAGGCCTATAATTGATTCATTGGTTCCGTTGATACCGAAGCGCAACGACTGCTATCCAGTTTGGTATACCTCATCCCTAATAAAATCACTTAAGGAAAAATGCAAATATCATAGAAGGTATAAGAAGTATCATAACCCTCTTGACAAGCAGACTTTTGATTTATTGAGAACCAGGTGCGATTAAATGATCACAGAGTGTTACAACGAATTTAAGCGTTCCGCATCTGAAACCTTACGTAAGAAACCTAAATATATATGGAGGGTTGTAAATGATCTTAAAAGTAATAGCATCACCATTCCCAATGAGATGCATAATGGTTCAAGCATCGCCACAAGCGAACAATCTATCTGTGATCTGTTTTCTGACTATTTCCAGACAGTTTATCAAGGACGGCCTAAAGTTAGTACTCAGGTAACAACTGATAATGATGTTGTAGAAGACCTGGCATTATCAATTTCCTCGTTGGCTATAACAGAAAGTGAGGTTGAGTGTTTGCTTCGACAATTGGACTGTAACAAGGGAGCTGGCCCAGATGGTATACCGCCGATTTTTCTCAAACAATGTCTTAGAACGTTAACCAAGCCCTTGACTGATATATTTAATAAGTCACTATCCTCGGGAGTTTTTCCAACGGAATGGAAACTGGCTCACGTTGTACCAATCCATAAAAAAGACGATTTGTCAAACGTTGCAAACTATAGGCCTGTGTCAATTCTTTCCACTTGCGGTAAATTGCTGGAGTCGTTTGTTCGTTCGCATTTGTACTGGCATGTTAAGTCGATCCTGTCTTTGAAGCAACACGGTTTCCTCCCTCAACGGTCTACCTCAACAAATCTCATTACGTATGTAAACGATATAGCCACAGCACTTGACAATAAACAAGAATTACACGCAATATATACAGATTTTAGCAAGGCGTTTGATCTTGTTAATCATGACATACTTCTAGATAAGCTTGGGCGTTCTGGAATACATGGTTCTTTGCTGAGATGGTGCGAATCATATTTACGAAACAGATCGCAGCTCGTAGTCCTTAAGGGCTTCCAGTCCACGGTCAAACATATTCCATCCGGTGTTCCTCAGGGTTCCCACTTAGGACCTTTATTTTTCTTAATATTTATAAATGATTTAACGTCGAGTCTCCAATGCCAATATCAGCTCTTTGCTGATGATTTAAAATTATACAAAGTTATTAATGATCATGCAGACGTTGCTAGTCTCCAGAATGACATAGCCGTGGTCCATAACTGGTGTTCGCGCAATGGCATGGTCTTGAATGCCGGGAAGTGCTTTCATATCAGGTTCACCAGAAAGCTGAAAACTGCTTCAGTATCATACTCAATCGACGGCACTAAACTCGCTGAGAAGGACACCATTCGGGATCTTGGAGTGATTTTGGATAAGAGACTGACGTTTCAGGAGCACTTAAATAATGCCATATGTAAGGCAATGAAACTATCTGGGTTTATAGTTCGGCAAATGAAATTTTTCAATAACACTAGTATTGCCCTTCTTTTATACAATAGCTTAGTTCGTAGTACGTTAGAGTACTGTAGTCCAGTGTGGAATCCCACTTACGCTGTTCACGTTAAAAGGCTGGAGTGTATTCAGAAGCGGTTTCTCTACCATCTCGCGTATAGTGACAACAAGTGTCGTGAATTACCAAGCTATTCCGAAAGATTGCGCCACTACAACGTCACGCGTCTCGAGACTCGAAGGGCGATGAGCGACACCGTATTCTTGTTTAAGCTGTTGCACGGGATATTGGAGGCTCCAGATTTCTTGAATAACTTAAGACCTCGCAGTCGCAAGACATTTGCCTTACCTCTCAGAAGAACAGTAGCTGGCAGGCACTCTCCGTTGGACAGAATATGCTCCCGATGCAATGATATGAGAGCTAAGTTTGATATGTTTCATGGTCTCAGCAAAGGCACGTTTGCAGTCTTTGCATAAATTTTAAATTTTTAATGTATTATTAATGTACTTATTTTTTCTATTCTCAATTGTTAACCTCGAATGCAATTGTTATTGGTAGCAATTTATTTTGTTAAGTAGTTATTTTTATGCATGTTGTGTTCACATCAAGTAGGGCGTACACTATTGATATTGTTTATTATATTACCATTTAAGCTTGCCTTTGTAACGCTCAGTTTTGTGATCCTAATAAAAAAAAAAAAAGAAAAGGGCCAGCACTGGTAACTCACTAGCCTTTTTCTTGGCAAAATAAATGAGAAGTCCGCATTTCAAGCCTCATTGTTATTGACGAATTAAAACAATAAGAAGTAAAAAAAAATACAAAAAGAAGATTGACTTGAATGTGTCATATATGATAAATTGTCAAGAAAAGGGAACATTGTTAGTACCTTATAATTTTATGAAACATGTAATGTCTCATTTTTTTTAATGTGGGTACACCACAATTTTTTGGAGCGAGGGTAGCGAAGTGGCTAACGCGCTGGACCGGAAGCTTTGATCTTTGTATTCATGGCACAGACCACCCCCACTAGACGGAGCATGTAAGGCGACCCGCGCGCACCAACGATATGGTACGGCAGAACATTAAAGTATCAACACGGCGGCCACCGTTTCGTTGCGTCCATGTTTATGAGGTCTCTCTACACCACTTAACACTACAATTTACCATGTTATTTATTTAATTTCTTTTTCCGTTGACGTACGCATGGATCATAGACATGGACGCAACTAAACGGTGGCCGCCGTGTTGATACTTTAATGTTCTGCCGTACCATATCGTTGGTGAGCGCGGGTCGCCTTACATGCTCCGTCTAGTGGGGGTTGTCTGTGATTCATGGTTTAAATATTAGTACCTGTTTGAGGGCCTCGTCCCGGTCCCTTGTCTCGGTGTAGAACCTCTGCCGCTCCTCCTCGCTGTCCTCCTCCGAGTACTCCTCCTCGCTGTACTCCTCCTCCGAGCTGTGGCCCTGGTGCGAGTCTTCGCCGGGCGGAGGCGGAGTGAAGCATTTCAGGGGCTTGGGACCTGGCGGACGAGATCGAGGGTAAGAGACTAGTTGGCTGATTAATAGTTTTTTTTTTCTTAAAACAAATCATAAAACATTTATTGCAAGAAAAACTTAACTTATAACAAAGAAATAGTAATGAAAATAATAATGTGTAACAAAAAGTAATAAAACACATCTCTGCAATGCAGTTGCTGGGAACTGGGAATGGCTGCTCCGTCGTCAAACCCCAACAGTTTCGCTGCAGGTTTGAATTTGTGACGTATGCCTCGTACGCACGCACATACTGGTGGCTCGAATTATAGCAGTGCATATCCTTGTTCTAAGCCAACCCAGTATCGTACTCAGCGATTTGTTCCAACGGTCCGAGAGGGCTTCGCCTAAGTGTTTGACGAAGGAGGTCATTTGTGGTGCGAATATGCCATCGACAGAGGTCACGAGGGGGGTGAAAGTAGCATGTTTCACTTCGCAGGCAGCAGAGTATTTTCTTTGTTTTTCAGTCTCAGCTGATTTTAGGACAGAAGTGACATGACATGCAATGTAAGAGGGAGCGTCGGTGTCTACGACACGGATATCGAATAACGCCTCTCTCTATGCATTCCATACGCCACGGCGTAATCCAAGGTCGGCTTCTGTGATTATAGGTTCTATTGTGATGTTGCCCCATGCTTGGTGACATAGTTCAGCAAATAGGTCTCGTATTTCGTTGTGCCGTCTTGAAATAAGCCCACCAGTCTTGCAACAAAGAGCATGGTCGATATTAAAATGGCTGTTGCCGCATCCGTCACAAGAGGGTGGCATTGAGTTTGGGGTTCTGTGATAGCGTATTGCCAGGGCATCTCTGAATTCACGAGGAGACAAGTCGAAGTTATCTTTCTTAGTTGGTATAGCAGATAGCCAGGTGGAAGACTTTGTTTTCATTTTCGATGCGAATGTAGATAAATTGTATAAAAGGAATGTTCCATCCTGCCGTCCATCTGCCGGAACACTGACCTTGAGTGTCCGGCTGCCGGCGCCGCTCCTCCATCTGCCGGAACACTGACCTTGAGTGTCCGGCTGGCGGCGCCGCTCCTCCATCTGCCGGAACACTGACCTTGAGTGTCCGGCTGGCGGCGCCGCTCCTCCATCTGCCGGAACACTGACCTTGAGTGTCCGGCTGGCGGCGCTGCTCCTCCATCTGCCGGAACACTGACCTTGAGTGTCCGGCTGGCGGCGCTGCTCCTCCATCTGCCGGAACACTGACCTTGAGTGTCCGGCTGGCGGCGCTGCTCCTCCATCTGCCGGAACACTGACCTTGAGTGTCCGGCTGGCGGCGCTGCTCCTCCATCTGCCGGAACACTGACCTTGAGTGTCCGGCTGGCGGCGCTGCTCCTCCATCTGTCGGAACACTGACCTTGAGTGTCCGGCTGGCGGCGCTGCTCCTCCATCTGCCGGAACACTGACCTTGAGTGTCCGGCTGGCGGCGCTGCTCCTCCATCTGCCGGAACACTGACCTTGAGTGTCCGGCTGCCGGCGCCGCTTCTCCATCTGCCGGAACACGCTGATCATGCGCGAGGCGGTGTGCCGGTCGGCCGCCGGCCCGGTGTCGGGCGCGGGCTGCTCGCTGCGCACACACTCGGCTCGTGCTACACTCGTGTCACTGACCCTGGGTGTCCGGCTGGCGGCGCTGCTCCTCCATCTGCCGGAACACTGACCTTGAGTGTCCGACTGGCGGCGCTGCTCCTCCATCTGCCGGAACACTGACCTTGAGTGTCCGGCTGGCGGCGCCGCTCCTCCATCTGCCGGAACACTGACCTTGAGTGTCCGGCTGGCGGCGCCGCTCCTCCATCTGCCGGAACACTGACCTTGAGTGTCCGGCTGGCGGCGCCGCTCCTCCATCTGCCGGAACACTGACCTTGCTTGTCCGGCTGGCGGCGCCGCTCCTCCATCTGCCGGAACACTGACCTTGGTTGTCCGGCTGCCGGCGCCGCTCCTCCATCTGCCGGAACACGCTGATCATGCGCGAGGCGGTGTGCCGGTCGGCCGCCGGCCCGGTGTCGGGCGCGGGCTGCTCGCTGCGCACACACTCGGCTCGTGCTACACTCGTGTCACTGACCCTGGGTGTCCGGCTGCCGGCGCCGCTCCTCCATCTGCCGGAACACGCTGATCATGCGCGAGGCGGTGTGCCGGTCGGCCGCCAGCCCGGTGTCGGGCGCGGGCTGCTCGCTGCGCACACACTCGGCTCGTGCTACACTCGTGTCACTGACCCTGGGTGTCCGGCTGCCGGCGCCGCTCCTCCATCTGCCGGAACACGCTGATCATGCGCGAGGCGGTGTGCCGGTCGGCCGCCGGCCCGGTGTCGGGCGCGGGCTGCTCGCTGCGCACACACTCGGCTCGTGATACACTCGTGTCACTGACCCTGGGTGTCCGGCTGGCGGCGCTGCTCCTCCATCTGCCGGAACACTGACCTTGCTTGTCCGGCTGGCGGCGCCGCTCCTCCATCTGCCGGAACACTGACCTTGGTTGTCCGGCTGCCGGCGCCGCTCCTCCATCTGCCGGAACACGCTGATCATGCGCGAGGCGGTGTGCCGGTCGGCCGCCGGCCCGGTGTCGGGCGCGGGCTGCTCGCTGCGCACACACTCGGCTCGTGCTACACTCGTGTCACTGACCCTGGGTGTCCGGCTGCCGGCGCCGCTCCTCCATCTGCCGGAACACGCTGATCATGCGCGAGGCGGTGTGCCGGTCGGCCGCCGGCCCGGTGTCGGGCGCGGGCTGCTCGCTGCGCACACACTCGGCTCGTGCTACACTCGTGTCACTGACCCTGGGTGTCCGGCTGCCGGCGCCGCTCCTCCATCTGCCGGAACACGCTGATCATGCGCGAGGCGGTGTGCCGGTCGGCCGCCGGCCCGGTGTCGGGCGCGGGCTGCTCGCTGCGCACACACTCGGCTCGTGATACACTCGTGTCACTGACCCTGGGTGTCCGGCTGGCGGCGCTGCTCCTCCATCTGCCGGAACACTGACCTTGAGTGTCCGGCTGCCGGCGCTGCTCCTCCATCTGCCGGAACACTGACCTTGAGTGTCCGGCTGGCGGCGCTGCTCCTCCATCTGCCGGAACACTGACCTTGAGTGTCCGGCTGCCGGCGCTGCTCCTCCATCTGCCGGAACACTGACCTTGAGTGTCCGGCTGGCGGCGCTGCTCCTCCATCTGCCGGAACACTGACCTTGAGTGTCCGGCTGCCGGCGCCGCTCCTCCATCTGCCGGAACACGCTGATCATGCGCGAGGCGGTGTGCCGGTCGGCCGCCGGCCCGGTGTCGGGCGCGGGCTGCTCGCTGCGCACACACTCGGCTCGTGATACACTCGTGTCACTGACCCTGGGTGTCCGGCTGGCGGCGCTGCTCCTCCATCTGCCGGAACACTGACCTTGAGTGTCCGGCTGCCGGCGCTGCTCCTCCATCTGCCGGAACACTGACCTTGAGTGTCCGGCTGGCGGCGCTGCTCCTCCATCTGCCGGAACACTGACCTTGAGTGTCCGGCTGCCGGCGCTGCTCCTCCATCTGCCGGAACACTGACCTTGAGTGTCCGGCTGGCGGCGCTGCTCCTCCATCTGCCGGAACACTGACCTTGAGTGTCCGGCTGGCGGCGCCGCTCCTCCATCTGCCGGAACACGCTGATCATGCGCGAGGCGGTGTGCCGGTCGGCCGCCAGCCCGGTGTCGGGCGCGGGCTGCTCGCTGCGCACCACGCTCGGCTCGTGGTATAACTCTGGGGAAGGGGATTTGGGACGCTGGAAATAAAAAATAAAACATGAGTCATCCTTAAAAAAAAAAAAAAATATTACCAAGAACCAAAATTGATACAAACATGATAATATCCATCAGACTCCAAACTAGGCTAAGCCTGTATCTTGGACGTCTGCGGGTGCGAATTAACACATTATAATTCAACTAACTAGACGGTAACATACAGAAAGGAAAATATTCAGAAACAGATATGTACAAGTGTGTGTAGGTGTGTGTGTGTGTGTGTGTGCCACGCTTATAAAGCACTATCCTGGTGTTATTTTATACTTCATTCAATCCTACATTACACTTATTGATTTGTGTAGTTTCCATCACTTTGGAAGCATTATATCAAATTGACGCCGACGAAAGACTTAACAACAAATCGAAACCCATAGAGATTATTTTCATTAAAGCAGTAACGTCTGCTAACGTAAACCAAATGTTTACAATGAAGCAAAAAATTGAAAAATGTAACGGTTCAGGCAGGGTTCGAACCTGCGTCTCAAACGGCTTTCCGGACCAACACGGGCGTCTTACCTATTGGACAACCGAACCTGACGCGAGAGCCATATAATTTTTCAACCAGTTGCGCTCTTTATGCCTTAGGGTGGCATTGTAGCGCCATAGATACTATAGAGACATCTTGCCATAATGCATTTTCTTTATAGTACCAAACCAGCGAAGATCATGGCTAATGTTGGAAGATCATTCTATGGTGCGAATAATACCTTCTGACAGATAGTTCCCAAGGGATCAATCGCAAGCGGTATAACCCCACAAGGAGTTTTACAACTTTTATTTTACTGGCAATGGCAAATTATTGGTAACTGACGTTGAAAGTCGGTGAATGTCACTGATGTACACAAAGAGGAAACAGAACTAAATATTATGTAATAATCAGGGATCGGACAAATGTTTGGCATTATACGCGGTGTCCCGTATTTAATGGACTGGACCGTGGACCAACCGAAAACTTGAGACAATTTAAAAAAAAATGTCAACTTCCACTATTTATTTATTTTTTGACCACAAGTGATTAGATCTGTTAGAAAATAATTGTAGACAAATACTAAGTTCATTAAAGTTCAGTCGCGTCGCGCGCGAAGTGCAGAGCGGGCGTGTGCGAGTTTTAAACTCGCCGCGAAAATGACGTCTACTAAAGTTATTTTTTTATGGTTTTTTCAGTCTATATGCCAACAGACTGTAAAGATAATATGCCAGAGTTCACCCAATGCCTGAGCGCGTTATCGGCATGCATTCTAGAGAATAGTGATCTACAGGCTGTGTACATGTTGGGAGATTTTAATGCGCATCCCCAGGAACCGTTCTATAATGAACTTATAGACTTTTGTTCAGAGCAAATGTGGGTGTGTGCGGACATCAAGAAACTTAGTTCCACGTCTGATTCATATACTTACGTTAGTGACATACACGGCTGTAGGAGGTGGTTGGACCATTGTGTAGTGACTGAGTGTGGTTGGGACACAATTAGCAGTGTGTCTATTTTATACGGCGTCTACACCTCTGATCATTTTCCTTTGTGTGTTGAGTGTAGTATGGATATTGTAAAAAATATTCATACTTCATGCAATAATGTTACTAATGAAATTATATGGGGAAATCGCAAAACTGAACAAATTGAGGAATACGGGGATATTTGTAACGAGAGGCTTAAGGACATAGATTTTCCCTATGCCTTAAGTAATTGTTGCGATAGCATATGCGATAACAGGGTCCACTTTGCTATACTAGATACCATGTACTCCGAAATTGTAGACACTCTATCCGATGCGTCAATTAAGACGTATAAGTGTAAAGTACAAAGAAAGCGTGGGTATATAGCAGGGTGGAACAAATATGTTTCGGAGGTGCACAGGGAGGCTCGGCTGCATTTTCAGATGTGGAACCTTGCCGGAAAACCGCGTCAGGGTACTCTATATGACCTAATGACAAAAAGTCGAAAAGAATTCAAATCTAAAATTAAATGGTGTCAAGATAGACAGGATCAGTTACGAATGGACAGTCTCGCTATGGCACATAACGATATGAATTTTAAAGATTTCTGGAAGGGTACACGGAGTCTGGGTGTGGGGCCGGGCCTGTCTGCTAGTGTCGAGGGTGAATCGGAGCATAGGAACATAGCCGAACTCTTCAGACAACACTTCACAGTCAAGTCACTACTGGGAAAAGGCAACAATGTCGAGCCTAAGTACGATGCTAGGGGGGTCGTGACGGGGCGAAGTGTCGTTTTTACTGCCAGAGAGATTGCCACAGTTATAAACAAAATGCACAGAGGCAAGTCGCCTGGTCACGACGGTCTTAGCATCGAGCATTTCAAGCATGCGGGCGCTCACTTGCCGCGGGTTCTCGCCATGTTTTTCAACCTGTGTCTGGCTCATTCTTACTTGCCTGAGCCACTGATGAGGACCGTCGTGGTCCCAATAGTTAAAAATAAAACGGGGGATCTCTCGGACAAGTCTAACTATCGGCCGATCTCACTTGCGACAACTGCGGCAAAGGTACTCGACAGTATGCTGGATGCACTTCTGGAAAAGCATCTAAAAATCCATGACGCCCAGTTCGGGTTCAGAGCGGGACTTTCCACAGAAAGTGCGATTCTGTGTCTGAAGCATACTGTCGGGTACTATACTGCAAGGAAAACTCCAATTTATGCCTGTTTCCTTGACTTATCCAAGGCATTTGATCGAGTAGAATATAGCATACTCTGGAAAAAGTTAGAGGAAACAGGCATGCCCAGTGAGTGTGTGCGACTCTTTCGCTATTGGTACTCTAAACAGTTGAATCAGGTGAGATGGGCCGATACGTTGTCAAGTGAGTACAGGCTTGAATGCGGAGTGCGGCAGGGGGGGCTAACGTCTCCCAAGCTCTTTAACTTGTATGTGAATGAGCTGGTGGCCGGCCTTAGCAGCATGCATGCTGGCTGTTATATAGACGGCATCGCAGTCAATAACATCAGTTATGCCGATGATATGGTGCTGCTGGCGCCGGCTACCAGTGCACTTACTAAACTGTTGGGAGTCTGTGAGACGTATGCCAAATCCCATGGTCTTGAGTATAACCCGAAGAAGAGCGAGGTTATGGTGTTCAATGCAGGAAAAATAAAGCCTCACTATGTGCCTCCTGTTGTACTCAATGGTGTAACACTGAATGTCGTGGGAAAGTTCAAATATCTTGGTCACATTATAACTAGTGATTTACGTGATGACCAAGATATTGATAGGGAACGTAGGGCAATGGCGGTACGTGGAAACATGCTGGCCCGCAGGTTTGCAAGATGCTCTAAAGAAGTAAAAATAACTTTATTCAAATCATACTGCCAAGCTTTCTACTCGAGCAGCCTGTGGGTCAGTTATACAAAGCGTGCCTACAATGCCCTGAGAGTGCAGTACAACAATGCGTTCAGAATGCTGATGGGGTTGCCCAGTAGGTGCAGTGCGTCAGGCATGTTTTGCGAGGCACGTACGGATGGGTTTCCTGCAATCATGCGAAAAAAGATTGTGTCGCTATTGTGCAGAACTAGAAGCAGTCCCAACAGCATTCTGAAAACAATTGTAGACAAATACGATTGCCCCATCTTTATGTACTGGGTTGGGCAAATTAAAGGGGTTGCACTCTGTTCCCCGTACTGAAAGCCATAGTTTTATAGAATATTAATTTTTTGTATGTTTTATGTGTCTTTATTTATTTAAATTATTTAGGTTATTGTTTACTAACATAGCGCTAAGGAACATTGTTACTAATCAATCTATGGAATATTGCTTTCTGAAATAAAGATATTATTATTATTATTATTATTATTAATTAATCCATATTAAAAAATATGTTCTGGGTACCATAAAGTTCTAATATACAGTTCAGTTCGCGCACTCATCGCGACCGCACACATGCAGTGTAGATATCGCAACTTATGAACCTCAGTGATTCTCAATCTTTGCTTATCTGTTTAACCGATCTGATTGCTATCACGTAATTATAATGCATTGCGCTATTTGTGAAACTAGTGTTAATGACCTCGTGGAGTGTGCAGGCTGCAAAAAGTATTTTGGGTACTGTTGCGCCGGCATTTCTGAGCAGGGTTACCGTAAACTTGGGCCAGATCGCAGAGCAACCTGGAAGTGCCCCTCCTGCAAGAAGAGGGAAGTTTCGCCGGGTCAAATGAAAACTATGGACCTAGATACCGTCATGAACGAGCTACGGGATATGAAAAAACATCTAGCATGTCTTCCTGGGCTGGTCCGTGATATTGGCCTTCTCAAAACCGAGCTGTCTGAGATCAAGGACTCCTGGAGCTTTGTCACTAATAAACTAGATGAATACGCTACATCCCTGACGAATGTGGAGCGGAGAGTTTCGGAAATTGAGGCTTCCCAAGACAAAGTAACAATGCTGACCAGCGAAGTATCCCTTTTAAAGAGTGATCTAGCTCGTAATGAGCAACTCCAGCGTATAAACAACGTGGAGATAAAGGGTGTTCCACTCAAAAAAAATGAGAACCTTTTTACAATACTGGATAACATATGTACTGCCGTAGGTCACAAAGTGGAGAGGAGTAGCATAGACTATATATCACGAGTTCCGATTCACAATTCAAAGGAGAAGTTAATAATAGTTCGCTTCAACAATCGTTACATAAAAGAAGACTTCATAGCGTCAGCAAGATTGAAGAAGAAGGTCACAGCTGAAGAAATTGGCTTTCAAGGCAGTGTTCATAATATATACTTAAATGATCACCTGACCCCGGAGAACAAAAAACTATTAACTAAAACAAAAAAATCACTTAAAGATAATAAGGGTTATGAGCATGTTTGGGTCAAATACTGTAAAATACATGTCCGTAGGGATGATAACTCTAATGTTCATATTGTGAACAGTGAGCGAGATTTAAACAAATTACTCTAGTTCGTCATTTATCAATATTTTTGTGCATAATTGTAATTTTATTTTTGTTTATGTTTTCACTACATGAGCATGAAAGTTTGAGCATCGCTTTGCGGCTCACCTGGTCAGCCCGCTTCTTTTGTTTGTCGCTCGGGCTTATCGCTACTGCCAGTTACTATGCACCGCTTGACTGCATTTTTAAATATAATCGTCTCATTTGTTCGTATTCGCTTCAAATTGTATTAATTATCTTGCTCTTTCGCCCTTATGTTCATGAATTCTCGAACGGCTTTGGATGGTGTTTGCGCGCTCGTTTATTATTTGAGTTATTATTTCGCTTATGCCTATTTATTTTAATATATTTATCGGTTAGTGTGTTATTCAACAATTATTCTATTTCATTTGTAAGTCGCTTCATTCGATAACGTGAGAATGAATTATCCTACTATTTATTACCAAAATGTGCGGGGACTTCGTTCGAAAACGCTAACATTTTACCGTAATCTTTTGAAAGAGGCCTATGACATAATTATTTTGACCGAGACTTGGTTAGTGGATGGAATAAGAGATACAGAGTTATTTGATGACCGGTACGTTGTATGGCGTCGTGATCGTGATCTCGCTTTAACGGGTCAATCCCGCGGTGGTGGCGTGCTTATTGCTACTCGTAGGCAGTTGGCGGTGACGCCGCAGCCAACCTACCGGTCCTCGGCTGAGGACTTATGGCTCACTATTTCACTCAGTGACGCCAACAAGAATTCGATTAAAGTCCACGTTTGTGTTCTATACCTGTGTAAGCAATCTCAAGGTAACTCTTTTTCGGAACAGTTATCAAATTTTTTAAGTCAGTTAGGGGAGATAGTTTTAAGTAACTGTAATAATAAGTTTCTATTAGTCGGTGACTTCAACATGAGCAATATTTTATGGACGCCTCGGGGTTCTTCGTTGGATCCGTCTAACTACGTAAGTAACGACGAATGTTGTTTAGTTAATGATATGCTCATGCATGGCTTCTGCCAGTATAATAGTGTCTTAAATAATTTTGATAAGTTGTTAGATCTTGTCTTTTCAAATGATGTAGTAACTGTAAGGGATTGCTTGAATCCGTTAGTACCAATAGATCCTTACCATAACGCTTTAGTAATTGAAATTAAATACTCAGTTTTAGACATGTTGCAGCCAGACACTCGGTTGAAATATTTTTATAATAAGGGTGACTATACGTCCATTAATAGTGAATTATTTTCCATTAATTGGGAAGAAGAGTTTTCTACGCGGTCGTTACTAAATTCCTTTGACTTCTTCTATGAGACCTATGAGAAATTAAGACTTAAATTTATTCCAAGTAAAAAGATTACGGTTGATTCGTATCCTCTGTGGTACTCGCGACCATTAAAGTGCGCTATTAAAGAAAAAAATAAATACTTAAAGAAATATAATAAATATAGGAATAAATCAGATCTTGTTTCTTTTACGGTACTACGTGACAGAGTGCGTAGGCTGGAGCAACAATGTTTTGACACGTATATTAGTAATGTTGAGAGCAATGTATGTAAAAATCCCAAGCAATTTTGGTCATTTATAAAGTCACGGTCTGGGTCACACGGCATTCCTAGCAGTCTAAATTATGATGGTAACTTGGTCAACACTGGGACGGACATATGCAAGGCTTTTTCGGAATATTTTTTATCATCCTTTTCAGTGTCAACCACTAATAACTTGGATCCTAGTGCTAGTAACGCTGTTAACTCTACAGCCTTCTTAGCAAACATTGAAGTAAGCCCTTTTGCAGTTAGGAATCTTCTACTCAAACTTGACCCATCTAAGTCAGCTGGCCCGGATGACCTGCCTGCTCCTTTTATTATAAATTGTGCTGAAAGCTTGGCGATTCCCATATCGTTACTACTTAAAAGGTCTTTCAGTGAGTGTATTGTCCCGCCTTTATGGAAATCCGCCTTTATCACACCAGTCCATAAAAGAGGACCAAAAACGGACATAAAAAATTATAGACCAATTTCTAAATTATGTATTTTGGCCAAAGTCATGGAAAAAATAGTGTACAAACAGGTGTACTCCACTCTAAAGAATTCTATTAGTTCAAATCAACATGGTTTTTTGCAGGGCCGTTCCACTGTTTCCAATCTCGTTCTCTTTAACGAGTATGTCACTGATGCTATGGCTAATGACACTCAGGTTGATGTAATCTACACTGATTACAGTAAGGCATTTGACCGAATTGACCATGGTATCTTGCTATCCAAGTTATGCGACATCGGAATCAGTGGTGATTTGCTGCGATGGTTCTCTTCCTATATTGACAATAGGTCTCAAGCTGTTGTAGTCAATAATTATATTTCGGGATGGGTTACCATTCCGAGTGGTGTTCCCCAAGGTTCTTTGCTCGGACCATTGCTTTTTAATATTTTTATTAACGATATTAGTAAATGCTTTAAACATTCCAAACTACTTTGTTTTGCTGACGATATGAAGGTTTTTAGGAGGGTAAAGTCGACCAGTGACTCACTATTGATCCAGTCAGACCTCGAGCGACTTGATGAGTATTGTCAGACGAACAAGCTAGATCTGAACCCGTTGAAATGTTTTTCTGTAACGTTCTCAAGAAAACAAAATTTAATACCCACTACTTATAAACTTAAAGGTCAACCTCTGATCAAGGTCCAATCTATGAGAGACTTGGGAGTAGTACACGACTCCAAACTTTTATTTGACACCCACATCAATACTATTGTTGGTTCTGCTTTAAAAACACTAGGTTTTATAATGCGTAGTTCTGTTCATTTTACTCAGGCCAAAACACTGAAAATTCTGTATTGCTCTTTAGTTCGGAGTAAACTTGAATATGCATCCCAAATTTGGAATCCCTGCTACGCTACGTATATAGATAGGATTGAACGGGTTCAGAAGAAATTTGTTAAATACCTTAGCTACAAACTAAAATGCCCTTATAATTCATCTAATTACTTAAATACTTGTAGGAAACATCATCTGATCCCATTATATAAGCGACGCGAAATAGCCGATATTACCTTCTTGCTTAAAGTCTCAAGTGGCGGCATTGACTGTCCTGAACTGCTTAAAGAACTGTCCTTTGTCACTCCTACGCGATCCAAAAGGCACTTCCCCCCTATCTCTCTAAGGCGTACTTCATCCAATTATAGACGGAATAGTTTCCTTAACCGCGCTAGTCGACATTTGAATAATACGACGAAAGAGCTTGATATTGACATATTCAATTGTGTAATTCCTTCAGTGAGGCGAGAATTGACTAATGCGTTTTTTGATTGAGCGATTTTTTGATTGAGCGATTTTATGACATGTTTGTGCAGTAGTATGGAGTATTAGGTATTTAGGTGGTGCCTAATATGGCCCTATAAGTTAAGTTAAGTTAAGTTATGGTTTATAAGTTTAAATTCTAAGTTTAATTAGTGTTCATATTTGCTGCAAGTGCGCGTCGTTACATCGATGTGCGTCGTTACTTAAGTGTATGTTTCATGTGCAACAACTATATGTGAGTTCCTGTAATTGGCTCCATGATTCTATTTAAGCTTCTATGTGCAGTGTATTAGCTGTTGGTTCTCCTAAATAAATAAATAAATAAATAAATAAATAAATACGCAAGTTAGTGTCAATATGAAAGAAAAAAAATAAAAACAAAAAAAAATATTCATCTTTGTCCTAGACGGTCATTAGAAAATATAATATGGATAGTAATCTTTATAACAATGGGATTTTTAATAACGCTAAAAAAGAGGCCTATTTTCTGGACCATTCTCAGGTGCCTACAGGGCACGTTAGAAAGTTGTCCATTAAATACAGGACACCGTGTATAATGACGTACATTTGTCCTATCCCTGGTAATAATATATAATATTATATAATACAATGAAGCTAAAACTATCCACAGTGATGAAAGTCAAGTTTTTTTTTTTAATATGATTCAGTATTTATTTCGCAAGAAGAACGAATGATTGGAATGATTGAGCAGCATTCCGGTAACAATGTTTTGAACTTAGTAAATGACAAATCCTTGCCAAATAGCTATTGACGTTAGTTAAAGCAAATATATGACGCATACACATTATTGCCATTGAAAGCTGGTTGTAGCGCCACTATCCCTGGGCCGGACCGAGGCTTGCTAGGCTATACCGTCTTAAGAGGCCTTATTCCTTCTAAAATTTATCTTTTTCATATTACGACAAATATATTGATAATTTTGACCAACTTTTTGAAGTAAATAATACTTTTCCCCCTGTTCTATAGGTAGTAACATAGCTATTTCATGTTTTCATTGCGTGCAGTCGAAAATAAGTTGAAAAAACTAATTTTCCGCGCGAATTTTGTCAATTTCGAGTAGTTTTTGAAACAAAAATTATCAATTATTGTATTAAGCGGCTTACACTCACGCGAAATTGTCAGGAACGGCCCGACATGTTTCGAACTCGTATGGAGCCCTTCATCAGGGACGGCTGCCCGTACACGGCACGCACCGTGTACGGGCAGCCGTCCCTGATGAAGGGCTCCATACGAGTTCGAAACATGTCGGGCCGTTCCTGACAATTTCGCGTGAGTGTAAGCCGCTTAATACAATAATTAAATATGTCTCACGAAAGTTTTAATAAAAAATTATCAATGAAAATGTCAAACTGTAGGTTTCAAATATATACCAATTAATCCCAATAGCCCTGTTCTAGGTAGTAACATCAATAATATGTTAAGAAACATGTTCGATCATAGAGAAAAATTTCTAAACAATCAGCATTTTAAAAGGAATAAGGCCTCTTAACCAAGTTTTTCCCAAAACTTCTTAGCGTCACTCACCTGGGTCTGCCTGGGCGGAGTCATGCGGAACTCCTTGCGTTTCTCCTCAGGCTTGTAGGTCTCGAAGAACTTGAACCGGTCGGTGATGTCGGCAGTCTCGATTTTCACTTCTTCGACCTTATCGGCCGCGCGGACCACGTCCTTCGGGATAAACGGCTGGGGAAAATCAAACCTTAAGTAATTTTATTTTTATTTTATTTATTTAAATCAGACAACTATAACGGTCCATTTTGTGTTAGTAAACTTAGGAAAACTACATTAGTACTTAATAATTAACAAAGATTTAGTCCTCTGGCTGAGATTCCACATTATAGGACAGTTAACCTTAGCCGCTATCATATTTAGGATGCTGTTACTACTTCTCCGTACCCTTTCCAGTAGTGAGGCAGTTTTCTTGCGCCAGACATAGTTATAGTAATAACCTATGTAAATTAATAATTTAAAACACCCCCGACATAAGTGGTCACCATGAGCACAGTACATATATACGCTAAAGCAGTATGGACACTAGGCCCTTTCTTAGAAATATATACCTACGCGCCAATCGAGCGCTAGGGTTGTCCTCTTAATAAATGTAAAATTGAAAAAGTTTCTTTTGTATTTGTTGTTATAGGATATAGGCCCTTGCGTCTATTGCAGACGAATTATGGTGTAGTTTTTGGGATACACCGTTTCTGGTGGCTAACTAAACCGATACGAGATCGACACATTTTACCGCAGGCCTGACAAGAGAAGTGTGCGACGGGTGGTACTGCGTCGCCTTGTTGTTATAGCAGCAACAGAAATACATCATCTGTGAAAATCTAAACTGTCTAGCTATCACGGTTCATGACATACATCCTGTGTACAGTCGGGCAGACAGACAGACAGACGGACAGAAGGACAGTGGAGTCTTAGTAATAGGGTGCCGTTTTTTACCCTTAGGGTACGAAACCCAAAAATGAGTATAAATATCATTCTACAACATCAACAGTTAAGTAATCCTAAAAATGAGTATAAATACCTATCATTCTACAACATCAACAGTTAAGAAACCCTAAAAATGAGTATAAATACCTATCATTCTACAACATCAACAGTTAAGAAACCCTAAAAAATTAGTATAAATACCTATCATTCTACAACATCAACAGTTAAGAAACCCTAAAAATGAGTATAAATACCTATCATTCTACAACATCAACAGTTAAGAAACCCTAAAAATGAGTATAAATACCTATCATTCTACAACATCAACAGTTAAGAAACCCTAAAAATGAGTATAAATACCTATCAGTCTACAACATCAACAGTTAAGAAACCCTAAAAATGAGTATAAATACCTATCATTCTACAACATCAACAGTTAAGAAACCCTAAAAATGAGTATAAATACCTATCATTCTACAACATCAGCAGTTAAGAAACCCTAAAAATGAGTATAAATACCTATCATTCTACAACATAAACAGTTAAGAAACCCTAAAAATGAGTATAAATACCTATCATTCTACAACATCAACAGTTAAGAAACCCTAAAAATGAGTATAAATACCTATCATTCTACAACATCAACAGTTAACTACATTATACTCACGATTTCCTTTCTCTTGGGCGCGTCCTGCGGCGGCGGCGAGGTGGGGGACAGCGTCTTGGCGTTCGCGTCCAGCTCCAAGAATATGGAGCGAGACTGCTTGCCGATGCCTGTTGAGAAGTACTCATGTCAAGGGACTAATTTAAAAAATTGGGCAAGTGCGAGTCCGACTCGCGCATGAAGGGTTCCGTACCTATATATATATAGATAATCTATAACAAGTTTTTTGTATGGGAGCCCCCCTTAAATATTTATTTTATTAGATTTTTAGTATTTGTTGTTATAGCGGCAATAGAAATACATCATCTGTGAAAATTTCAACTGTCTAGCTATCACCGTTCTTGAGATACAGCCTGGTGACAGACGGACGGAAGGACGGACGGACGGACGGATGGACGGACGGACGGACGGACGGACAGCGAAGTCTCAGTAATAGGGTCCCGTTTTTACCCTTTGGGTACGGAACCCTAAAAATCAATGTGACTTATACAAAAACAAAAGAAAATGAAAATTTGGAGGCCTTATTCCTTTCAAAATTTTTTTTTTCATATTATGACTAATATATTGATAATTTCAACCAACTTTTTGAAGTGAATAATACTTTTCCCCGTGTTCTATGGGTAGTAACATAGCTATTTCATGATTTCATTGCGTGCAGTCGAAAATAAGTAAAAAAACTAATTTTCAGCCTGAATTTTGTCAATTTCGAAAATTCAAACTGTAGGTTTCAAATATATACCTATAAATCCCAATAGCCCTATTCTAGGTAGTAACATCAATAATATGTTGTTAAGAAACATGTTTGATCATAGAGAAAAATGTCTAAAACAATCAGCATTTTAAAAGGAATAAGGCCTCTTAAGCTTATTATTATTACTTCTTCTTGGTGGAGTTTTCGTGGCTGTCATTCCCTGTGTCAAGCCTAACCACACGGCGCCATTCTTTTTTTTTTTTTTTTTCGATATCAGACAACCTCACACAAATCAACCTAGTCCCAAATTAAGCTCAAGAAGGCTTGTGTTATGGGTACTAGGCGACGATATACATACTTATATAGATAAATAAATACTTAAATACATAGAACATCCATGACCCAGGCACAAATATTCGTGTTCATCACACAAATATTTGCCCTTGCCGGGATTCGAACCCGGGACCGCCGGCTCAGTAGGCAGGTGTCTACAAACCGAGCCAAACGTGTCGTCAAATTGAAGAGCAAAAATGTACATTTTAGTGACTCGAACGGGATTCTGACATCTTCCTTAATCTGTGAATTTTGCGATCACAGTCATAAACGCCTTAGAGATACGCTAAGCGCTAGAATTCGTTATTTAGAGTAGCAAAACACAGGTATAACTCTGTCTGTATTGACAGCAACATTATGAATGACATGCTAGTTGGACAGTAGCCAGACTGGATTAGCAAAACGAGACTGGAACGGCCGTGAAATTTAGCGGTCACTTCAGCCAATTTTCAGGTGACCGAGTTGAATAACAGCAGCTCTAGCATAACTGTGACACGCGACTCTTTCTCGCGCGAGAAAAATTACCTGTCTCTATCTTCACAGTACTATGAGAGAGTGAGCGATGCTATGTCGCGCGAAAAGAGTAGCGAATTCAAGTTGTGCTAGACGGGCTAATAAGAACGGAAGCAGAACGTCTTTTTGCTTAGCCTATAGACGTGTCTCAGAACTGGGCAAAGGCACTTGTCTCTATTGGTTGCATATTGCAATCGTTACTGAATATACAAATAGTTCATTTATTGAACCCTTAATTTTACAAAAATTGAGCAAGTGCGAGCCCGACTCGCGCATGTAGGGTTCCGTACCTATACATATATATATAATCTATAACAAGTTTGTTGTATGGGAGCCCCCCTTAAATATTTATTTTATTTTATTTTTAGTATTTGTTGTTATAGCGGCAATAGAAATACATCATCTGTGAAAATTTCAACTGTCTAGCTATCACCGTTGTTGAGATACAGCCTGGTGACAGACGGACGGACGGACGGACGGACGGACGGACGGACGGACAGCGAAGTCTCAGTAATAGGGTCCCGTTTTTACCCTTTGGGTACGGAACCCTAAAAAACGAAGGTCGATAGTTCAAGTCTCGTTAAAGTTTGAATAGTGCAAACAATTCACGTTCGATGAAAAAAATAGAAAAACATGGTCAAAGAAAACTCTCATCCTGATAATAACAGTAGCCTTTGTATCCAAGTCGTAAATTAATTATATTTACTATTTGTAAGTGGGCTATCTTAGGAACAGGGCTATCTTTGGCGCAAGTACCTTAAATAAATGTTTACCTTCGTTGAAGAGCGACCTATCCTCGATCTCCCGGTTCTTGGGCGGCTGGTTCTCGTCATTGAAGACTTCTCCATTCTCGAACCGCTGTTTGATGGCGCGAGACTTCTCCGCGTCCAGTTCGAGTTCTCGGGCGATCTTATCTGCTGACGTTACACCTGGTAACACAAATGTACACTTTAGAATAGAATAGAATAGAATATTCTTTATTGCACACCTCAACAGGAAATAAATACAAACAAATTACAAGTAACATTCAAGAGAGGTAAACAACAGGCGGTCTTATCGCTAAAGAGCGATCTCTTCCAGACAACCTTTGGGTAGTGAAATTAAATAAAAACGTCAGAAATGAGTAGGCGATGCAAAAGTAATCATGGAATCTGTAGAAAAAATAAAAAATAACTACTAAAATAATACATAAATAAACGTACATAAGATACCAAAAAAATATATATATAAATATGCACAAATAAACCTACTTAAACATACATAACATAGGCATATACATATAAAATAATATTAGTAACGAACCACACTTCATGATCTACTTCTTTATATAAATATCAGACAACTTCACACAAATATTCTATACTTGATATTTTACTGATGCGGTGGTAGCCTAGTGGTTGGGGCATGCGACTTTCAATCCGGAGGTCGCGGGTTCGAACCCGGCCCGTACCAATGAGTTTCTCGGAACTTATGTACGGAATGTCATTTGATATTTACCACTCGCTTTTCGGTGAAGGAAAACATCGTGAGGAAACCACCTAAGCCCAATAAGGCCTAGTTTCCCCTCTGGGTTGGAAGGTCAGAAGGCAGTCGCTTGCGTAAAAACTAGTGCCTACGCCACATCTTGGGATTTAGGTAGCCGACCCCGATTGAGAATTCATTCTCAAAAAATGGGACAAAGGCTAGGAGGATGATGACTTGATATTTTACAAGATATGGATTTATCACACTAATATTATAAAGGCAAAAGTTTGTGAGTGTATTTATTTGTATCTTTGTTACGTCTTCACGCTGAAACGGCTGGATCAATAATGATAAATTTTGGTATGAAGGTAGCTGACACCCTGGATTAACACAGAGGCTACTTTTTATCCCGAAAAAATGTAGTGTTCCCGTGGCATGAGCGGGTAACACCGCGCGGCGCAGCTAGTGGTTTTATTAAATAAATAATATTTAATGAATAGACAGAAAAATACCTTGTTCACTCTGCATAACGGATTGTTCGTACATTTCTTTGATCTTAGCCTGCTTGCCCTGAAAATAAATATGTTGATTAGTATACGAACATTATCATCATCATCATCAGCCCGCAGTCGTCCACTGCTGGACATAGGCCTTCCCCAGTTCGCGCCACCATACCCGGTCCTCAGCTTTCCGCATCCAACCGCTTCCCGCCACTCTTTTCAGGTCGTCGGTCCACCTGGCGGGAGGCCGTCCTACAGGGCGTGTCGTTACAGATACAGATATTTATTTATAAAATTCGATATTTTACATGTCATTGTCTTAAATAAACTTAATTAGTTATCAATTTTTTCGGTTATTATTAATTACATTAACATTTCAATGAAAAACATGTTATCATTTAAAGTAGGTTAAGTACCAATTTTTCAATATTTATTTATTCTACGCAGGTTAACGATTCCTTTCGAGAAATTCGTTTATGTTATAACACGCCAGGTCAATTAGAAGCGTCTTTAATTTTTTTATAAATAGATTTTCATTTTCAATTGATTTTATATCTGATGGGACAGAGTTATATATTTTTACCCCAATGACACCGAGTGACTTCCGGGCCTTTGCGAGTCTGCGTCGAGGAACGCTCAATTCGTGGTCTCCACTCTAGAACTCGTCTGCCCCATCGACCATCGGCTCTACGACAAATATGCCCCGCCCACTGCCACTTCAACTTGCATATCTTTAGGACTATATGTCGGTCACTTTGGTTCTCCGTCGGATCTCCTGGTTCCGGATTTTGTCCTTCAGAGAAACTCCGAGCACGAACATTATACTAGCTAAGAATTGACAACATTTCATATTTTTAAGACTATCATTTTATTACTTTTCTGAATTCTGCTTAAAAAGATGAAGTAATCTCTGTTTTTATTTATTTTCTGAAATGATTATTTACTTTATTATTAATTTATAAAAACATACTCATTTTAAAATGTGGCAACACAGAAACCAGAACTTAATGGAACGGTTACTTTAGTAGGTTTTCTTATTAAAAAAAAACTTAATCAAACTCGGTATGCATCTGTCACCTGTCAACGTCAAATAAAAAAATATATTTTTTTTCGCTCTTTGGTTTAGACAACAACCCTATTCAGCCCGTATTGCCTTAGATTGCAGTTATTTGATGTATTTTCTTATATTTCTTTAAATACAGAAGAATAAATTCAAAGATTTTTTTTTAAGGTAAGTACACGACCTAAAGCCCTATCGATCTCTATATTAATTTCCACCTGTTATAAATATGAAATGTTGTCAATTGTAGTCTATTTAGAAGCGCTAAGAGTTCTCTATCGGTAATGCTATAATTTCTCTTATGACTCACCATGAACAGCCGACTGCGAATGTTTTGGATCTCCTGCTTTCTCTCCCTTGTGCGTTCAGAGGTGTTGTGTTGGCCAGTCTCGAACTTGCCCACGATTTCACTCATATTGCAAAAGGAGACTGGCTGCTCGCGGTTGTTCGTGTGTTTGTATGAGTTTTTCAGGACTGAGTCTTCGTCTAAAAATGTCAAGTCTTGATTAGTGTTTTCTGGAATTATTTTAGGAGTTGTATGGTTTTTTTATACTTAATATTACTCATTCAGATATACAAGTCACACACATAATTATGTGGCTAAATGTTCTCATTCACATTGGGTGTTTGCGAAAGTGTTTATGAATAAAAGTAATTAATTAATTTGAACACTATAGTAATATTTGTGATTCTAAATGAACTTAAGTTTCTTAATGTTTTTAAATTGCATGTTTTTATACATCATGTCATAACAAATATGTAAACAATCAAATTGAAATGAAATAAGTCGCCTGGGGCTATTGCGACTAAGGCAAATGCGACTTTTGATGATAATATCATAAATGCACAACAGTTAAAGATCACCCATACCCATAGGTACCCTTACTGCCTAGAATGCCAACTATTAATATCAAATAGAGAGCAGTGTTAAATAAAGTGTTGCAGTGGTAAATATCATCAAAAGTCGCATTTTGTCTCATAGTCGCAATAGCCTCAGGTGACCTTAACTGATTTCTGATACATGAAAATACGATGCCGATTAGTTTTTACAATAATGCCAACAATTGCGTGAATGAACATATTAAAATGCTTCACACAGCGAGCGAGATGTGAGATGATAGTGGTGTAAATAAATACATTAAAAAGATACGAAATTGCGAAGACTTATTACTCTGAGTTGAATTTTCTAATGGTCTCGAAAGCTTACATTGAGTGTCGCTCACTATAGTATATCCACGCGGCGTTGGCACTGAAATTGTTAATATTGAGTGATAATCACTATCTCACAAATAATTACCGACTTGAATGAGCGGGTATATATTTTGTTTGGTGTTGATTTTCTCAAAAAGTGCTAAATCAATTTGGACCAAGATCTACCGACTGAAGTAGGATCTGTCAAGCAAAGAATAATTAAAATCGAGTAATAATTGGCGGAATAACCGCGTAACATACATGTTTGATCTCTTCAATTAAACACCGTTGATGTACAGTCGCCATCAGATATATATCGCAGCATATAAGGCGTTCATAAATATCTGAACACGACTCTTATTGACTGGGCGTTACAGTACATCTTCAGATATTTATTAACGCCTTATATGCTGCGATATATCTAATGGTGACTGTACAAAACACTGCTTTTTATTTTCTTAATTTTTGAAAATGAAATATTCACACACAAATTCACAAAAATTCCACACACAGCCCGGCGCGTAATAGGTTAAATTTTCTGGGTTAAAAAGGAGGTTAAACAATATAATTATCAGGGTTCGGAAATTCGGGTGGATATATACTTAAACTTTGGCGGCGGGTTTGTTGTTCGTTGTAGGTATAAGCGGCTTTGAAGTATGAGTAAGATAGCAATAGGATTTTGTCAACTTTAGGTGAATCACCCGAATTTCCGATCCCTGATTACGATACACCACCAAAAGGTTTAATCAGTTGAACCTACCTTCCTCATCCTCAGGTTCACTGGAGCTCGCCTCCACTGGAACACCGTTCAGATACTCATCAGAGACTCCGACATCCATCCCCTTGGCTTTGAACCTGCAACAAAACCAAAACATAACCATATGTTTAATTCCCGGTCCCTTCTGCCAGTTCACGCAATTAAATTTTTCTTTATGCTTCTTTCTGTATCAATGGTTCAGTAGAAATTGTCTTGTTTCCACGTTAAAATAATGAAAATGTGTGAAATGTTTCACAAAATATGTTTAATTGTAAACAATGCTCTGATTCTCGTATTTATGTTTTTAAATTGAAAAGTAGATAATGAAAAGCATCACACATTACTTGTTATTAAATAATACTTATTTATATCTTATCACGCTGACGTCTGTCAGCTAATTTTGATATTTTTTTATGGCAATTGTCTATTGTCATTTTTGCCAGCATCATGTCAATATAGAGCAGAAAATACTTATACTATATCTATTTACAGTCCGACCAAAAAGAGTAGAAATTAAAGTCCCCGTTTTCTTATATTGATAAGAAAGGGAGGACACTTCAGTATTGTCACTTTTTAATTTCTACTCTTTTTGGTCGGACTGTAGGTACCATGCCGCAGGGGAGTAATTTTTTAATTTGTTTTGGTTTATTTTAATTTTAGCTTTTTTGTAACATACTTGTTAGTAGTGTTTAAGTTTTTATTAACTATTTCTTTGTTTTTTCCTTTTTTCTTGTATAAAAATAAATCCCCATATAGAGCATAATAAAAACTTACGAATTCCACCGAAATAGTTGAAATCAGATCGGAGCAGTTACAAAATATAATATGTAAAATTAAGACACGCGCATAACAACGCAGTTGTGGATAGGTAGAATAAATAAGTAAAATTTTGATATTGTTTCGATACTTCGCCTTCGCCTGTTGTTACCTACTGTATTGTTTTTTGCAATTTCTTTGTGTAATCTTTATTTATATTTAGTGGTGCACAATAAAGAGTATTATTATTATTTTCAAAGGGGTTGTATTTCTCAGCTCTGGGCTGGTATTGGCTACATTTACGGGTTATTCGCCAAGTAAATGTAGCAATTTCTGTATTTTGTTTAGGTAGCTAGCGTCGCATTATTATTATTTGTTTCTCATTTTTTGAGTCTCGGGCTCATACGTCCCGGTCTTTTGGAAGGCTTGCGTGGGGATATGGATCCAACTTTATTATTATTATTATTATTATTAAATATTTTTTAAGAAGGTTGCGTTGAGCATAAACTCGTAGTATTGTGATATAGACTATGTAAGTCAAGGACAAGGATAATACTCACAAGGAGATGTGACTAAAAAAATAACTTAAAAAGCTAGATTTGTATTGAAAATCATTTTTCTATGGAGAGGGGTCATGAGTCATGATTACAGAAAAAAATCTTAATAGCGCGATGCAGGATCGCCTTTTGTTTCACATGGGCGCGCGGCTTGCCAGACTGGCGCCATCTGTTGTTCATAATTTCTTTGTACTCCCATCACGCCGAAACTCGTGGACGAATTTTAATTTTAACATATTTAGTACGGGGATAGCTGGTCATTTAAAGATGGTTATAACTAGGATCTAGGATACCTATCACGTGACTATGGTAATAATAAAAAACGTGGACGAAGTTTCGAGCACCTCGTAGTTAAAAATGCAACTTAACCTTTTAAGGGATCTCTTAATAATAATGTGATATAGTGTCTTAATCAGGAAAACTTATCAAAACTACTCTTTTTATGTTACGCAAATGTCGATGTTTAGCAATCATGATCCACATAAATAAAAGCTTTTTTCAATAGTAAGTCACAGATTTTTTAAGTCAGAAATTTTTATGCATACTATCTGTCAACTTAAATTTATAATATTTTAAATTACCGTAAAACTACCCAACTATAGTCCAATCATCCAACTATGGTCCAAAACAAAACTCGTTTATTTTTATCGAAATCCATATTATATCAGTGATTTTATACGTTTTTATTTGTTTAATATGTTGTTCACCTTAGAGTTTATTCATAATAATTGTCATAATATTAACGAGTAATTTTCGGATTAAATTGGACCATAGTTGTAAGGACTGGACCATACTTGGGTAGTTTTACGGTACTCTATCTATCTATCTCTAATACTATTAAGAGATCGCATTAAATCACGCAGAGAAAAAAAATAACAACGTTCACAAGTCAAAACAAACTTCTGACACCTCTTAAATACATCACAAGTTCACATTTATAGTAAAAACAATATTTTAAACTAAATATCACCACCTTTTTTCTGACACTTCTAGAACCATCGCCAAGAAAGAAATAAAAACAAATTCTCCAGACGTCTGACTACAGCAACGCTAAACGATATATGACAAGAGATTTAACTTTTATCCAAAACAATATTAAATCTATCGTCGATATAATTTAAACGATAGTTCACCGCTAAGAAATAAAGTCTAAATTAGAGCGATGTATTTTTAAACCACCGCAAATCTTGTATGGTGATTGTGGAGCTACTGAAAAAAAAAGCTAAAAACAATGTCAATGTGTACTCCGGTAGGATAGAATACATTACTGGTACTAGGAATATTTGTAATAGTTCTAAATGCTAGCATATTATTTCTCTCATAAATGATCGGGAGTGTTGACTTTATTGATTAAAAATCAGGACGCGAAGTACATACTTTATGGTCAGTCAAAAATAATAAAAAGGCCTTGCCGGCTCGGTTTGTCTACAATGTTGTATGAAATTCCTTTATTTGTCGAGGTCCAAACTTTAACAAAAAGTTAAAACGGCCATATAACAAAGGCATAAATCATAAACTGCCAAAACGAAACATCAGTAGCTTCGACTTATCGCGACTTTTTAGTTGCCTCAAAAACTTATGGCGAATCCAAGTCACATAAAAACACAAATAGGTGAATAGGATGAGCAACAAAAAGGAAAAATCGGTTCATTATTACTTTAAGTTTCTTTTTATAAATAAGGATACAAAACAATGACAATTTTAAAATATAAAAACCAACATTAAACACGAATAAAAAGCCAAAGAGAGTATTTTTTGCTATCACAAAGTTCTTACTCAAACAAAACGGAATTTTATTCATAACAACAATAATCGGTTTTACCTAGGTTACACAAAAGGAAAAAACAACCAATGCTTTTAATTTTTCAACCTTTGAATTGCAGAAAATAAATCAATATCGGTAAAGCTATTATGAAAAATGTATGTACTTAAATATAATAATCTAGTATATTTTTAGCGAATATGAGACTTGTAATTAACCTACTCAATTACCAATAAATAATGTCTATGTCTAATAAGTTTTAATCCGAAGTCTGGTTTACTATAGGGATGAAAAATCAAGGTCAACCAGCAATGTACAGCGTACGCTGCAAAATCATCTTGATGCGTGCGCGCACCACTCCCAGGGGGCTCCAAAATAGAATGTTTGAAATCAACGCGCGGTATGACGCAAGTGGGTGTAGTGGGTGCAAACCAGTTTGATACTTGCTTAAGGGATGTGAATATATTTTGATCATATTTTTGTTCTGTTTTGTTCCTTCATTTCTGAAGCTCCCATTTTTCAGGTTTCCATAGAGACGAAATTGGTTTGCATCTTTATACTAATGAGCTGTCAACGTGCCCTTATGAGAACTCATTAAAATCCAGACCATATCCAAACCCATCATCATTTCATCATCATCATCATCACATTTTTTTATTGTTGACATCACACATCACATTTAATATAGTTGAGTATTTTTGGTCTATTATAGCGAATCTATACATAAATGAAGAAACGAAACAGTACAAAAAATTACGATAATACGCCGACTCGCCCGAACCCTTAACATAAACAAAGAAATCGAGAAAAAATAACACGATCAATTATCTCTTTCTCGCTCTCTCGTATGCATGCATTGTTAAATAGAAAAAGGAGTGATTAACCTTTATACCGAGTATTGAGTTGTATTTAGCCATTAAAATCGTTTGAAACAGAAAATATTTATAAAATGAATACACTGTCAAGCTTAGATAAATGCATGTACTAGAAGTAGCTAAGGTGAAAGACCTTTGCATTTAAATAACAAAAAGATATAGAGATCAGAGAGAGCGTCTTGGCGGAACATCATTCTTAATCTCACGCGACGTGCGTAACAGTCGCAAAGGCCCAGGGAGCACTACTCCGAGTAGTCGGTTTGATCCCCACCTGCAATGCTGCGAATCGCGTAATATTTTGAATCTATATTTAACATCAGTATCAATATACATAAAAAAACATTTTCAAGTGTCAAGATCATTGAAGGGTAATAAAAGCACGTGTAAGCTCTGATACCAAACCAATAAGGGAGTCTCAACCCTGATTTTATACACACTAGGTCTAAAACGCGTCTTTTAACTGAAAGTTAAAAAAGGGGTACTTAAGAGATGAAGTAATACGAAGCCGAAGAAAGCCGTGGGGTTTTTTCTTTGATGATTATTATTTAGTTGACAAGAACATTGTTGTTTCGTGGTTGAGTGAAGGGGAGTGATACCAGTAACGTAGGTATAAAAATTTAACGTTATATTTCTCGTCTGTCCATGGTTCATTTTGTAGGATTGTCCTTCTGTCATGCAACAATGGGTCATCATATTTTCATGTATGATGTAGCTTAATCAATTTTTATAAAAGCTGCAACGTCTGCGTAAATTTATTGCATATATGTCATGTCTTCAAGAGGTACGATGCCAACCTAAGGCATATAAGAAACCTCTATAGTTTGCGCATCGGTTCGGTGGTCTATTAGGTAAGACCCCGTGTTGACCCGTTTATTAAACATTGATAATCTTAATTGATAAAATTATGTATAAGTATTATAATTATGTTTTGTTACTTATGTGTAAGTTAGTTGCACCGCCTACAATATTTCCGCTTTGCCCTAAGGTTGACTGGTAGAGAATGCCTCATGGCATTAAGTCCGCCTTTTGTATGATAAGTTTTCTTTTGTGCAATAAAGATTAAATAAATAAAATAAATAAATGTTTTCCTGATCGAGTACAGTCCCCCGATTTAAAAAAATGTGACATTTGCCTGTAGTTTTGCAGATATTAGAGGTAAGTACGCGGATGGGCCAAATGTCTTATTGACCGGGTGCATGACGTCAGCGCCACTTGGCGTTCACAACTTTGGGGGCTCTGTCAAAAGTGTTAAATAATGGACGCAACAAAATTAAGGTAAAATATTGATTGTAGAGCACCTAACAAGTGCAAAATCTGTTTGTTTTTAATGTGAAACACATTTGGTTCTTAGTTTTATTGAAGAAATTAATTATTATATATGTGTTTAGTATTATTATGTCAATTTACTTCTTTGTTGTTTCCTTACAAATTAAAGGAAAAAAATAATATTTTATTATGTTTGTTTCCAGATAATTGAATAATTACTACTATTTTCAAAACTGGCTTACAAAGCATCGGTCAGAATATAAGGTTTCAGCCTCAAACCGAGAGTAAAGGGAAGCTGTTAGTTTTGGCACATTAATAAATAAACAATTAGTAACATTTACAAATTATAAGTAAAGCCTGACCAGAAATATATGAGGATTGTCAAGAGGGCGCAATTTATAAGATTTACATGGCAACAATTTTGCAACCAATCGCAAGACACTATAATGACATTAGTTTTAAATACCTGTCAGTTCCACTATGTTAACCTCGTAATATCATTTAATAGAATGCACTCTTTTCTGACTGTTTTTCGAGTAGTAAACACATGTACACTTTATTTATAATCTTAAGTTCACGATTGTGAATGGTTTTCGGCATTTTCTTTGGATAATTTTCAATATATGTCTTTTAAAGAAATCACCACGAATGACAGTGACATTGTTGACAAACCATCATATAATTATTGCCAGTGTAAGAAATTAGTTCCAGTGAAATTCCGCAATATGGCGCATCCTCATATATTTCTGGTCAGGCTTTAATTCTACATTTCATATTTTTGAAACAACAAGCTGTGCCGTGCGGTGTTACCAGTTGATCCCACGGGAACACTACATTTGACGACGCGCTTGGCTCAGTTTGCCTACTGAGCGGCGGTCCCGGGTTCGAATCCCGGCCAGGGCAAATTTTTGTGTGATGAACTCGAATATTTGTGCTTGGGTCATGGGTCACCGGCTCAGTAGGCAGGCTCACTACAAACGGCGCCAACCGCGTCGTCAACATTTGACCTATTTTCAGATCAACTAAGGTCTTCCGTGGATTAAGGTAAGCTAGAGTCTGGCTATCCAGATAATGTTGACAGATATTTCCTTGTGGTATCACCAATTGTCTATGATTTAAACAATTTAGTAGGTACATAAAGGATCAAAATTATTTATAGAGGACCCTATAAATAATTTTGATCCTTTATGTACTAGTTCTAACATTACGATCGAGTTGAAATTTTACTTAGTACTTATGTAATTTTTTTGGTGATGGATTACTGTGGTATTATCGAGCTAGGTCTTATGTATGAAAGAAAGTGTAAACATATGTGTTTGTACATAGTGGTAGAAATGATGTGAGCCAACTATGAGTGCACGTCCACATATATTCAACTTATTTCCTTAGGCACCATACGTGTGCATAGAAAATCAAAAATATTTTCTAGTATCAAAACTATAATTCCTACTACACAAAGTGTGCCGCAGATTTTTTAAATTTCCCGCCAAACTTCGTGTAAAATTTCATTAGCCAAACTATATAACGTATATCTTTCTTCGCAGTACTGTGAGAGAGTGACGGGCGATGCTATTTATTTAAACTTTATTGCACAAAAGAAAAACTTAACGTACAAAAGGCGGACTTAATGCTATGACGCGCGACAAGAGTCGCGAAGCCTTGTTGTAACTGTAATAATTGTATGTCACCACCAACCTATGTTTCACAAATGAAACATTTTGATTTTGACCCATTGATACAAAGATCAAATCATAAAGAAAAATTGAAAAAGGAGTTGCCTGGTGGAAGAGACCGGTACACCGCGTTAACCACTTCGCTACCCTAACTCCAAGTAATCTGACGAATTTTTCCTTATGCTTTGTGTGTCGATCTTTGCATTGTTTATTTGATAGGTTTTACACCTTTCAAATAAACAATGCAAACAATTTTTTTTTTTTCAATTTTTTTTTAAGCTTTGATCTTGGTATAAATGCTATACCCAGTTTCATAAATTTATCTTGATTTTGGAAAACTGCGGGTGGGATGTATTACTTACTTGGCAAGCTTGGAGAGCAGAGCTGCGCTCTTCTCTCTCGGTACGCGGGGCTCCAAAGGCGCTGGTTCCTCCGAAACGTTTTTCTTCTCGAACACCTCGAAGCGGGACTTCACGTCCAGTTGGGACAGCTCTTCCAGGCCTAGGTCTGGCTTGTCGGATGCTGTGGACAACAAATTTATGGTTGTGATAGGCAAACAGTCTCATCTACACGTATGTAGATAGATGTGTAAAACAAGATAAAGTGCCTATCTATCTGATAAGGGATTTCCTCTCTTAACACGTAAAGCACGTAGACTAATAATATATATAGTTAAGTATTGTAAGATTATGGGAAAGATAGAGAATTAAGATATAGCTGAGGTTAGACGGTAGTCTAGAGTATAGAGAGTTGTTGGTTAAAACTATATATATAAACGATGTAAAGTAGTACCGAGTTTCCGTACCTACCTACACCCCGACGCTACGCATACTACATGGTCGATTATAAATACAAATACAAGTACTCTTTATTGCACACCTCATAAAATATACAGGAGAAATACAATGAAAAAAAAAAGCGGTCTTATCGCTAAAGGGCGATCTCTTCCAGACAACCTTTGGTTAGTGGAGAACTTGAAAAAATAAGATTTTGTTATTAGGCGACGCAAAAAAACGGATAATAATTATATATACATAAAAAACAAATACATACATAAATATAATAAACAATAAATATAATAAACAATAAATAAATTAATACATACATACATTCAGCCAACAGATAATAAATATATGTATAAACTATTTATATTTGATACAAAGATACCAAAGCTCATTCATGCATGTAAATTGTCTTAGCGTTATTTATACTGACATTTTATATTATGAAATAAATAAATCTAAAACTAAATCAAAGAAATTTTTTAATGAGAATAACAGCGCCCTCTCTCGCTTGCTCGTTCACTGCTGTAAAATAGTGCGGTAAGATGTGAATGTTACCGTATTCACATAGAGGTCGCTATAGTGTAAAAACCTTTCAAATATACAATGCAAAGATCGACACACGAAGCATAAGGAACAATTCGAAAGGTTGGTTGGATTTCGGGTGGCGAAGTGGTTAACGCACTGGACCGGTAATCCAGAGGTACCGGGTTCGATTCCCGGTCTCGTCCCCCAACTCATTTATTTTTTTCTTTGAGCTTTGATATCTTTGTATCAATAGTTTAATATAAAAATTGTGGTGTGTGCCCACATTTAAAAAAAATTAGACATTACATGTTTCATAAATTTATGTATGTATATATTTACATGAATAGCATAAATTATGTATAAGTATTATAATTATGTTTTGTTACTTATGTTGAAGTTAGTTGCACCGCCAAATTTTTCTGCTTTGCCCTAAGGTTGACTGGAATGCCTCATGGCATTAAGTCCGCGCGCGAACTCGTATAGAACTCTTCATCAGTGACAAAGTTGCCGCGGCTGTGTACCGGGTAGCAGTCCCTGATGAAGAGCTCCATAATAATAATACATAATTCTAATAAACCTCATAATAAACCTCACGAGTTCGAAACATGTCGGGCCGTTCCTGACAATTTTACGCGAGTGTAAACCGCTTAATACAATAATTAAATATGACTCACGAAAGTTTTAATAAAATTATCCTCGTTTTTGACTCTATCACGCAGAAAAACTCTGAGCATAGCCCTTTCAATTGCTGTTAACTCTACAACTACTATCTACTACAATGTTGCGTGACTCTAAGCCGAACCCACAGGATTGCACGGTTGAAATGGCAATGGGCGGGCCATGTAGCCCGGAAAATGGACGGCCGTTGGGGCAGCCAAGTCCTGGAGTGGCGACCACGTGTCGGAAACCGCAGCGTGGGACGGCCCCCGACTAGGTGGACAGATGGGGAGCACCCAAAAATTCCGATGTTTCATATATCCGAAACCATCAATATTCCGAATTTCCGAATTTCCGAAAGTGAAATAACGCGAAAGGGTTCGCCGATAGCCACATGTTGTAGACTATTTAGATTAGGTTAGGGTTATATGATATCCCAAAAAAAATCTAAATATTTCATCAGAACATGGTATTCAGAATTATGAAAATTCGTAATGATGATAAATTAAACTTCGGAGTATTGTAGTGTACCCGGACAGATAACCTCGTTAAGGGTTGCAGGGAGTCGACGGATGGAGTCTGCACAGGATCGCATGTCGCGAGCTATGGGAGGCCTATGTTTAGCAGTGGACGTATGTATGTATGTATGTAAACACTTTATTGTACACAACAACTAGTTATAAATACAATGATAACAAATGAAATATGTACAAAGGCGAACTTATCCCTATTAGGGATCTCTTCCAGTTAACCTTTGAGCAATTGAAGGAATGGGTTTTTCAGAAAATAGGCAAACTACACTGCGTACAAACAAGATATCTATATTATACTTAATAAAACTATGAGTACATAAACTAAGTAAGTAATAATACACATATATTTATACTAATTATAAGATAATATATATATACGTCTGTGACTGATAGATAGAATAATTTACCTCTAGCGACATCTGGCGGCAGCTCGACGGGGTTGCTCTCGCAAATTATCATTTGATGTTTCTTAGGAGGCGCCGCTGTAAAGAAACAAAAAATAAACAATAACTTTCACACTGTAGAGTGTAGGTAGACAGTAGCATGTTGCTTATTTTCTAACCCCGTACTCTCGCCCCCTCATTCTGTTCTAGGACACGAAAAAACGTCACTGTCTTTAAATTTTGTTTACGACTTCAACGTGACCGCCATCATTTACTGAGTTAGAAAAGTTGGTACCTGATCACCGAATAAAAATCATCGTGTATAATTTTTTTGCAGCTACTTTATAAAAAAGTAAAAACTTACAATCATCCATGATGAAACAAAGAATCCTAACTCTTTAAACGTCCACTCAAACCCAATAATAAGGATAAACTGGACACTGTCCAATAATAAATAACAAACATATTTATAAATAATTGTTGTACCTAATTGAGTCATTTGCGTTTCAATGTAATTAGCTTTGTGGAATTCATTATTTTTATCATGTGTACTACTGTCTACGGCATTAATGATGTTATGTTTCGGTCCTTATATGTTATGAATACAACTCAAATTTGTTTATTTATTTTTAACCGAGGAACGAGTATGCTCAATAACCCAAACGTAAAAAATATTTCACATACATGTTATATTTACATAATAGTTAATATATGATGAGACAATTTGTAATATATACCGCAATTTGAGGTGAATGACCTTTTTAGAAATAACTGCATACGTTTATTACCACGTGAGTTAGTAACCAGGACCATCATGTACTTTTCAAAGTGAAGTTTAGTTATGTGAGCAAAACCATGATAAGTATATACGAAATCAATCCTGCAAGAACATACAAATGATAAAAACTCACAAATAAATTAATTGCCATCTATTTGCGATCTAATAGTTACTTATCTGATACACTAATTCTTGTTTCCCATCTGTAACGTTTCGCCAAATTTTCATTTGTCCGAACGCTATGTTTTTCCAAAACTATATAAAAGAAACCTAACCTAACGGGTTCCTTAAAACGATGTTTATAAAATCCTCAAAATGCAAAAACCCGTAACTTTTCAGGAAAAAAATACTTTCTGACAAATGAAAATTTGGCGAAACTTTACAGTTGGGGAACAATGTTTCAAAGTTGCGATAGGATACCGATGGTGCTTTTCAGTCCTTAATGTGTGTGATGTCTGTCATAAAAGCATCATTTATTTATTTATACATGGAGAACCAACAGCTTAACTTACCTACGCTAATAATGACATAACTAGTAGTACAGAGCCAATTATAGGATCTCACATATTATAGCAACATAATAATATTTAACATTAAGTTAAATAACACGCACAGTTTTACATAGACACATGAAATAATAACAGCAAATTAATACTAAAAAAAAAAACAAAAAAATACGGAAACTGAATTATGAAGTTGGAACGAAGTTGCACAATATGTACCTAATTAATTACAGCAGTGTGTATTTTCATGCACAAAAGCTAACAATTCATAAACATACTTTACGCTCGGGCATACCTATTACCTACAATGTTATTTATTTTTATAATCAAAGAAAAATTATACCAATTTACGCCTCACGGAAGGAATGGAACAATTAAAAATGTCAATATCTTGGTCTCTTGTCACATTATTTAAGAGCGACTGGCTCGAATCAGAAAACTATTTTGCCTATATTTGGATGAAACACATTTGACTGAAAGTGGGGGGAAATGTCTCTTAGACCGAGTAGGCGCATTAAACGAGAGTTTATGAAGCAGTTCGGGACCATGTCGTTTAAGAGGCCTTATTCCTTTTAAAATTTATTTTTTTCATAGTATGACAAATATATGGATAATTTCAATCAACTTTTTGAAGTGAATAATACTTTTCCCCGAGTTCTAGGTAGTAACATAGCTATTTCATGCTTTTAGTGCGTGCAGTCGAAAATAAGTTAAAAAAACTAATTTTCCGGGTGAATTTCGTCAATTTCGAGTAGTTTTTGAAACAAAAATACAAACTGCAGGTTTCAAATATACTTATACCAATAAATTCCAATAGCCCTGTTCTAGGTAGTAACATCAATAATATGTTAAGAAACGTGTTTGATCATAGAGAAAAATGTCTAAAACAAACACAATTTAAAAGGAATAAGGCCTCATAAGGTGGCTTAACATTTTCCCTCTCCTATTTTAGCAAAAATGGTGAGCTTACCGTCGGGCTGGTCGTCTCCATCGACAGGGCGCGGTTCAAAAAGCTGCTTGAAATGAGGCTTGCAGTATAGCGTAGTGTGGTCGCTCTGGTAGGTCTCCACACTTCGGGGAAAACAGTCTTGTTTAGACGCTAATAGCAAATTATTAATCATAGGTAAAGTGGCTACACGGAACACTAAAAATAAGATTTGTTAATAGAGACCCAAATGTTAGCTGCTAGTTACATATTATAAATCGACGGACTGTGAAACTGGGGGCTAGTTATGTAAACAGAGCATAATTTTGGTTACAGAGATTTATCAGGACCTTTGCCTCGAAATAGAATTTTTGAGAAAGTCTTTTAAACTTTTTACTTCGAATCGAGCTTTCGAAGAAAAAAAACGGGTAACTTAAAATTTTGTCCTCGTTAGAACAGCATAATAACATTAATAACAAAAAATTGGTCTGAAAAATTAAATATTGTCAATTCTTGGGCAGATAATGTCTTATTGGATGGAGCAGGGGACCTTCTGGCTTTCGCCAGGGTATAAGTCCAGTGAGAAAGGACATAGAGAATTACATCTTGTGTTGTACAGGGTTGTTAGATATAGACACTCACGTGAACTGCTTGTTGCACTGGGTGCAGCGGAAGCACTCCTTGGAACAGGCGGCGCATTGAGGGTTCCGTCTCATTGGAGGGACCAGGGGATCTTCTGACTTTCACCTGGGCATCAGTCAAGGGTAGAAGGACATAGAGACTTACACCTTGTGTTGTACTGTTAGAGATATAGACACTCACGTGAGCTGCTTGTTGCACTGGGTGGGTTGGTTCTGTCTCATTGGAGGGAGCAGGGGACCTTCTGATTTTCACCCGGGCATCAGCCCAGAGAAGAAGCACATAGAGACTCTTGGACCTTCTGATTTTCACCCGGGCATCAGCCCAGAGAAGAAGCACATAGAGACTCTTGGACCTTCTGATTTTCACCCGGGCATCAGCCCAGAGAAGAAGCACATAGAGACTCTTGGACCTTCTGATTTTCACCCGGGCATCAGCCCAGAGAAGAAGCACATAGAGACTCTTGGACCTTCTGACTTTCACCAGGGCGTCGGTCCAGGCAGGAAGGACATAGAGACTTAACATCTTGTGACGTACAGGGTTGTTATAGATATAGACACTCACGTGAGCTGCTTGTTGCACTGGGTGGGTGGGTTCAGTCTCATTTGAGGGAGCGGGGGACCTTCCGACTTTCACCAGGGCATCAGTCCAGGGAGGAAAGACATAGAGACTTACATCTTGTGTTGTAGAGGGTACTTAGAGATGTAGACACTCACGTGAGCTGCTTGTTGCACTGGGTGCAGCGGAAGCACTCCTTGTGCCAGGCTCGCTTCTCAGCTTTGATGCGCTCCATAGCATACACCGGACGGGAACATGCGGCGCACTGAGGGTTCTCGTCGGCCGCTTGCATTTTCTTATGGAGTTTCGATGAACTCTTCGACTGAATGAGAAAGACAAGTCAAATTAATCACACTAATATTATAAAGGTGAAAGTTTGTATGTTTATGTGTTTGTTTGTCTTCTTCAAGCTCAAACGGGTGGACCAATTTTGATAAATTTTGGTATGAAGGTAGTTGACACCCTGGTTTAACACATAGGCTACTTTTTACCCCGAAATAATGTAGTGTTCCCGTAGGATGAGCGAGCAACACCGCGCGGCGTAACTAGTATACGTTAAATTGAACTAGGTATTAGGCTAGCTGGGAGGTCTAGTATCAATGCATACAAAACAGCAATGCATGCATACAGGAAAACGAAGTAGAGTGTACATATTCGCCAACAAACTGTTATGCAGATTGGCGAAATTTAAATGTAATAAAACGCTGTGTATACATTTTATTAATAATAAATGAAAAAAAAAAAAATAAAGGAAGTGTTTTTGTTCAATTGGTTCCTACTTAGTAATTATAGTCTGTTGACCGACGGGGTGTAAAGGTTGGAAAACGTAATGTGGTTGACTGCATAGGAGTCGCATAAAATACACCGACTAAGTATAAGAATAAGGTCATTGGAAACAGAAGGATCCAGAAGGCGTGCCGTCCGTAATGGATTTCCATGGAGCCGATATTCATCAGAGGACATTTATGGGATGAAATTATGACGATGAAGTACAGTAACAGTTTTAATGTATGCCGTTGACGAAAGGACACGTGCTTGTTCTAATATTCTACGAGTATCCAATATTAAATACAATTCTATAATAGTATTGATTGTTCTATTCTTATACCAATTTCTCACGTACAGAAGTGAGCGACCGCAGCGTAAATATTAAACAGATTCAGATATAGAATAATTAATGGACAATATGGAGTTGCGTGCGTTTCGGAGGAATGTTACGATCCACTGCGCATCACCTCTTTAATTGGACATGTGAAACTTTACCGATATGGAGATAAGACAGAGATTGCATTGCTAGCAGAACTATTATTTACTTTTAAGATACATTATAAGTAACAAAACAATCATCTCCTTTTAACGGGTTTCCGTCTTGAATTTGCATATCGTTCTTATCGTGTGACATGCATTCCTGAGGAAAACAGCTGCGTTAAAATATGGTTATTAAAAAAAATAACAGACGGAAAAATACCTACCCAACTGCCAATCACATTTTTTGTTTACAATGTACCTCCGATATTTCCCAATCTTCTAGATGTACTTTTAACGCAAAAAGTTTGCCGAACACGGGCTATATCATTCTACTAAGGTACACAAGTACGTGTCAGAATACCAGAATTAATCTTCGATATCTTAAAGTTGGGATGGTTTGTGTGGTGAGAACTCCAACAGAGAAGTTGTATGATGTTCCCGAAGGAAGAATTTTGGCCAAAAACGTCATGTTATGGCGTTTCCGCGGTCTGCTACCTGACGACACGAACTTGATGAAAAAGAAGGTATTTTGTTTAACATTCATGTTTAGGAATGCAATATGGTTAATCAATTTGTGTGAAAAAAGAACGGTATCCGACCTTAAAATAACTGATATTGCATGTCCTAGCCGTGAAGCCTGAAATAATTGCCACAAAACTTACCACAGAAATGGTCCCCTCATCTTTATGCCGTCTCATGGACTTCTTCTTCTTGACCTGCCGCTGCTCAGACACCTGGACCTCCTGGTAGCTCCTCTGGACCCTGGATTCCGTCTGGATGAGGGTCTGGGAGGACTCCATCGTGGTGACGGAGTTGTGCGTCGCTGTTGCCATTGCCATCTTGTGCTCTGGAAGCAAGATATTGGGAAAATGTATGTTAGAGAAATTACTGGTTTGTATGGCTTTCTATGGCTCGGGCGATAGTGTTATCGTGAATACATCTGGACCTGGGGCAGTACCGCCTGCAGAAATAAATGGAATTGAACCTTTAACTGTTGAATTATTTCAACTTGAACTAAAATTTAAGTCAGACGGGCATTCGGTACATTGGGGACAGCTATCCGTGCTGTTGCGTAATGGCCCACGTATAGTTGCCGGCAAACTTTTTGAACAAAAATGGCGGATCTGCGCATGTACAGTTGTACGTAAATCGGCAACTGCGCAGTCAAGGTTATGCTCAAAAAGTTTGCCGGCAGCTGTAACAGCATTAGCTGTCCTTGATGAAGAGCTCTATACAACTTTGAAACATGTCAGGCCGATCCTGACAATTTTTACGTGAGTTTAAACCATTCATAATAATTAATACGAATTGTTTTATATAGTTACTAGGGACTACTCGATATACTTTACACTAAAATAAACAACGTCTTTCGGTCACAGCGATTATGCCTTGCTATAATCTAATTTGATCAACAAGTAACTGCACTGACAGGTTTGAGAATAAAAGCAAAACTACACGCATGATTGATTACGATTCGGATGTGTGAAGAAAGTTTTAATTAGGTGAAACGCAATAAACCTGATTTTCTTTTCGGAATGTCCAAATAATGCCAAAAAAACAAGTTAAAATACCGTATGTAGCCGGTGATGCCACCAACATCTTGAATTTCTTTAAGTTCACTTCCTCACAGTCAAAGTCACAATGTTTACGAAACTCAAACAATCCGTCTTTTATACACACAAATGAGTAAACGATATTTATTTACATTGATTCATATCGATGTTTTTGTAAAATGAGTCTGCATTTCGCGTTGGTGGCGTGACGAGATGTGTCAGTAGGAGAAATTGAAAGCGCTTCATAATTATTTCCAGATTAGCCATATCTACTTAAGAAAAAAACGACGAACAAATATTATGCAAAAGAGCTAATCACTAGAACGCAAAGAAATGTAGTAGGAAGCACTCAAATTGGTTGGAACAAGGATGAAGATGGCTGAAAAGATCTGAATGGCAGTTAATTTAGTTGAGTAAACTAGGAACAATGAATACACCAGCTCCTATAGCACAAACTGTGACTCACGTTCCCCGAGACTCGTCGCGCGCAATAGCGTAATCTGTCGCTCTTTTTTTTATATGGGCACAACATTAGAGGCCACTTCGCCTGATGGTAAGCAAAAAGTGGAGCCCAAAGCGCAATGGCAAGTGACGAGAAAGCAACGGTACCTATTGTCAGTTGACACTGGCATGCTGGCCCGAGAGATGCTTCTTCACGCTTCGTTTGAAAGAAGGAGGAAGCAAATGTGCCGGCAAAGGATTCAACTTAAGCTCTAGGGAGAAAAATTGGAGTTGGCAACCCTGACGTCTGTATATGCGAGTTATATATATCTTTATGAGCAATAACGCTAGGTGGGCTTTATGGGAACTGGGTAAAGATAGCCGCTGTAACACACTGACTCACCAAATCTCAGATAGTTAAATCATCTATTTTAAATGAACACGTCTACTTTACAAGAAAGAGTAAATATATTTTATTTCACATGTACATATGTAGGTATGTAAACACTTGATTATACCTAATACACAAAAACAATCTATAAACGCGTTGCGGATCAGAACATGTAAATTTTCCTTTCGTGCATCTCTTGAATCGAATCGATTCTTTTGAATCTTTGAATCGATTCTTTCTAAAAACAAACTATAAATACATTTATAACAAATGTCACACGTACAAAGGCGACTAAGGCCTATTAGAGATCTATTCCAGTTAACCTAATAATCTGGAAAATGAGATCTTCAGGCTCGACCTATAGGTACAGGCAGGTAGTGGTTAGCTATATAGTGTCCTCTACTGCACATATACATATCGTCAATGTTATGGGAGCGAAGACAGATGATTCGTTCGAAAATACTCATGGTTTCCAAGTTTTATCAACAGTCGGATGGTAACGAAAATACGTCTTTTTCACACGCATTGTAATAATATGGCACAAATGTATATTCACCCGACGCTATGTTCAAATCTTTATTTCATCTAATCTATAATTTAATAATCAAATGAAAGCTCTCCCTATGGTTGTACAAAATGGTCCTTCGAGCCGGATTTTAATAGTGATTTAAAAGACAGACCGTAAACGTCTAAACGCTATCTAATCGCACCATTTACGAGTTATAAAACAAAACTTTAATTGCGTTGAGCGTTTAGAGGAAATAGTTAAATTTTATTTCTAATTAAGTATACATTTATAGCAAACATATTTTAAATGAGTACTTGTTAATTATCGTTTACCATTAGGTTAATCGGAATGCTTCACCCGATGTTTCGGTTTTCTACTGAAATAAATATTTAATCGTATTGCAAAGAACTTCTCGTGCACCGCTGTGGATATTTTTGGCTTTATTATGCGGAAACAAAAACGTGTCAAATAATTAGCAATTTCTTTTGTTTACACCAGTCATCTGATAACTTTCAACGTCAGTTACGATACGAAAGATTACTTCTTCAGTAAAGAGATTATTAGTACCACTAAAATCCCCAATATGGCGAGAGTGTAGCAACTTGTCAGGCTTCTAGGCATACTTTAGGACTTCCTCATAACCAGAAGAAGCAGTATTTTTAGACGTAACAGTATGTAAACCGATTAACAACCTGTCGAAGCAACAAGACCACCGCGGGAAAGTCTTTCTATATATAAACGTCCCAATTACCACAGAAACACGACACTATGTTTTCCTTCCATTAAACCGTTGGGCAACTTTCGTTACATCAGTTCTAAGGAAACGGAAAGAAAGAAGATTTTTCGGCATGGTTATATTTGAAAACTGAAGCAAATATGAACAAGAACGCTTGCTCACGGTTGTTTTTAATATTAGTACCTGTCGCGACATTTAAAATAAGCCCAAATTCCATAAGTCTGCTTTTACATCGTTTCGTTCCAGACTTCCAGAGCAGCTATAATTGCCTCCTAGCCCCTATACTAGATTATTTTATTGCAATGCCATCAGATTTACATAATGCATAACCTCAGCTCAACCGAACACCATAAAGCCGATTATATATGACTTGCAGGATTTAATTACACATCTACAGACAGACACAGACGGATAAGACTAAATTAAATCATGAAAAATAATATTTTACCCTAATTCCTGGTCACGGCACCAAAGAAGTTTTTGTTATGTTTTGATGAGTATAACAAGCTCGTGTCGTAGTCATCGTTTATGCATGAAGATAAAGAAGGTCTGAGGTGTCCTGTTTACTCATACTTGAAGAACCTACATATTCGCGTAAGTTGCATTTTATTCCATGACCAGAATTTAAACTAATTCAGAGACGTGTCATGCAACCTCATAAATACTTAACGTGTTGTCAGTCACTTACTGATTGGTTAACCGAGTAAGGAGTTGTACACTTTGCACATTAATTTGCGCACGTTAAATTAGCTATTAATTAGTTACAAGTGGGTTTTAGTAAACAGTTCTAAGTTAAAGTGCCAAAGACGTACGCAACGAAAGGTAATGTGAGTTGAAGCAGACTTCCGTAGGATTTGATTTGAAAAAAAATCATCAATCAAAATCAAAAAAAGGCATCGTGCGAGTAAATTACGACTTGACCAATAATATGGCTTCAGAAAAAAACGTTCAGGATGGATGTAGAGGGATATAAATTCAGAAGAGGAAAGGCCAAAGAAAAGACGGATGGATTGTGTGAAGAGGATATGGAGGAGAAGGAATTAAATGACGAGATGACGAATGATAGGGAGGAATGGAAGAAAAAAAGCATGTTGCGCCGTTCCCTTATAAACGGGATTAGGGCAAGAGAATAATGAAGATGCCATGATGGTCAATGACGTATTAATCTCTACATATACAAATTCAGCCACTCCTTATCTCACTATTCACTAGTTCAGTGCGTTTTTGCAGTTTTATTTAGATTAAATTAGCTTATGCAATCCAATTTACCCGACGGCGCCATAATAATATTACAATGACTCAACTGCTGATGATATTGCTTCTTGACACGGCCCAGTCAACGACCTACATACAAAGATCATGGCTTTAATTCGCGGAACGCGGTCTGCCCTGATTCGAGCGTTTTATATGCGTAAATTGTACTATAAATAAAGAATTCGACCGGTATGCGCTTGCGACTATTTTATTACATGTAGACCCTTTAATTTAGTTTTTGATTAATTTAGTTTTTGAGGACTGATAGGGTCATCTCACCGTAATAAAACTTTGGCGTTAAAGTAATCCTGAGCACGCCTTAATAAAATTAGGGTGTAAACATTTTTTTTAAGATGATCTGTCCTCTGACACAAAGTTTACTGAGAGTACCTAGTCACTTTTCGATGAATATGAATGCCAGAGTGAAGATTTTTTATCATTTATCTATCGTGCGACAAACACAAGGACCATAGGCCCACTGGACAGACGTAGCAGATAGAAAGCGAAAGTATATAAATTAAACTCCCGTGTTAATGCTTGGAAGAACATTAGATAGATTTGTTGGATTCATCGACAACATGAATTGGCTGCGTAACCGAACACACTTCAAGGGGATTAAAAGCCAATCCAGATTCATGGCCGTGAAACTGCGTTTTAAATGTAGTGTGCTCGTGTAGGGTGGTGGGAGCTTGGTCGTCGCGTGTTATAGTTGGATTGAATGTATAATCAAGAAAATATTGTCATTTTGCTCATTAAAACCGGCCAAGTGCGAGTCAGACTCGCGCACCGAGGGTTCCGTACAAATTTGATTTTGTTATAGCTTAAAGGTATTATAGACCTGAGTATTTGGTATGAATTTCAATTTAATACCTCTACGCGTTTATGAGGAAATGGGTAGTAAGTTTAAAATTATTAAAAAAATATATATTATGTGATGTATTTATGGTTTTCGTAATTTTTCCTTTATCTATGCTATAAGACGTTGCTTCGTACCAAATTTCAAGATTCTGAGTTCACGGGAAGCACCCTGTAGGTTTTGATTCCCTTGCAAGTGTCGAAAATTTGCGGCATAAACGGCTGTATCTTTTGATTGCGTTGGCTTAGAAGTTTGATTTTTTCACAGCTTCAAGGGACAGTAGACCTGGGTAATTGATATAAATTTCAGCTTCATACCTCCACGCGTTCCTGAGAAAAAGGGTCTTGACAGACGGACGGACGGACAGACGGACAACAAAGTGATCCTATAAGGGTTCCGTTTTTTCCTTTTGAGGTACGGAACCCTAAAAAGCTAATCGGTGAAGTCGGTGATAAATTTATTTAATTTTATTGCCACATCACAAATACATATAATTTATTTTTGCACTTCTTGTCCCTCAATATGATTATACTTATACACGAACTGACTCCAACCTTTTGGAAGACATTATCTTTATGTTTATGTAATGCGTGTGTATTTTTGCAACTTGAGCATTTGCCAAGATTTTCTGCATTTTCTAAAAATAATATAACATCCTCAAGAATTAAGATAAAGGGCCTTCAAGGATTTGAAGACCAAAGAGTGGCGGGAAGAAACTCAATTAGGGGAAACTAATGATTAGAAGAAACATAAGGAACGTTCTAACAGTTGGAAAACGATAGGTAGGTGACGAAAAATAATTGTAAATGATGAAAAAAATCGGAAAGGGTGTTGGTTGATTGTTGTGTGGGTGTGTGTATTTAAAAGTGACGATTATTCATTTACATCTCAGTTTGCGGTCCGTGAACATATTAAACGCCACTGTATCTGTTTGCAATTGAATGTACCTACAGGCATTTCCAAAACATTCTTATGTAGCTCGTCGTGTACAAAATTCCAACGTGCTCCCACTTTTCCTCGTGGTTTATCAAAATACATTCGCTTACTTCTACAATAACAATGCAGTGTTGTATTAAGAGTAGTAAAGTACACTCTAGACACATACTTAGTGCTGGTTTATGGACTAGATATAAATAAAAAAATATCGGACAACCTCACACAAATCGATCTAGTCCCGCAGTAAGCTCTAGTAAGCTTGTTTTATGGACACTAGACGGAGATATAAATACTTATAGATACATAGAAAACATCGATGACGCAACGGATTTTGATGCGGTTTTTTTAATAGATAGAGAGATTCAAGAGAAAGGTTTATATGTATAATACATGCATAATTTATCAGCATTGCACCCGTGCGAAGCCGGGGCGGGTCGCTAGTGTACTTATAAATCAAAACACGTGCAAACTCGAATGCTCCACTATCCAGTGACCTTGGAAACACCTCTAGTATTCCAAATCGGTGTTCGAATCACCAGAGCTAGGAAAACAACACACACGCGGAATCTTGGCACGCGGCTTCGCATCACAAACCTATATTTCGCTCCGTACCCTTACCATGAGCAAAGAATATATATACTAACGTAAAAAGAAACGACAGCGACACTTGTGTGCAGTAACAAAACTCGCGGCTATGTCTGCGTGTCGAGTCGGCGAGTGCGGGACGCGCGCGGGGGTGAAAGGCATTCACGTGAATGCGTTGTCAAAGGATTCGGTATTACAAGGTCACCGACGCCCGAGTTACACCGATAGGCCGCTGTCGCTACTGTGCCGTGAGTTAACGTGACAGTACTCGCTAGGTCGCTAGCGACAGGCCGACAGCGTAAACGATTTGTACGGAGAATATTACAGCGCCCACGCAGTCTCTAGCGAGTACTGTTACTGTAAACTCATGGTTAGTCCCTGAACAGACCGTAAACCGCGTTGTATACTGAACTATTTGAGACGATCTTCTTGTTTTTACTACATTAGAATCCCATGTATCTTCTATTTACTTTTTCAATGCAAAATCATGCTCTGAAACTGGTGTTACTACCGTTAGGTGGGGCTATTTGGATACCAAGGGGTTATTTTTGGTACTAAACATAATAACAGCCAAGTGCGAGTTGGACTCGCGCACCGAGGGTTCCGTACAAACACTTCCCATCTTAACTGGTTGATTTAATTTTGCATCTGGTATGTATGGCGCCCCATACAAATGAGGTGCAAAGTTAACGCAACCGATCACGTTTGTTGTATGGGAGCCCCACTTAACTATTTATTTTATTCTGTTTTTAGTATTTGTTGTTATTGCGGCAACAGAAATGCATAATTTTTACCCTTTAGGTACGGAACCCTAAAAATGTTCTTATGCCCGACTTACTTTAACCAAGGGAATATTTTAACATACATGTTTTCAGGTATGAAACATTTGCTCCAACTATTGCGATGGGAATGTATATTAGTATCTTACGGTACCTAACTATTAATCCCAAACTGCCTGTTGCATTGGAAAACTGTTGATTTCCTAAAATCCTTCGGAAAGGTACCTATGTTCATTTTCAAACCAAAAAACCATTAATGTGTTAAAATGCACTATTATAAAGGCTTATGTGTTTGTTTGTTACTTCTTCACGCTCAAACGGCTGGACCAATTTGGATTAATTTTGGTATGAATATACAGTCAAACCACGCTGCCTCTTCCAAGCAAATAATAAATAATTATAAAAAAAAAAAAAAAAAAAAAAAAAAAAAAAAAAAAAAAAAAAAAAAAAAAAAAAAAAAAAAAAAAAAAAAACAGACAACCTCACACAAATCGATCTAGTCCCAAATTAAGCTCCAGAAGGCTTGTGTTATGGGTACTAGACGACGATATACATACTTACTTATATAGATAAATATATACTTAAATACATAGAACAACCATGACCCAAGCACAAATATTCGAGTTCATCACACAAATATTTGCCCCGGCCAGGATTCGAACCCGGGACCGCCGGCTCAGTAGGCAGGTGTCTACAAACCGAGCCAAACGCGTCGTCAAATAAACTGTCAGACCATATAAAGTGATTCCGTTTGTATGGTTTGACAGTTAATTTGCTTGGAAGAGCGTGGTTTGACTCTATCCACTCTAGCTGACTCTCTGAATTAACACATAGGCTGCTTTTTATCCCGAAAATAATTAGTGATCCCGTGGGTTGAGCGAAATAACACCGCGCGGCGCAGCGCAGCTAGTAAATAATAATTTTTAACAAAAAAAAGGACCGACTTCAGTAAAGCTAAAAAACTAGATCTGTGGTGTTCATCATCAGTTTCCTGACACCAAATCCTATTTACTGAATGTAAATTCTTGACTTTATCAATAAATTACCGAAAGCGCCGTACATGTCCCTATAACATTTGAAGAGTTCCCTCGATTTCTCCAAGATTCCATCATCAGATCCCGACTTAGTGCCAACGGGACCAACTCGGAGTTATACCCTTTCGATAAAAAAAAAAATTGAAAATCGGTTCACGGTTCTCGGAGATATCGAGTAACAAACATACAAAAAAAAAAAAAAAATTAGTTCGAATAGAGAACCTCCTCCTTTTTTTGAAGCAGGTTAATGATAATGAAGAAGTCATTACGAGCGTGTGAATCCAAATAGTCACAACTAAATATATCATCTGAGTAAATTGGCTATGAAAAGATTGTTATGAATTTATGATCAATGAACGAAATGTTTACGTCATGTGAGTTTTATTTAGGTTTGTCTTCTTTATTTTTACAGTTCCTTTAGCTTGGAACTTGGAATAAATGTAATTAACCCAGCCAGCGAAGTGTTTCTGTTCAGCTTCGCTAAAATTTCTTTCATACGTTTTGATGTTCGGATTTTCGGCTGTAAAGTCTATAAGTATACAAATCGATCGTACACATGAGACCATAGAGTATACATATTGAATGTTGCATGAGACATATTCATGAGAATCGGTTTAGAAACGCGAGAACAGCCGATAAGCATCGAGTCATCCAAACATCATACGAAAGATTTTTAGGCCAAGCTGAATCGAGCTTGCTATGTTCCTGGATATTATCTTTACTTCTAGTGTTAGTAATGTGGCGCGGGACTTTGCGGGGTGGTACATATTACATATCCGTTTTCATAGAATTGAATACAGTAGGTACGAGGAAGACAGAACCTGTAGCACAACTGTGCGAGGTGACTCTCACACGAGAAAGATTACCTATCTCTTTCTTCGCAGCACTGTGAGAGAGATGCTATGTCGCGCGACAAGAATCGCGAAGCCTAGTTTGTGCTAGACGGGCAGCACCTCTAGCACAACTTTGACACGCGTCTCTTTCTCGCGCGAGATATAGTACCTATCTCTTTCTGTACAGCACTGTCACAGAGTGACGGGTTCTGATACATCGCGAACCATATGTAGTTATACTAGAAGAATAAAAATATAAAACTCTACCATCTTGTCATAGATTGATTACTATCTTTATTTATCGTCTAATCAAACGCATATCTCCGACGGACACTTAATTATTGGAGATAACATCATGCTCCGAATGAAGACGAATTAAGACGGTTTAAATGAACGGATTTATAACGACGGTTATTTTGCTTACGAAAGAGCGTATCGTGTTAGAGCGCATGCGCACGGAAGCCATACCTTTACCATGAGTTAAGAGGCGTAATTACTTTTAAAATTAATTTTTGGATAATTTCAACCAACATTTTGAAGTGAATAATACTTTTCTGAGTTCCAGAAAGTAACAAAGCTATTTCATGCTTTCATTGCGTGCAGTCGAAAATAAGTGGAAAAAGCAGTTTTCAGAGCGAATTTTATTAATTTCGAGTCGTTTTTGAAACAAAAATTATCAAAGAAAAGTTAAAACTGTAGGTTTCAAATACGTCGCAATGGTTCTGTTCTAAGTACTATCATTGATAATATGTTAAGAGACATATGATCATAGAGAGAAATGTCTCAAAAAATCACCATTTTTGAACGGATAAGGAGCCTTGACGTGACCGCACTCGCTAACGACAGCGTAAACTATTTGTAGCATCATCTGTCATACTCGCACGGTATTGGAAGAAAAGTGACAGGTTATCCACACCTCAAACGTAAGAGATCGAAGCTCACTTTATAGAAATGATCTCTATCCATATGTTTATTACAACATATCTATTTATTTACCGTTATAATTGTCCATAAGGATGAGGAGTATCACTCACAAGAGTCTTTACACGTTGAACTAAACGTGTTTTCTGTTAATATTTTTTTTAGATATATTTCCTTTAATTTTGTAGTTTTTTAAACAGGTACCATGCACAAGCACTAAAGTCCTCTATAGTCAGTAAGTACATCGTTCTAAAGCAGACAACATTCTTCTATTCCAATTAATCTCATGGCTAACTGCAAAGGAACTAGGGCCGCAATTAAGGGTCCGCGTAATTACTAAATCCGCTAGTTTTAATTATATCGTCAAGTACAGAAGGTATGTGTGGCAGATGCCCGCTAGGCTGGAATTAGATTGAGTTTTACTACTCCTGTGAACAAGTAATCACTGAAACTGGAAACCCCGAGACATTAGAATTAACTGTCCACAAACAGTTAAATCCAACGCTCTTAGCTTGATTAAAAAGTATTTTTAATCAAGTCATATTTCAAAGCAAATAAAACAAAATTTATTGGCTAAACAAGCTGACGAAAACAAAGTACGCATTCGTTATAAAGCCGTTTTCGTCGGGTCTTAAAGAATACCATCAATAATATCATGAAAAAGAGTTGAAAGAGAGAAAGGAAGCCTTCGCCAACTGTATAGCGCAGTTTGCCGCAACGTCTGTCTTACTTTCAACGTATTGAAGGGAAAGAGACAATATTCGTCGCACAACAAAAACAGTTATGCTAGAGACGATTAGGTCCCTAAATCCATATCTTTTCCTTTACTTCTATCTTCCATCAATATATATATATATGCATTAGAACCTCAAGCGTTACGTACAGTAAGCTGTGCCTTTGTTATACCTAACTAGTATCCAATAATACGAGCAGCAACTGACATTTGCTAAGCGATTAACACTCAGACACTCGCTAACCTACATTGTATAATCCAGCTAACATCAAAGAATCTCAGCGAATAATTTAGTCAAAACACTGCCGGAACTCCAGTAATTGACATACCACTTCGCACCTGAGAGCTTTTGGCACAAACCCGAGCCAGAAATACTAATGCATACCAGTGCATGTCATAATTCAATTTGAGTTCAATACCCGAAAATCAGGGTGTTTATTTCGCTGTGGCAACACTCACCTGCAGCGATGCGCTGCGCTGATTGGCTAATTTTAGCCCAGGTTATGTCATAGACAATGCTATACTTAAATGCATGTGTTTCCTGGTGTTATGTTTAATGGCTAAGGGCTATTTTGGCCAATTGAGACAGTTACGTCGGCAGGTGACGGGATTATGGCTGGTTTTCGTTGACATTTCCAGTGACATTTAGCGTATGCTCAGATATCTTGGGCATTACGAAAACTAAGAGTAGTTTCGAGTGGAAGTACTTTTTCTGGTAACTTGTGGCCGTGGAGATATGTCTTTAGTTATAATCATGTTTTTTTTACATCACCGGATAAATCTTTTGGATATAGCAGCGCGAATGTAACCAGTTCAATTTGAGAAGTGTATAAGAATCACGACCTAAGTGACACTCATCTTTGGATGATTTTGGCTATCTAGTAAGTCGGGGGAAATTAAGGTCACAAACGATCATGTATTAATGTTCTCTAAGCAGTTGGCGTTTTTAGTTTTACGAGATAAAACTGTGGAAAAGCGCCGTTATGCCATGCCCTGAATGTAACCTGGCTTGGACTGTCTGTCCTGCTTGTGACCCGGACTAAAAAAACCTAAAATTTGATTCCATGATGGATTAAGGTTTATGCCGAGAATTCATGCAAAGTTTCTATATAATTCTGACACTCGTCAATCCTCGAGTAAGTCTTCCAGTTTGGTGAAATCCATCCTAAATCAACTAAATCCGTGTAAACTACACCTTTCGTGAGAATAAGCCGCTATTTAAAATATAATGCAACACAGTTGCGTTTTTATGAGAGTGCTACCCAAGCATGCAGATAGCCCTATAAAGATAGTCCTAGGCCTCAACCTACACTCTAAGTACGGTTAATCACAACCCACGTGAAAAACCATATACGTCTGTATGTCTATCGCAAGCTCCTAAAGTCTCAACTGTCTAGCTATAAAACCAACCTTTTGTCTTGCAACCTAGAATTTAATTCACTTAAAACACAACTTCCATAAGAGTCGTTGTGAAAATTATCCCCGCATAAAGATGTTACAATGTATGTAAAGGTTATTGATTTACGTGCTGATATAAAAGAAAATATTATGGTCGTAATCGACACTGCAGGCAAGACATTTTGCACTTAAGATCGGGTGATACTAACATTGTATGTAAGTTCGGTAGTTGACCATAAATTTAATTTTTAAATATTGACGCAAGGGTTAATTATGAAAGAAAAAAATGTGACGTGATCCACTGCAACGTAAGCAGGTCTAGAACCTGCGACCCTATGTTTCCGGAGTAGTGCTCTACCAACTGAGCTATTACGTCTTTACATCAAATCTTTGATTCCATAATCTTACGCTTCTATAGCGCCCTCATATGTTTTTAACATGCTTAAAGGCATTACATTTATTAAAAACAACTTAATTATTTTAATATCTATTCTTTTTAAGACTAACATACGATGACTAGCCATTTGTGAGTGGATAATATCGACATTAACTCTAATCGACAACAAGTTTAGCTTAGTTGGTTGAACTGCAGCCTGATAATCGGCAATCCTGGGTTAGTAAATCCCGGTAAGGGCAAGATAAAGGAGAAACAAATATATTTCTGTGACCCCATGGCACAGTGTCATGGTGCCTGTCAGGAAATCGATACCGAAATTTACATAGTCTCACAAACACATGACATGAGTTCAGTGTCGAGTTGAAGTCTACGCAAAATTCCAGAATTCTTCGGTCACGTTGCAAGAAAAGACGGTGGCCATCTCGAGAGGCTCATCGTGACCGGTAAAGTAGACGGGAAAAGGCCTCGCGGCACCGCTCAATACGTTGGTCCGATTCCGATCAGATCCGCACCGCTCTTGACTCCACAGTTCACAACGCCCTTGACACCGCCTGAGACAGAAAGAGATGGAGGAAGATCGTACGAGAGAGAGTGACGCAGAAGGGTCACTACCCTCAACACTGAGGAAGACGCAAAGAGGAGGACGACAATGAAAATCATTACAGCCCCTGTGAAGACGGAGTTTAGCTTTTAGTTTCTGCCGTAAAGCACAAAAAGGGAGCGGGTATACTACTACCTCCCTATCAAAGTACAAAACATAGTTGGTTCTATGTTTATAAATATAAGTGTGTGTCACATAGTTTTAACGCAAAATGACACATGTTGGTTTGATATGTAATGTAATGTATACATAACAAAAAGTATCACACAGCGCATTGGCGGAATATAAAGCACGCAATGTGTGTAACGTCGCGGTAGCTATCCGGATATGTAGAGGTCGTGGGTTCGAACCACACCTGCAATGTCGACCGGGTAAAATTAATGGGCAAAAGTACAAATGGCAGACTTAATGCCAAATGGCATTGTCTACCTGTCCACCATAGGTATCCATAGGTATTTGTATAATGGAATATCCTTCGTTCCCTAATCCAGTAAGTATACTGCACTCGGTTTACTTTAAGAATGTCTTCAGTATCAAAACACATATGTACCTACGTATATTTGTTATATTAGCATGCACTTGAATGGCCGGGCAGCGTAGCGTATCACAACATAAACTGCCACCCGACACCAAACGTACGTAAACGATGACCACACACGACTCACGATTATATCAAGGGTTATGTCGCATTTTTTTTTATATTGGCACGACATTGTGGCTCAACTTCGCTTTTTTTAAGGCATGGCTTGAACTGTATAAGGGCTGGTTATCCCTCACTATCAGTAGTCGGGCTTTGTGTGGGAGTATAACCCGCTAAGGGATTATCTCCGCGCCACAGGAGTAATAATTAACCCACACAGGCTCCACTTCGCAAAAAGGGGAGCACAAGTCGCAATGTCAACTGACAAGAAACCAACGGTGCCTTGCCAGTTGACACTGCCATGCTGGCCCGAGATGCTTGTTCACGCTTCGTTTGAAAGGTTGTAAAAAGGAGAAAACTCGTGTGCAAAGAGTTTCACTGCAAAATCGTATTTGAAAATGCCGTTTTATACGCTGTCTTATTGTAAGAAAATTAAGATTGCAATGGAAGGAAATGTGGAACACGACATGAGTTTAGAACCGGAAGATGACGTATAATGCGCATATCCTGGATGTACTATTGATTAAATTTATGTAGGGCTTCTTATTAAATATGATTCATATTTTTAAGTGTACATGTCACCTAATATAGCCTACCAGAAACCCGTAAGCATTGCGATTCAGCGGGGAAATGCTGCAAACATCTTAGGAACTATGCCACCCAGTGGCGCACCCATTGCTGAGAACTTGACAATCTCTTGCTTTTTAAAGTCTCTTTGAAAACCACATAAATATATAATTCAACTTCCAATTCGAAAACTTACACCATTTTACCACGCTGTTGCACTGGCCATCAGCTGGGCTTTTCGTATTGACAGTAATTTAAATAAATGTTGTCAATTTACTTACTTCAAATATATTCTGCTAAACGAAATGTTTGTGTTTTAATAGGTTATGGACATTTAGACGAATATTTCGTTTGTATATAATATTCTTCAAGTATTGGGACCTGTTTTACCTTTCTTAAGTTGTGTTTCGTTAATATGAGTGGCCTAAAAATGGATCGCTTCAATATTGAACAGTTACGTGGTCTTGACAATTGGTTAGTCTGGAAATTTGATGTAAACCTTCAACTGACTATGCACAAGCTGCAAAATTTAGTAAAAGGCATCGAGATAGCTCCGGTACCTCCAACGCAAGATGCGACGGCTGATGAAATTGCAACTTATAGAAGGAGTTTGGGCCAATATGAAGAACGCGATGCAGTGCTACAATGTATTATTGGTTGTAGCGTGTCCGCAGAACCGAAACGACATATACTCACTGCTAAATCCGGTAAGGAAATGTGGGATATACTTACGTCGGTATACGAGCAGAAAAATGATAGAAGACTAGATTTGTTGTATTGCCAATTGTTTACTTACACGAAAGACGAGGCAGATGACATTGCCACGCATGTCTCTAAGCTGCAAGTATTATGGCAACAACTCAATGACGAATTAAAGGAAGAAGGATCTCTCCCTCAATCATTGTTATTGAACAGGATTTTGAATACTTTACCTTCAACATATCTTGAGTTCAAGAATGCTTGGGAGTCGGTGCCTAAGGAGAATAGAAGTATTTCTACTCTTATGGAGCGTCTGCGTCTTCATGAACAACGTCTCCAAGATTTGGGCAATAGTCCGTCTACTTCCACTTTTACGTCTGATGCACTTCTTTCAAATAATAAAAATAAAGTCAAATGTTCACATTGCAACAAGATTGGACATACGCGCAAACAATGTTTCTTGCTCAAAAAAATCAAGAAGCAAAACAAGAGTAATGAAGCCACCCAGGACGGCGGTGATGCATTCTTATCACGAGGAGATAATTCAAACTCTAGTTGGATCGTCGACTCGGGCTCATCTCACCATTTAACGTCAAGCGCCAGTTGGTTCCGAAGCTACTCACCTTTTGACAACCCTAGGGCTTTGCGCCTTGGAGATGATGGGACTATGTATGCACTAGGCCAAGGAGTTATTGATGTTGAAATGTCCGTACATGGGAAATGGAAGCGTGCTCATCTTAACAATGTTTGGTATGTACCTCAAGCTGGACAGAACTTATTCTCAGCTGGTTCAGCCCTGGATCATGGCTATATAGAGATAGCGGACAAGGATAAGCGTGTCTTCAAGGATAAGAGCGGTCAAGTCAAAGCTGTCAGTATCAGAGATGGTAATTTATATAAGCTTTTGATGAGAGTAAGGACTGAAAACGCTTGTGTTGTCAAAGAAGGAACAAGCCTACAAATTTGGCATGAAAGACTTTGTCACCAAAACAAAAGGCATGTGAAGGAATGTCTTACGCGCAATGATATCAAGTTTTCACCAGATAAATCTGACTGTGATGGCTGCGTATACGGGAAGATGACCAGATTGTCATTCGGCACAAGGCAACATCGAGGCACACAACCTGGCGATCAAATTAATGCCGATGTATGTGGACCTATGTCAGAACCGTCACTTGGTGGAAGAAGATACTTCGTTGGCTTTAAAGATGACTTCACAAAATTCAGAAAGGTATACTTCTTAAAACATAAATCCGAAGTAGCCAGTGTACTACCCAAATTTCTTGCTGAAATTAAAACGGCTGGTCATGTTGTTAAGGAATTACTCACAGATGGCGGTAAAGAGTTTGATAATGCCGAAGTTCATCGTGTTACAGAAGCAGTTGGCTTGAACCATCGTATGAGTATGCCGTACACTCCAGAACAGAATGGCGCCGCAGAACGAGAGAATAGGATTCTTGTTGAGGCAGCGAGAAGTATGCTATACAATAAAGACCTTCCGAGAAAGCTGTGGGCTGAAGCTATTAATACTGCGAGCTACGTACTTAACAGAACTGGACCAACCCAAATTAAAGGGAAGACACCATATCAGCTTTGGTACAACAAGCCAGCTTACATAGAGCATTTACGTATCTTTGGCACAGAATGCTTTGTACATATTCCATGTCAGAAACGTAAGAAGCTGGACAAGAAGGCTATGAAAGGATATTTGGTTGGATACTGCGGAGACAATGACGGCTATCGTGTCTGGATACCTGAAAAGAACGACGTTATCAGCTCTAGAGACGTAATGTTCAGGTCTGAGACTGTTTCTTCTGACTTCTGCAAGCTGCCATTCGTTTTTGGTGAGCGTGAAGATCAAGAAATGTCTGAGGCTGAAGAAACAGAAAGAAATGTTCCTAGTATGGATGTTCCAGATGAAGCCGAATCATCCGAGATTAATGGAGTTGAAATTCCTCCTGAACCGGAACAACATCCACAACATGGATATAATTTAAGAGACAGGAATCATCGTTCCTTTAGCTCCAAGTCTAGTTGCTGCGTCTGTCTTTCTGAAGATGAACCTCAGACTTACAAACAAGCTATAGACTCAGAAAATAATGAAGAAGCCTATATAAAAACTATTTTAAAACGATATAACATGTGCGATTCAAACTCGGTGGTCATTCCTATAGACAAGAGTCAAATGACAAATAAATCCGACTGTGACAATGACACGAACGTCAACAATTTTCATTACAGAGAATTAGTTGGAAAATTGTTATATTTATCGGTTGCGAGCAGACCCGATATTTGTTTTGCGATCAATGTTTTATCGAAAAATGTTGAAAAACCCGAAAAGCGCCATTATGCAATTGGCAAACGAGTCTTGCGATACCTAAAGGGAACTCAATCCCTTATACAAGTCGTCGTCAGCAAAAGAGGATTCCTTTGTGGCATATAGTGATGCGGACTACGCTGGAGACAGCGATACTAGGAGATCTACATCTGGCTTCGTATGTCTGGCCGCAGGGGGAGCGGTGTCGTGGTCTTCAAAAACGCAAAGATGTGTGAGCCTTTCAACCACTGAGGCAGAATTTGTGGCGGCCAGCCTTGCAGCTCAGACGCTTATATGGCTCAATCGCCTTTACAAGGAAGTTCGTGGAAGTGAGGTTGTGCCTGCGCTTTATGTTGATAATCAAAGTGCTATCAAGCTTGTCAAGAACCCGGTGTTTCATTTTAAGACAAAGCACATAGATACACGGTATAAATTTCTACAAGAATTGCATAAAGAGAAGAAGGTCAACGTCCTTTACGTACCCTCGAAGGAACAGGTAGCGGATACGTTTACGAAAGCTCTGCCAAAGGAAAGTTTTCTCAAAGCATGATCCTCATTAGGAATGGTGACCGTGGTGGACCTCATCTGATGTAGGGGGAGTGTTGCACTGGCCATCAGCTGGGCTTTTCGTATTGACAGTAATTTAAATAAATGTTGTCAATTTACTTACTTCAAATATATTCTGCTAAACGAAATGTTTGTGTTTTAATACACGCTTTAACTAAAAAAACTCCAGAAAAACAACTTTATTTTTTAAAACTATAATTTTTAAAGGAAATACCACTGCTAGTTTTTCCAGAAGTACTATAAAAAATATATTTTTTACACTTTTGTAGATTATAGATAAAATTATAATAATGAGCAAGCCATTATATGTTTTCCTTTGTTAGTATTTATTTATGTAGACATTTCTCTTGGCAGCGAACGACGTTGTTTTTAATATATTTACTTTAATTTGATTCAATTTTTATTTCTCCTCACCAAAGTCCCAAAATCCCGAAAAAAAAATGATTTTCCCGATAATAGGGTCATTTGATCTGACAACCCTATATGGGCACGTGATGTGAGAGGAAATCCACGTAACCAGAAAAGCGTTAAGCATAAATGTGGACGGATATAGAAGAGGAAGGCCAAAGAAAAGATGAATAGAGTGTGCGAAAGATGATGAATAAGAAGGAAGTAAATAACGAGATGACGAGTAATAGGGAAGAATGGAGCAAGACAAGGAAAGATGATGCGCCGATCCCAAATAAATGGGATAAGGGCAAAGGGAATAAGGATTTATCCTTTGCATCTATATACAAGACTAAGGAGGTGCCCGCAACTTCGCTCGCGTATTTTTTTCTTTAACGTAGACGGATAAAAAGTATCCTATAACCATCTTAAGCTATATCTATCCCTGTACCAAAACTGGCTAAAATTTGTTCAGCCGTTTCGGCGTAATGTGAGGACAAAGGAAATTATGAAAACAGATGGCGCCAGGTTGGCAAGGCGCCACGCGCCCATACAAAACAAATGACGATCCTGCATCAGGCTGTTAAGATTTTTCCTAAAATCTCTCCATAGGAAAATTATTTTCAATACAATCTAGAATTTCATAATAGTATTATATCCTAGCCTAGCTCTACTGCGCTACATATATTCAGTATGACAATGGGAACAGGAAAATCGTTTCAAGGAACGTAAATTCGCCAGACATGAGGAAGTTATTGTAATTTGCAGCCGTTGCACAAAAAAAACAAAGGGCCGGAGCCGCGTGATTCAGTTGACCGATTTTGACTTATCCTTATAGAATTCTGCGCATTCCACATTTTCCACAGAGATCGTGAAATTACCAATAAACATAATATTCCAAAATTATTTCAGTGTTCGTTCTGCGTCACTGTCGTCAAAACCTTTTTGATGAAGTATGTAGATTTCAATGAAAATTTAAACAATTTTTTGGAAATCTAGGATCTCTACCAAATAGGCCGGATTTTACTAAAATCAACAGACACTTCGACAATATCTGTCCACAAAACAAGCCAAAAGGCATACTCGTGGCACTAACGCATTACTGATTATAAACTTTTAATCAGACCCTTAAGGCTCATAACTTTCTTTAAAGATAATGGAGATCCTGGCCTTGATTTTCCTTTTTGAAATCTAATACGGTGAAAATAAATGGTATCACTAAACACACAATCAAAACTATACGGAACCAAATTACTCAGCACTCAGTTTGGCGGAACATAAATGTTTTACATACCACATAAGTTTTTAATAATAAATAATTTAAAAAAAAAAACAGCCACTATAACTTTTGGGCATTATTATATTTAGAATTGGCAAAAACTAAATGGAAGACGTGGTTTGACTACCGATTTTTGTGACATCACAAGCCAGTATCTTTGTAGAAACTTCATACTAACAGATCGTTTTTGACACTAAAACATGTTATATATATATATATTTCATAGAGAGTAGCTGATTTGAGCTGTCAGCAAATACCGTATTGGCGATTTGAATGACGGACAGATGGGCGGGTTCATAAAGCCATCGAGTTGGGATTCATCGGCCATCTTTGTTCATGTTTTAATAATTTAATTTTTATTTTTTTTATAAGTCTTTAACACGGAACTCATGCATTGGTGGCAAACACAGACCACTTGTAGCAAACAAACTGATACTGGCACAAGCTTCGAGCCGCCATATACGGATTAAAAAATAAAAATAAAGCACATACATCACTAAAGCGGTGATATTTTAGAATATGTCATTAGAACGTCGAATAAAATTGATCTTAAGAGGCCTTATTCCTTTTTAACCCCCGACGAAAAAAAGAGGGGTGTTATAAGTTTAACATGTGTATCTGTGTATCTGTGTATCTGTGTATCTGTGTATCTGTGTATCTGTGTGTCTGTCTGTGGCATCGTAGCGCCCAAGCGGATGGACCAATTTAAGTGCGGTTTTTTTTAATCGAAAGACTTTTCCGTCGAGATGGTTCTTAGCTATGTTTGGTGGAAGTAGGACCAGTAGTTTCCAAGATATTCAGCTTTAATTGGAACAAGTGACAAGATATCAGCCAATATTGAAGCCAAGGATTCCAAATTTTGGTTAAATGTTAAGTGTTATTAGCATTTTCTATATCACTCACTAAATGAGGATCTCATGATGACCAGGTAGTTGTTAATGGATCTCAGCCAATATTGAAGCCAAGGATTTCAAATTTTGGTTAAATGTTAAGTATTATTAGCATTTTCTATATCACTCACCAAATGAGGATCTCATGATGACCAGGTAGTTGTTAATGGATCTCAGCCAATATTGAAGCCAAGGATTCCAAATTTTGGTTAAATGTTAAGTATTATTAGCATTTTCTATATCAATTAGTAAATTAAGGTCTCATGATGATCAGCTAGTTGTTAATGGATCTCAGCTCAAACGCTGGATAAATGTTGTTTTATTAGCATTTTCCTTATCACTCACTAAGTGAAGATCTCATGATAATCATCTAGCAGGGCTGGACTAAGCGGGCCAGGGCCCCTAGGCACTTGGCATTTGGGGCCCCCTCCCCTATAAGGAGAACATTATTATGGTACAAGTCCTGCGTCTGGGACTGGGTCCCTAGACTAGCTGGACCCCTAGGCCCGGGCCTTGTGGGCCTAGGGGTAAATACGGCCCTGCCATCTAGTTGTGAAAGGATCTAAGCCAAGAATTTTAAATGTTGGTTAAATGTTAAGTTTTATTAGAGTAATCAACAATTTAATAAAATTTTGACAGTACAATAATTTGGTACCATGCAGCTGAAGATGGCCGTAGGAACTCCTTAACAGCACAGAATAAACCCATGGTGTTTGGGCTCGTCTAATTGTTCTTGATGAGCAATTAACGTTTGTGTAAGAAAGTCCAGTCGATATTAAACCGAGTGTCAGAAAAACTTTTTTAATTTCTGTCACAATACTGGGTCACTGTTTCTAAGTTTTGCAATTCTGCTAAAGCTGAATTGTCATTAGGACTATTGAACAGGTTCCTTTGATTGAGGTCACAAATAGCAACACCTTGCAAGATTTTAACGCGACTAAAGGACACGTAAGCTTTAGCAAAAGTACTCGCCTAAGTGAATAACAGCTTTTTAGGATTCTGTAGTCAACAAGGAACCCTTATAGTTTCACCATGTCCGTCCGTCCGTCTGTCTACGGCTTAGCAGAGACATAGTGGTAGAATATTTTTTTAAAAATTGGGCAAGTGCGAGTCTGACTCGCGCATGAAGGGTTCCGTACCTATACATATATATAATTTATAACAAGTTTGTTGTATGGGAGCCCCCCTTAAATATTTATTTTATTTTATTTTTAGTATTTGTTGTTATAGCGGCAATAGAAATACATCATCTGTGAAAATTTCAACTGTCTAGCTATCACCGTTGTTGAGATACAGCCTGGTGACAGACGGACGGACGGACGGACGGACGGACGGACGGATGGACGGACGGACGGACGGACGGACAGCGAAGTCTCAGTAATAGGGTCCCGTTTTTACCCTTTGGGTACGGAACCCTAAAAACTATTGTTTTGAGTACCTGCCCTACACGTAAAAAAGTGGGGATGTAATTTTTTTTAACGGTTTATCCCATGGTGTGGGTTATCGATGATTAGGTCTTTCAAAACTAAGTCAAGTTACCTAGCATCAACTACAATTTTTATGGAGCTAAGTAAGCCACCCGTACTATTTGGATCCTGTAGAATCGAAACCTGGTTCTGTTTTAGGCCATAAGTAGCAGGTTCTTTCAACTCATCCAGTGCATTTAAAGTATATATTTTGATTGTCTTGGCTAATAACTTAGCCATTTTGTCATTATAAGCGTTAACTAATTTGACTTTAACGATTTTTTCCCAGAATGTTGCTAAAGGCTAATTTCAATCTTAGAGAAGACGGCTTTCGTTACCACTGGCAAGCTCGAGGAAAGACTGGAAACTATGGACCTTAAACGGTGTAAAACCAAAAAAGTGTTAAATGTAGAAAATTCCGGGAAAAAACTTCTATTTGTTTAAAAAATATGAAATAAAAATAAAATTAAAAATTTAAAAAACCCCCGACATGACAACCTGTAAAAAGAGAGAAATAAAATCTACGAAATGAGCCTTTACAATGAACAGTAGAAAAAGAATCCAAGCTTCGTTGCGTCGGGGGACCGCTAAGTAAATGAAATGCAATGTACTTACTTAAAATCGTAAAGTGGGAAGCCCCAAATAAATGCATACTTACAATTTTGCGTTGAAAAATATATTTCATTTCACTTAGTTTAGGTACTTAGCGGTCCCCCGAACGCAACGAAGCTTGGATTCTTTTTCTACTGTTCATTGTAAAGGCTCATTTCGTAGATTTTATTTCTCTCTTTTTACAGGTTGTCATGTCGGGGGTTTTTTAAATTTTTAATTTTATTTTTAAAATGCTGATTGTTTAGACATTTTTCTCTATGATCAAACATGTTTCTTAACATATTATTGATGTTACTACCCTCTAGAACAGGGCTATTGAGATTTATTGGTATATATTTGAAACCTACAGTTTGAATTTTTCATTGATAATTTTTGTTTCAAAAACTACTCGAAATTGACAAAATTCACGCGGAAAATTGTTTTTTTCAACTTATTTTCGACTGTACGCAATGAAAGCATGAAATAGCTATGTTACTTTCTAGAACTCAGGGAAAAATGTTATTCACTTTAAAAAGTTGGTTGAAATTATCAATATATTTGACAAAATATGAAATAAATAAAATTTAAAAGGAATAAGGCCTCTTAACGATTTTTGATAAAAAGGCGATCGAAAAGAAACACCGCAAGCAAAACGCAAATGCCAAAGGGACTGACTGTACAATTATCTGCTGACGTTATATAACCGGAATGCACTTTAAGGATGAAGTTACTTTCCTTTTTATTGCATACATGTTGCGCCAGCTTTCGACGCATATCGTTTCTCGTTTGATTGAATGTGCAACTGTAATGAGCGGGTATAAAGTTCGTATTTAAGAATTATAAGTGAGATTTTTATGTAGAAATGGGGAAAGTGGCCCTTGAAGTTGTCAATGCGTGACGCAAGGGTCATAGGCATGTAGAAATGTGTGTAGGGCAAATATTTTAACGGAAAATTCGCAAACGACACTTGAGTATTCTGTAGAATATAATAGAGTAGAATACATTTTAAAGCCTAATGTTTAATTCGTCGGGCCTTTCTTTTATCACAAGAAAGACAGTACAAAAGTTATATTCCTTAAACGAATAGGCGTTAAGTTACATCGATGAAACGCTGTGCGCCATATTATAGTTTTCTAATTTCCCGTATATCTGAAAAAAATTACAAATAAAATAAATCAAGTACGAAAATTGTATACCTTTTTTGTCTACATATATGTTTGGGACAAAACCCAAAAATTTCAATTTTTTTTCGGAATGAGAACTTTTTTTGGTTCTAGTTACCATATTCAACTAAAATAAGAAGAAATAGCCGACGACAAAATAAGTATCGATCCATAATTTCAGATAAAAGGCTAAACTTTTACAAACGGCTTTGCGATGCTTCTATTCAGTCGTAGTACCGATCACAACTAAATAGGTTTGTGTCGGGGTAAATCCCGATAAGAAACGCAGGTAAAGAATTCTATTTGGATTGGATTAGCTTCGGGTATTGGGAAGTAAAAACGTCCTCATTGATAAAATGTCGACATGGTGTAAAAAAACGTAAAAACTTTATGGGGTTGTCGACTGGAGGGCGATGATGTCATCGGGACATTTGAGCAGGACTTACAGCGAAAAGGGGCTTATTCTCGAATGCGGTTTAGTGTGTAGCAATATGTCGACTTTTAGGATGCCTGTCCACTATGGTGGTCCAAAAAATAGTTTTTAATATTATTTCTCCACAAGGGTATTTTTAAACCATAACCTACTAAAATGATAAACACGAATTTCCATTCACATCCTATCAATCCAATGGCATTTAGAAGTCGATATCAATATACCAATTTTGGTATAGAAAATAGTATGGAACACTGTCCAACCACGGTGTAATAGGACCTCGAATACTTTTAAAATGGATATTTTTGTTAACTATGAAAGCGATTAAGTTAAAATTCCTTTGGTTAAGAGTAATTTCGTATGATGATTATTACTTGATAATCGAACGAAATGGACCACATGGCCAAGATTTAGTACACTTTTTTTCTCCATACAAAGTTGGACCAGGGTTACTGTCCACAGAATCAGAGCAAAACAGAGTCAGATATAAATGCACTTCTATTGGGTTTCATAAAGGCGCAGCCTGATTGGTCCATTTACTCCTATCCGCTTCTATGGACAGACAGCCGTATGCCACCCAGAAGTCCATATTGACCTACTCGTATATTGTAATTGTGACTTAACCTATATTGTAAACCGTAGTTAAAATCAGGGCCTCAGGGGATAGATATCTATTATAGTTATAGCAAATACAGCCAGTGATTAAAAGATAAATACTATAAAAACCTAAATTAAAAAATAAAACACCCTCAACACAAGTATAGCTGGTCAGCTGCGACCCCCTCATTTAATGAGTGTAGAAAATGCTACTAAGACTGAACATAACTACAAAATGTGGAATTCTTAGCGTCAATATTGGCTGAGTCTTTGTCACTGGTCCCAATTAAAGCTGAATATCTTGGAAGCCACTGGTCCTATTTCCACCAACCGACCAACCGTAGCTAACAACCATCTCGATTGACAAGCATTTCGATTGAAAAGACTACTCGGCACAACATAGTGGCTCCACTTCGCCTGGGGGTAAGCAAAAAGGGGAGCCCAAGTCACAATGGCAACTGACGAGAAACCAACGCTGCCATGTCAGTTGAAACTGCCATGCTGGCCCGAGAGATGCTTCTTCACACTTCGTTTGAAGGGTCCCAAGTTATAAGAAGGAGACAACACATGAGCCGACAAAGAATTGCATAATATTTTAATAGGTAGGGTACCCCGGGATTGCCCATACAAAAAAAAGTTATAAGCTCGATGCAGGATTTCTATGGGCGCACGGCACCAGCCGTACCAACATGACGTTGTAAACATTTCTTTGTCTCGTCACGGAGATACAACAGGGCGAATTTTAACCAATTTCGTACAAGGATAAATTACGCTAAAGAAAAAAAAACTGCGGAGGAAGTTGCCACCTTCTAGCATCCATATAAATCATATAAACGAGCTGTAGCAACTCTATATAAATAGCATAACGATTTGACACCTTGCCATCTCGCGGAAAAACAACAGTTATATTAAACACGGGATGTTAATCGTAAAAAGATGCTCCCGTTTATCATGATTACTGATGAGTACATTGCTCTTGGTTGTAAAAACTAAATGAAAATGACCTATAATCGACACGTTTTACATAAATTTGGCACTTTATGATTAGCAATGACTTTGGTGACCCAGCTTTGGTCGGAAAATGGAACATTAAAATCTTTAAGAATAAATATGGGCACAAAAGTAAATAATGGAAGAAAAATGTAATGTGATTCACTGCAATTTAAGCAGGACTCGAACCTACGACCCTACGCGATTTCATCAAATCATGAAAGGCTTTGCCTGAGTATTCAAAATGGCATCCAAATTAGAGCCGTCTCTTGATCCAATTACGCACACAGAAAAATGAATTGTGATCCACTGCAAGGTAAGCAGGACACGAACCTGTGACCCACCGAAAATTGGTGTGAGAGTGACTAAATAGGCCTTCACAAGTTCTCCCAATTTATAACGGTGAGTTATGATCATGACATTGATTAAGTATATACATTAATTTTATTATGGATCAATAAATAATTTAACGAAAGAAAGTTCGACCAGAAACTAGTTTGGAACTTTGGAAATACCTCTTAGTGACGAATACTAAAACGTAAAGGTTTATTTAGTTTAATTTCATCCATCATGTATGTATGTAGCAATATAATAAAATAATATTTTATTGCACAACAATAAGAGTTTACAAAAAAAAAAAACAAATACTTAATAACGGTAGACAACAGGCGGTCTTATCCATAAAAAGCGATCTCTTCTAGACAACCTTTGGGTAGTGAAAATGAATAAGAATCCAACTACGAGGGGCAAACCGAAATGATCGGGAATTTAAAAAACTATGTGCACTATATACATAAATTATATTTTATTGTTTTTCGAAGTATTCTCCGTTACATTCAATGCACTTTTGCATTCTTTTAAACCAGTCATTAAAACAATAATTCCAGTTTGAAGTAGGCATTGCCAAAATGGCCGATTTATAGGCTTCCACAGCGGCTTCTGGGTTCTCAAACCGCTGACCACGCAATAAATCTTTAATTCTAGGGAACGTAAAAAAATCATTTGGACTCAGGTCAGGGCTGTATGGAGGATGGGACATCAACTCAACGTTTTCGTCGTTCAAAAATTTAGTTGTTTTGTGGGCGGTGTGGGAGCTCGCATTGTCGTGGTGTAAGATGACGCGGCGTCTCGGGTTCCCTTGGCGAAGTTCGGCCAGCACCTCCGGCAAACAAACTGTGATATACCAATCAGCGGTAACGGTTCTTTGTTCTTCTAGAGGAATTGTGGCAACATGCCCCTTTTTTGAGACGAACGAAGCCACCATCTGCTTCGACACGCTTCGAGAACGCACAACTTTCGTTGGTTTGACCTCGTCATCGAAGACCCATACTGCCGACTGGTGCTTTCTTTCAGGCTCATAAGAATAAATCCAGGATTCGTCTCCCGAGACCATATTATAAACGGCTTTTGACTTTCCTCCATTGTAGCATTTCAGAATAGATCGGCACCAATCAACACGAGCCGCCTTTTGCTCTTCAGACAAATTATGGGGTACCCATCGGGAAATCAATTTTCTGACACCCAATTCACCATGCAAAATAGTGTGAATTGCAGTCATTCCAATGCCTATGGTTGCCCGAATCTGCTCGTATGTCACATGTCTATCTTCTTTTAGTAGTTTTTCCACAGCCGCGATGTTTTCAGGCGAAACCGCCGTTTTCGGCCGACCTGATGAAGGTACGGTGCCAAGAGAGGCACGACCCCGTCGAAACTCAGCATACCACCGATATATTGTCGTCTGACTAGGTGCTTCAATGTCGTATATAGTAACAAGCTCATTGCGACATTCATCTGGAGATAAGCCACGACGAAAGTTATGGTAAATAATTGCACGAAAATTTTCACGCGTCAGCTCCATTTTGTTCATCGAGTTGTCAATTTAAAAATGGAATTAAAAAAATATATCGTTCTTTTTTTAAATTGTAAAAACGGCATCGTGATTGTAAGTCGCCAGTATGCATGTGACAAAAAAGGATTTAATGTAACTCAGTTTAAAGTACTCTATTCCCGATCATTTCGGTGTGCCCCTCGTAAATATAGAGTAGGCGATGCAGAAGGCGAAGCGAAAGCGAAACATATAATTATATACTTATACAAAAAAAGTACGCATAAGGGTAGATATACACATTTAATATGGTTACCAAAAAAACTCACGCGCAAAAGTCACATAACTAATATTTTTCGGCTTGTTTTTCTAAAATCATGACACTCGCTTTTCCATTATTTTTTTACCTGTGACTGTAACTCATACAGTCGCCATCAGATATATCGCAGCATATAAGGCGCTCATAAATATCTGAACACGACTCTTATTGACTGGGCGTTACAGTACATGTTCACATATTTATGAACGCCTTATATGCTGCGATAAATCTGACGGCGACTGTACCACTTTACGTGGTATTACTCGAATTTTCTGAATAACAGTCCTAGAAATCCTTAAGAAAACTTGCACTATGTCACCCTACTAACCTATAAGAAGTTGGCAAAAAAATACGAACTGATTTCGATTAATTTATTACGTACGTTATTAATAGTGTCAGGTATACATATTAATACATGAGCCATACAGTAATGGCTGAAGTATTTTGACTTAGGTATTGAATTCCACATGACTCATTAGTAGTACCAATATTAGTCATCTTTTAATGCAAAACAATGTCTTTTAGACAATAACAAAGGGTTGAGTTCAGTTAACCTATTCAGTTGAATTAACTAGGAATACCTATGCACACATAACAATACAATTAATTATCAGTGGTCGGATTAGGGTGTGCAATGTTCCAGGACTTCGTAACGTAATATTAATATGGGTATGCCTTAATCTCGGGATTATAAAGGAGGGATCGGAATCGTAAAGCTTAAAAAAACATGTTTCGTTTCAAAATATTACTTAGATATAAAAAAAGTAAATAGGTACTCATATTAATATTCAGGCTTCAATAATATTGTTTTACTACTCCTGTACTTTATACATAAATATAGTCACAAACTCTAATAAAGATAATAATATACATTACTAAAGCCTTGTAAAAGTCTATAATCTATTGCCCAAAAACGGACTGCTAATGCTATAATGTCGTCAATAAATGGGATTTCTAAGAATTCCCGGGGCATATCCATATTAATTGTATTTCGCTGCACAGTCTCTTTATGATAATAACTCAAGTAGTTACGCAGTTATACAGCCTTTTGACCACAAAGTTCAGAGCCCAAGAGTTTAAGCTTTCAATTCAAAAAAACGCGCCAAACTTCCGAACGCAGCCATTTAAGATCATGCACCCCAAATTGCATACCCTAATCCTAACACTGTTAATTCACCTGTCTGAGTCCGATAAATAAATCAAATTTATAGATATATGTTTAATGTTTTGACGACGCGTTTGGCGCAGTTTGTAGTGCCCTTGCCTACTGAGCTTGCGGTCCTGGGTTCGAATCCCGGCCAGGGCAAATATTTGTGTGATGAACTCGAATATTTGTTCCTGGGTCATGGATGTTACCTATATATGTATTTATATATCATGTATATCGTCGTCTAGTACCCATAGTACAAGCCTTGCTTAGTTTGGGACTAGGGCAATTTGTGTAATATTGTCCCTTAATATTTATTTATTATATTTATTATTGATTCCTGTTAAATTAAATTGTATAAGTATATACCAGTGTAAACGATAAACTCACTGATAACATATTTAATGAATGAATAAATGGCTGTACCATTCAATTTGCGTGTGCATTAAACTTGTTCAGTCGAAGACAATTGTACTGATTGGTACTGAGATTGAATTAGCTTTGAAACATCCATTATGGTATTGGTCACAATTGTTAATATCTTGTGACAAATAAAATATTGTATTATATTTAAATAAGTCTAAGTATAATATTGCTTTAAATAGGCCCAGGCCTAGGGCGGTCAAATGGAGTTGCAAAAAATACAATAATAAGAATGAGTGAGTGACTAAGTACCCCTTACGCGTACCCCTTAATATTATTGAAAGTATCGTGAGACATATTTGAAATGACGAATGATAGTTTAAACCGTTTTTATAATTATTATTCCACGTTATTTCTTACACATCACAGTCACCTATTTTTAAAACTATAATAGTCGATTCTAATACGAGCAATCACCCTAGCTTGTCTTGTTTGAGAATTGTTATTCTAGAAAGTAGGGACTTTGATGAGGTAAGGGTAAAGCGATGAGTGTCTGACTATACTTTAGAGATACTTTCGAAACTTAACAATTATTTAGAAACATTGATAACAGAGAGCAACAGTAATGGTATATATTGTTACTGCAATTACTAATATCTTATCAAGTTAGACCATTTAGAGAATGTTTGACATCCTAATGGAAGGAACGGTAGCTTATCTGTGAGTGCATAGCAACAATCCAAAATAGAGTTGTCCCTTTACCTATATATATTTGTGACAGTTCAAATGACTTCAGGGAGTATTTTTATTTATTTATTCCACATTGTACAAAATAAGTACAAATAGCGCCTTCATGGTTTAAAAAAAGTGGAAAACAATGGCCAAACAGTATGTGATCCTGGCATAAATAAATTCAAAAAGTGTTAATCTAAGTAACCGAGACAAAAGTTATGACCAAGCAGGCAAAGCATCTCTTTTTCAGCTTGGCCCTAAATGCTTTTGTATGTCCGAATTCAGGAATTCCAGTTGACCAGGTTTCCAGCTGTTCTCTCCTACATGTCGCATTTTTTTCTACCCTTGTGAAAATATGTAATCAGATTCGATTATTACAAATAGAACCTGTTTGTTGATGCAGTTTTTATTTTTTTTCAAAATGGCGGTGTTTGGGTTAAAAACGTATTTCGGCCACTTTAAAAAATTTCATGAAGTCTACAGTTCACAGAGACGCTACTATGTAAGAGTGTAATTTAATAAATTATTAAATTTAATGTCATATTTAATCTATAAACTATAATAATGTTACTTTGACCAACTTTGAGTGTTTATTTTAATCGCCGAAAGTACTTACTCGAAAAAAGTCAGCACAAAACAGACTGTGACTCATCAGTAATGAACTTGAAAGAATAATTTGAGAAGAAACCTCTCTAATTACCTACTAGGCTAAGGTGAAGCATCTAAATACAGGTAACCCTCACCTACTGACACATTTCAATCCATTTCTACATTGCCAATTATCCCAGAATAACTATTTTAAGATTCTCAAATAGCGCACATATTTCTCCTTTCGCAATTCCCGCCAAAATGCGTCGCGAAAGCTCCACTCACACGGCACGCCGACGTAATAACTTCGGAATGCACATGATACCTTTTATTTTAACTTTTTTCTTTTTAAAAATAAAGCCCTAGTATCAAGCATTTCCGGGAAGGATTCATGTTAACGCTATAAAACTGCAAGAATACGTCGACTTTGTCAGTTTTTATATGGCTAGGTGCTAAATAGATAACGTTTGATTGAAAAACTTACCTGTTTCTTTTATAAACACTACATAAAAATAATTATTTATTAAAAACTACACGCACGTTCACTATCCACACCACTTCACTGCGATATGTCAAACTTTTTTGATTTGGTGTTGCCGCGTTGTAAATATTTTCTCCCCACTGAATTACTTGAACATTTTTGTTTGTTTATAATATAAATGATTTATCGCAGATTACATAAATTAATCAATGCTTTAATATTTAAAGGTGTAACGTCTGCCGATGAGGGTTAACGCTCCCATTTTTTACGTAAATAATTTAATTCTAATATCAGTGCTGCCAGCGTGATAAAACGAAGTCCCCACAATTCAACACTTCACACGAAATTCTTTGCCAGCTGAGAGGTTCACGTTACCTTTTCTAATTATTATTAGCGGTGACTAAAAATAGGTCAAATATTTAAAAATCCTCGTTGGCACGTATTGCGGTCCAGAGCGGTCGTAATCACATTCGCGGACCGCTGACTGGGAACCGATGCACTGTTTATAGTGTATGTTGAATGTTTTAAAATAAGATTACTCACAGCTTCGATGAAACGTGCGGATTGGTGTGTAGATAACAGATTTGCGGGCTTGTTTTGGTACGGAGAGTGAAGAGTATCAGCTGTGGGAAGCACTTAGTTTGGTTGTTTCTTTACATCGCAGGAGGCTGGAATGCTGCATTCTGAGTTATAATTATAGGCTTAGCTTAGCCCTAACAATATTTCACTACCTACCTAATCTACCTCTACCATAGCTACTCAGACAATTTCCCCTAGGTAATCCAGATGTGGGGATACTTCTCTCAAACCAAACGTCACAACAGTATTATCACCCGACCTCAAAAAATGGTTCGTTAGGGTTTTTTTTTATGTGTGTTCCTCGACTTCATGAAAACGACTGGCCCGATTTGGTTTTTTTTTATTCAAAGAGCATACTCTAGTATAGTCCCATTTGTCATATAACATACCTACATTTGGTGCCCAACCAGTTCGCGTCAGATTTTTTTCCTAATGACGGCATCAGCAGCATAAGGTGTAAATTCCTTGTTTTTTTTATATTTCTTGATGAAAAGAAAAAAAGTAACTCCTAGTTGTCTGATGCAAACATTTTTATTTAAGGTATCATGTCACAACATTAGTGATTCAATGGGTTACAAACAAGCTTGGTTTATTTTTATAAACAGAACAATGCTTCTTGTGTTGTATTCAGTGAAGTAAGTTCAACGCACCCATGTTACGGGTTTGCGGTAATAAACATACAAAAACATTCGTTAACTTGCTATACAGAACTTTTATGGGTTCATAATTTTTGAGAGATAAAACTTTTTTGTTGTTTCTTGCAACACTCCGTTTAAAAAAAGGGTTTGAGTATCCAATGAGAATCGTATTAGAACCCTTTTTTTCAAAGTAGTAAAAACCAAACCATAATATTAACTAACTTTAAAAATATAAGTGTATAGCAATTGTTACTGCTAATTTGTAATTTAATTGTTGTTTCTTACAACACTAGCTGAGCAAGTAGGCCCAATGAGAATCGTAACGTACTACTTATTAGAAGCTTTTTTATTTGATCGAATATTCATTATATATATGGTGTACTTTTAAAACACCGATCTTTAATCTGTAGAATATTATTTTACTGCATACTTTATTTCGCAGATCTTTATTTCATATTTTATTATTTTGTTGTAAATGTTACATTGTAGAAAATCATTTCAGTATTTATCATTCTACAACTTCAATTAATCATGTGAGGAACTAAACGCAATGCGAGGGGTACAAAAAACTCGGTTCTGGCATTTCGCTCACTCGTTTCGCTCGCTCGACGGGCCGCAGTTCAACCTAACACTCCTCCTCGCTTCGCTCGTCGTCGTACCTAACCTAACCTAAGTCTGACCTGCCTTAAAGTATATAATGAATGAATTGTATAATAATACGTCGATAAAATAATTTGATGTTCTGTCTTTAAAATAATTTATTAAAAAAAATTTAAGCTTTTAAAATGTCTTCTACCTTTTATTTATTTATTTATTTATTTAAACTTTATTGCACAGATCCAACTAGTACAAATGGCGGACTTAATGCCACAAGGCATTCTCTACCAGTCAACCATAAGGCTAAACAGAAACATTGAGTTGGTGCAGGGTCTATACATTTCGGTACCGTTGTTCTAATAATTGTTTTAATATGTAATGAATAGTCGATGAAACCATAATACTCGAAGGGATAATAGTAATACTGAATATTCTATGAATCGTTTTCGATGAAATGAAATTCGATAAAAAGTTTGTCGAGATTTCAAGGGGCACCCCCTTTTTTCTAAACAGTAAAAACCAAACCGTCATGTAGGATGGAACTTTTACCATGTGTTATAATTTACTGCTAATTTCTATTTAGCTCTTTGGTTACTGCATTTTTTGTTTAGCTCTAAAGATGAGGTTGGAAATGTCTTGAAAACAAACTAAAAGGACGGTATTACTAACATCTTGTTTTTCTCAATCTGTTGAGAAATTAATATTTATGTTCATCACAAATATTTTTGTATTAACTAATACGCTACAATGACATGATGAAAGTGTACATAGCTGTTCAATATCGGGCCGTGCAGTTAATGTATGACACATATGATGGATAAAGTCTCATAATGTGTTAAATAAAAGACAACATAAACAGTAAACATTTTTATTGTAAATATTTTTTATTGTATCCCCTTACAATCGCGATACACTCGGTGGCATTCGAAGCGTCTCGGAGACCCGGTATGGCGCAGGCAAAATGACTCACTTTAAATGGTTCAAGTCCTTGACTGTCATAAATACTTTAAATCTGGCAACATTACCTCCTACCAAACGAAGTAGTCCATTGCATCACCTGTCACTATCTGACAGTGCTGTACAGACAGAGATATGTAGTATATCTCGCGCGAGAAAGCGTCGCGTGTCACAGTACAACTGTCACAAGCGGCTATTTCTCGCGCAAGATAATTGCCCGTCTCTTTCTGTGCAGTAATGTGAGAGAGTGATGGGTAGCGCGATGTCGCGCGACAAGAGTCGTGGAGCATATTTGTGTAGACGTGCAAGTTTTTCTAACGGTTATCTTTCTATAAATGTCATCACGTGACATTGCAAATACCTATTTTTTCTCACACTATAGAAAGATAGGAAATAGCATTGCTATCAGGTCAGAATTATAGACTTCTTTTAAAAATTTGACTTCTCACTTAGGTTCTAAAATGAAACTGGGTAGGCCAGTAGGCTAATCCTTACCAGTAATTGGACTCATTGGAGGAAGTCTATGTTCACAAATGGTAAAACCGTATTAAACACCGTATCGAGATTCAAGAGTGTTTTTGTATTATGTTACTACGCTTTTTAGAAATGTCATAGAAATATTAATATAGAATCACATGCCGTGAAGAAAGGGGCACACTGGACACAGGCACATCCTTTGGCCGGAATGGCTAGAACTGGTAACAATTATTTCTTGTTGATTCTAGATATCTTCGTCTCTCTCTCCACTGATCATTCTGACTGATAGTGACTAACTTTACAGGTACTGGTGGGAAGAAAGGGTTACTCCGAAACTCAAAATACCAAGTTCATGATGCCGACCCTCACGCTCAATATCTGAATGAGTGAGACAGCACGAAACAAAGAGAGAACTCCAACATCCAGAGTACCCTCAATCACCTCACCTTAAGATTATAATGTTGCCAGATCCAACCGTATTTTTAAAGATTCATAGGCACAAGTTACAGTTTTATATTAAAACGCCATACAGAGTCTCTACCATATCGTGGCGAAATAATATATTATAAGCAAGTATCTACGAACTTACATCGTCAGTCGGCTCGTAATTTATATATGCTTAGACACTACAGAACTGTCCTTTTGATTGAGCTCGGTTCCAAATAATGAGGGAAGATAGGTAAATAAACAGGAATTAAGAAACACGCATGGCCGTAATTTGAGTCTTTACATTGTTTTGTCACTCCCAATTGTGATATTTATGATCATTATAATCAAACCCTACCAAGAAAAGGTAGTTGAATCCCTATCACGACCTTGAAGAAAATCTATCCGAAGAATTATCAGAATTTTGAACTCTTGAAATATAAGTAACTACTTTAAAAAATAACGGCAAATGCGTAGGTAAACTTAATACTTACATTCACCGATACTAGTCAAATGAACTCAACATTATGAAGTGAATTTATTCAAAAGTTTTAAGCCACTGTTACGTCTACAACAACAAAAAACTAAGCAATAAGTAATTTCGTTTCACGTATAAAGTGTCAACATCAATTCACAGTTATTGTTTAAAAGTGGAAATAAGGACACATGGTTAATTTTATGCTTAGCATGTAAATTGTATTAATAATAAAAAGTAAATATGTTCATTGACGGTAACTAATATTTTCTATTATCGAGTTTGTATCGGGTCTCCAAACAAAAAATAAGTACATAGGCAAGTACTAATAAGGTTTATTATCCTTGGGAACTTGTATTTCTCTCATACGATACCTATGGCTAACTTAAGACATAAAGGAAGAAAAATTACGGCCATGCGTATTAAATACTGAAGAGATACAGTCATCAAATATACTAGTAAACTGATATTAATAAATCAAACCATGAATCGTGAATAGATACATTACATAGCCCTCTAATTTCATACTTTTGATAAATGATCACTATATTACCTAGATTCGATTATTTACTGTGCTATTACAGTACTAAATAGTGTCACAGTCTCCGAACAATTTAGCACCATGTCACTTTAACATGGACTGTACACTTTTACGTACAAGCTCCTCTTACCTTATGTGACAGGGTGTTAACAATAGTTGGTTAACTGCACTTTTTGCGTTCCTAGTTAAAATGGTCATTACAATGTTAAAGATATTGAGGTTGAACTGATTTGGTCAATTACGTCCAGTTTAAAGTTTATGCCAATTTTATGCGTAAAGAAATTCAGAAAATCTTGGCATCTCGCAATTACAAGTGGAATAATTACAAATAAATCTTAAATTAATAAACAAGATACGTGAAAATTAATTGAGTGACTAGCAGTTACTAGCAGTATAGTGAAACATATAATTACTGTCACTGCATAGTGGATCAATATCTTTTGATATACTGTATCGTCGATCTTAAAAGCAAATATAAGGTTTATGTTGTTTCGTCTCAGGTGTTGCGTGTCAAGATACGAATGATGATTTAGTCATGAACGGCGCTGGAAAGTGAAATTATGAAAATCATTCAACACGACCCAAATGTCATCTCTCGGGGCCTCTCTCAAGCCATTCTCAACAGTAATAAGGCGTATCAATATAGCGACTACTCGCTATCATGGTATTTAAGTTAATTTTATCTAAGAACTTTAAATGTTTCACCTAGTTTAAAAATTTGTAAGGTGTTTAGCGTAGAAGAATATTATTTGTCAACAAATAACTATAATGTTATACATATTCATTTATAAATAGTTATTTTGATGACTAAGTCAAGGTAAAGTGTAGTCACTAGATATTAAATAGATTAGAGCATTAAACTATAGAGAAATAGTACTATAGCAAACAGTGACTAACTTTCAATTTAATCATGCATTTTTATAAAAACATTATTACCCCGAAATGGGGTAGTAATTGAATAACTGGCAACATTATGTAGGTTTAGCAAAAATACAATTCTCGCGCCTTTATATTTTTATAAGAATGCATTCAAAAAGTTTTATTGAGGTAAACATTAGATTAGAGCTAGATTAAACAAATGATGTAAAAAGTGAATTACGAAGTCTATTAGAAAAATATGTTTTCTTGAAGTAGGTATAGAAAGAGTCGCATTGGAAACTTTATATTGCCGATGTGCAATGTCACTCAGAATTAGGGTTGTCAAAAAAATATTACAGTGGCAACATTGAAAATAAATTTTTAAATAGATTTTAACAAAAACGAATTAAGCATTCTCCGTGCACTCTCATTCCTTATTTTCGATTAAATCATTTCAATTTATCATTACGATATATATTTTGTAAATAACGGATTATAACGCCGCCATAATAATCGTAATTTACAACACATAAAATATATTTTTGCTCAAGCGATATGTTTCCTTATTGTAGCATGTGTTTATTTATGCATTCGTATTTTTCATTATTGTTATCATTCGTGTTATCAAATACTACTCTTAATATACACACCTAGTACAATGGTATCGATTAAATGGTGATCCTAACTGTACACGATAAAGCTTTTTTTATAAAATAATTACTATACCTACTAAATCACACTAAGCTATGCGACTGGCCACTTATATATCCTAGCGCGTAAGATGCCATTTGTTTAACTTCATTTTCAAAATGGCGGAAATTCTAAATTCAAAAATCGAAAGCAAAACGAATTTATTTCGTCATCACAGAACAGTTTTAGGCTTTTTACTACTGCTTAGGAAAATATACTGCACTTGGTCGTTTTACCTTTCATTGTTCACACATTTCAGCGTTTTATAATTAAATATCTAACCTGTGTGATTTCTTGTACGTCAGCCTATTGATATATGCATAGGTACAAGTATTCAAGTATCATTGATATAGCAAAATTATGCCCAATATAATCTTTTTACTGAAATATCCTGAATAAACGATTAAAAAGGCTAGACTGCATGGCAACCCTTTCTAATGATACAAATATGAAAAAGGATAACATGCACAACGTTCTTGGTCTAATAAATGTTAGCAAACTTCATGTTTATAAAGATTATGTCCCTTTCTACCTCTATAGCTAATCGAAAGATAAAATCACCAAGCCAGTAGCATTTTTCAAAAACCTCTACTGCCATAAGTCCGATAAAAAAGACAACTACCTACTACACATTCGATCTTAACTTTATAACTCCTACTCTATCTGCGACCTTGCGTGACATACTCGTTGAGACAAAACAAATCTAGCATGACATCCTGTCTCACTCACATATAATACGAAGTGTATAGCGCATGTTTTTCGTTTTGCCTCGGCGAGTGTGTACAGCTGGTTCTAAAAAATCCGTTCCCGAGTGTTGCCAGTTGAAAAATCGAACTTATCAACAGTACGCAGTACTAAAAAGCAGCATGGAATCTCATCTCACTACATCGATATATGCAAAGAATAAAACACGAGTGAGGCGCTAGAACCAGGAGGAAGCGCCGCCTATCTTGGATGACAGTTCGCCAATGCCGCGCCCGAAGATGTTGCCAACCTGAAAAAAATAAAGGCCATATATATATATTTTTACGAACAATTTATGTATTAGCATTTTACTGCATCCTCTGGCGCCTCTGGGAAAATTTTAAAACTTGGTGCAATACAGTTGTATGATTTTAAATTCATAGTCACTTTAGCATAGTTCCACTGTGGTTCATGGTTCCATTTTTCAACAACAAATGTATGTTTTTTTTCTATCATATTGGAAAAAGATTTAACGTTTATTGTACGAGTTTTGCTTAGACAGTTACAGTTCTATTTTACCCACAAATCTCATATCATAGGAAATTAAAACATGCTCCTGGTCACACCGAGCGACAGGTAAATCCCCGTAGAATTCGCAAAACGTTTTTGGCAATGCGGAAGTCCCGGTAGGTATATTCCTTATACAATAGTGTTGCCAACTGATTTTTATTACATAAAGCAGGTTTTCTTGACAGAGAACGATTGATCATTTGATCCCTTTGAAGATCAAAGTTTGAAAAGGAAGAAGTTATCAATCTGCTTGTATTTATTATGGTTTTTATCTCAGAACTCCGTCATTTAGGAACCCATTAGTTTTCTTTTTCGACATTTAATATATACAATATCTCTATATTGGTCCCATACAATTTTGGTGAAGATGACGAGATGAAAGGAACTTCTCAAATATACGTAATATTTGACGACACGGTTGGAGCAGTTTGTAGTGCACCTGCCTAATGAGCCGGCGGTGCTGGGTTCGAATCCCGGACAAGGCAAATATTTGTGTGATGAACTCGATATTTGTGCCTGGGTCATGGATGTTACCTATATAATTATATATTTGTATATTATATTATACTATCGTCTAGTATCCGCGTATTACAAGCATTTGCTTAGTTTCGGACTAGGTCAATATATAAGATTGTGCCTTATTAAAATGCCTAAAAAAAGCATATTATATTCCGATAATTTTTATAGTTACTCGTTTAGTTGTTTTCTGAAATCTCTATAGTTGAAGTTGGTATTTTTTTGTGGGAAAAATGATTACTCTATTCTCCTTCAGATAGGGTAATATTAGAATCCATCCTACCTTTCCAACGACAGCGGTGACATTGCCAAGCTTCGCCTCCTCAGTGAGCGCCTCCAGTTTGGACTTCCCGCTCCTCGACCCCTCTTCTGACCCTTCGTCGCCGCCCCTGAAACGATGAAATACTCATAAACTTATGAAACATCACATGTAATGTCTCATTATTTTTAATGTGGGTACACACATAACACGCTGGACTGGTAATCCAGAGGTACCGGGTTCGATACCCGGTTTGTTTGTGCTTTGATCTTTGTATCAAATGAAATACTCGGAGCATTTATTACCTATTTACTTGTATTGATCATACGGGTTTAAGTAACCAGTCCACGCGCTCCTTAGAAAAGAGGGTTGACAGAAGGACAGACAGACGGACATCAAACTGATCCTATATAAGGACCTGGCCACTTCACCACGGCACGGCGCTGCCATCGTGAAACGGCGCGGTGTCGTGGATTTACACAGTGGTTTTATATGCGCTGACATCGTAAAAATCCACGACGCCGCACCGTTTCACGGTAACGGCGCTGTGCCGCGGTGATATGGCCAGGCCCTAAGTCCCAATTACTGCCAATTTAGGGACGGAACCCAAAAAAGACCCTCACCCAGTATCCTGCTGAGCTAACAGTAGACTACACGTAGCCTCCTCAGTGTGCATGCGGGATGCGACGTTCTGATAGATCTTAGAGTTCAGCTTATCATCAATCACACCTTGGAGCTCGAAGTCGCTGTACATTTTCTGAAAAGAAATATTTTCCACAGCATTAAAAACGGGGAAACAGAATCAGAGAGATCATCCTAAAAGTATGGTAAATGCGCTTCACATTTAAAAAGAAAAAGTACAAAGACCTCGTCTTAAAAAAAAAATCTCAGACATGCAGTGAAATGATGTCATAACGTGCGTTAATTGGTTTCGAAGTATCACGTTTCGGACGGAACAACTCGAGAGAACTGTAAAGGAATTTCATACAAAATTTAAGGCCTAAGAGCTGAAATATATATATTTTTTGAGTGGTATTTTTTTATTTCATTGAATATGTTTGAGAAAAGCACTATACATGCCTTAGCCATGAAAAGGGCTTGCCGGCTTCGTATCACTATCCGGCCTCCCATACTTTCCCCCGCAAGCCCATGTTTCCCGGCGTCGGCAGTAATGTACTACACCCCACGGCAATGGCGAAGCTTGTAGTTTCTAGTCACAAAATCGTAGCCCAGACAACTTTCTTCTATAATAGCTATTACAATCTTTTTTCCAGCTCACTCACCTTAAGTACGATAGAGAGGCAAGCAACCTGCTGCGGATGCAACGCCGGCCGCTCCGTAAGCCAAGTGTTCACCAGCCCCACCTGGATTCCGTACCACTGCTCGAACAGCTGCAATATCCATAGCTCATCCGTCACCTGGAACATTAAAAAAAAACTGACTTCAAAGTTAGGAAGCTTTATCAGATTTGGACGCCAACAAATTATTAAATAGAATTCCGACTTCCCTCCGCTTGCCCTTGTCCCATTTATTTGGGGTCGGCGCAGCATGATTTCTTCCTCCATTCTTCCCTTTTACTCGTCATCTCGTCGTTTACTTCCTTCTCATTCATATCATCTTTCACATAATCCAACCATCTTTTCTTTGTCCTTCCTCTTCTTCAATATCCGTCTACATTCATGCTTAAAGCTTTTCTGGTTACGTGGCTTTCCTCTCTTCTTTGAAATTTCTTTGTTTTCTCGTATAGTAGCTGTCTTATTATTCAATCTATTTGGACATTATTTTCTAATCATGTCAAAATCTAAATAAGGGCCTTACCTTCGATCTGATTTGGTCCATAGAGTTTCTCATAAAGTTGACATAGCCCTGTCCGATGTCCTTGCCCGAACCGGACACGTTGGCTATTGTCAGGATGGAGCCGATCAAACTGAAAAATACAATTGAAAAGTAAAATCTTCGTCCCTTCTGTCTAAAACTTGATGAACAAGCATAAAATAATGAATATTCGCTAGTACCACACAAATTATCAGCTGAACAAACGTGAAACGAAGACGCAGTTAACTATACACCCTGGACTTAACACGTTGTACTAAGGTTTATATTAGTTATCAGTGTCTTTGATAGTACACAGCAAACGGTTCTTTGATTTGTAGGCCGTTGTACACCAATTTGGTTTAACGTGTCGCATTATTCTAGGCATAAACTGTATCTCTATAGCTACAACCTGCCTTCCGACGTATACGACCAAAAACGCAAAAGGCGAATAAACGCTAAAGCCATTAATTGACGTGGTAGATCTTCGATTGGTTTTAAACTCGTCTTGTGTTGAGTCTACGAGAGCAGTTTAGGTATCACACCAGGATTACCTGAGCAATGTGGCTTAGACCGAGCTCATCGAAACACGCACTTAGCGAGAGTGGCCTATATGATTTTTATAAAAAAGTGCCGCGTGGTCTTCCCGGCGATCGTCCCTTGAAGGCACAACTCTATCCACTCATCCATCTGGATAGTGTAGTGTTTTGGCGATTCCGGAGCAATCTGCTGAATCCTACGCCAGATCAGACTACGGAGCCACGCAGTTACGTCGCCAAAATCGAACTAGTTTTTTTTTTCTATATATTGTTTTATAGTTCACAGTGCCTGTATAATATACACGCTAAGAAGCTTCTAGACATACCTCCCCTCATCGAAGCGCGCGATCTTCGCAAGCGTCGCCTCAAGCACTGCCGACAACCGCGTGGTCATCCCGGTGGCCATCCCCTGAAGGCACGACTCTATCTGCGCATCCATCTTCGCGTGGTACTGGTACTGAAATCGATAACCAACATCAGTTCCGTGGCTGTGCAGAAATGGATACGGAAACAAGTGAATAGCGAAAAAGAAATTGGATAGGTATGAATGAACAAGGTATAGAAGACGGTTAAGATGAAAAGGTTTGCCTACTCAACCGTAACATCTGAATTAGAGGGCTAGACAACACAAGCTTCTACTGTAGTAGGTACCTATAGGAGAGATTACAGGGTCATAGATCACATCTTAGCTCAACAAAAATTTAATAATACGTATAGTTTGGAACGACCAATTGAGCATTTAAGCGTAGCTGCTGTTAGGAGATATCATAGAGGGAAGACAGAAAGTCATGCTAGTAAAAACTTGCACTTGCTTGAATCGAGTGTTAAAAGACATGTTTGTTTAGCTTGAGCTGTTTTCTGTTGCTCGAATGAAAGTATCAAGGAACGTGATTGATCTAGCATTTGAATGTCCACTGCTAGAACAGAACCTACGCTGAATGACATAAGAAAATCGATGAAATTAGCTCCAGTCGTGTTTACCATACCTCCCTTTTCCAATTTTTCTGACAATAACATAAAAATAAACAATTAATAAAAAAGAGAAATAAATGTAAGTAAAACGGAAATAAAATTGGTATAAAATTAAAATAAACCTAAAAATACCCTAACGATATTGAGCTAAAATGGTAGCAAATTCCTTGCTGCCCGGACAAGGAAGCTGTCAACCCTTTTGTCAACTGACCGATGGAACTTTTGCATAACAGTAAGAGGTACAGATACGTTCAAGCATCTGTGTGCTGGGTACATCATGCCGTGGCAGTACACCTTCTGAGTTTTACGATCTTGAGTGTTAAACAACAAAATTTGTCCCTTCGGTGGTCAAAAGTTAAGAGTTTGTATGAATCTAGGTCATGTTTCTATTACATCGGATTATAGAAGAGGGAACGTTCTTTATTCTCACAGGCATTTAATCAGGAAATTAGGCCCTGGAATCCTTAATTTCGCAAATGTCCACCGGAAAGACGCGCACCTAAATCTGACAATGACCCGTTTAATCCATAGGTGGTGGGAGCCTTTGTATTCGATTAAGAAAGACCCCAAAAGCGAAGAATATACACAATCGACACTTATCTTTCCACTTATCCTTATCACAAGCATGGCGTGAAGAGGACTGTAATATGTTTATTTTGATATCCTGCCTTTTTCCACACATAGTGCACTCAGTCACAGCAGACAGTCTTCGACAGCAGAGTCTTCGTTCCGTTTTTAGTGGAGAGAAATACCACAGAAGTAGCCAAGTTTTTCTCATGTACATTGGGCAAATAATTGATCCCTAGAACAAATTGTCGTTTAGTACTTACGATGTCCACTCCCTCAACGGCGCAGAGCTTCAGGGCTTGGTTCTTGGCGTCGAGCGCAACGTTGACCATGGCGCAGGTCTCTGCAGGCAGGATGTAGTCCGTCGACATGAAGGTAATGCTCTTCTTCAGCCACGACTGTTGGAACGGAATGCGTTTCATTATTAATCACATTTTATTAATTACATCAAATCCCGACCAGTTCAAGACGCGCACCAGGTAAATTAATGGCGATAAGGGTGGAAAAAGTGTGGAAGTCTAAGGTAAACGGAGATTATCAGTGTTACTGCAGTCATGAAAAAAGAGAAAGAAAATCAAGCAGCAAAGCAGCAGCTTGGCAGACAAGTACAGTCAACCAATTTGATTTCTAGGCCACTATAGAACCTTGTCACTATGACAATGATATGAGATTCCAAGCGGCTTTCATATTGACGTTCACTGTGACAAGGTACGAAATGGCCTAGGAATCAAATTGGTTGACTGTACATGAGGACTAATGCAATGCAGTAGGTTCAAATATATTGACTCAACCTTTTTCAATTCAATTCAATTCAATTCACAATTTTTTGTATACTGCATTCTTTTCTTTTTTCTCAAAGGACATAATTTTCTGACTATTGACTATACCTGGAAAGATGACTCAGTGCGCTGGATACACGTCTCCATCATATCACTCGCCATCAGCTTAAGCCTCTGTTCCAGGTGTGAGCGGAATTCTGGTTCTGGCCAGTGTAGATCTCTGATGAAGCATTGCAGCGCGTCCAGCTTCCAGAACAGCTCCTCACTCGTTGAACAGCCATTTCTGAAAAGGTATAAGATTGCTGAAATCATAAGAGATAGAAGTATCTAGGCTAAGAGTGCTAGAAGTAATTTTTTCATGGATAGAGCTCTAATATTTAGAGCTCACTCGATGGAAAAAGCGTTTCACAAGTGTAGTGGCTTATTTGAGTGTCTCATCTCACTACTGCACTTCGAACTCTGAAAGTACTATCTACCTGCTTTGAAAAGCTTTGCAGGCACAGGTTTCAGGGTACGCTGTTGAAATGGAATAGCAGAGCAATACGTAGTACGATTGCAGTAAGAGAGTAGAATATAGTCTAAAGTGGTGTCTGGGGACATAAATTGGCCAAAAGATTAAAAAAACTATAGAACACGTCAGAATTGAAAGAAGCGACGACACTTAGTTTAAACTCTTATCGTATAACAATATGACATATACCCTTTAATCTCCCATCTCTCCTTCTCGAAGCCCTTATGCAGGCTCTGGGCGATCGAAGACTCCATGAGATCCACGTATCGCACAACGAGCGGCGCAAACGTGTCCCGTAGATGCTCGTGGAACCTACCACCTTTCAGGTTTTCTGGAAAGTATAACGGCACGGTTGGAACTACATACATACAAAGTAAGTACGGTCAGCATCAAAAGTTGCTAGCAATTTCACTACTGGCATGTGATCAAATTGCATACTAAATCAAAATTCCGGAGATCGTTAAAAGGGTAACGATGTATTTTTTAAGCATCATACATTAAGTGAATTCTAATTTTAATCTAGTTAATTTTTGCGATGTGGCTGTAGCCGGATTAAAGCAATAGATTTTTGTCGCTAAGTTTAAAAAACTTTTAGAATACTACAAAATCTTAATGTCACATTTTAGTTACCATCAGTCCTCAAATAATCATTTAAGATCTGGAAAAGCGGGAATGAATCCCACGTGTCCGGAGGCTGTTCTGCCAACACTCGATCCATATCAACTCCAAACAAGGCCCAGAAGATCTCAGCATGCTCCACCAATAACTCGGAGAACCACGCAAACGCCTGCATGGAGAAGAATATGAAACTAATGATGAAGAACAAAAAACTACTGATGATGTTGATGCTGACAAATGTAAAGAATATTTTGAAATGCCTGCAGATTTTAAAAGTCAAGACTTTGCGGTTGAGGGAGAACACAATAGGGGACATTGATAGTTTGCAACGTAGCATTGGTAGAGATAAAAACCATGCTGAAATTGTGCATGGACCAATATCGTCATCTGATATTTTAAAATGGCATTGACAAAGTAAGTAAGACTGAAAGATTGTGCTTCTTTAAACAGTCGATATGAGCGAATGTGTGAATTTTGTTTATATTTAAAATACTTACCGGTTCAAACTTTGCCAAAACATTTGCGTTCTTGTACTTGTTTAAGCTAAATGTGAAATCTAACAACGCAAATATTTTGAGATTTCTACACTTAATACAAGCTAAAATTAAACCATGCAAAATACATATTATATCAAAATATGAAATAAATAAAGTTTTCTATCTACGTTTTGATTTCGATGCTAAGAAAGCCGTAATTTTAAAGTGTTTTCATACTAATGTTGTTGTTTATGATTAATGTGCATTATCCAATGCTGCTGAAGATCTAAATGTACATCTCGATGAATTATTTACGACAATTAATGTACTTTGAGCAGGTGCAAGCGTCGTTACTAAGAACAGCGTACTACTAAAGCGAGATATTTTTTGTAATGTGCCTTTAATGTATTGTACGTCCTACTATGTATTGTATCGAAGCTGTCTAATGTCGTGTTCAAAAACGTTTGAAGTATTGGAGTAGACTGTTTTGTATTTTATGAAACACTTTTCATTTCAGACGTAATATCTCAAAACCCTGCCAATTTGGTTGAAAACAATAAAACATATGCAATAAATTTTGATTTTTTAGCCCAGAATGAAAAGTTAGACCCAGTAGTTTGTGTTGCACTATTGTCTCATTCTCATTCGATATCCATGCAACATTTTAGTTTTAATACTATTAACATCTATATTTGCTCAAGCGTGTTTCAACTATATTAGATTGAATTACAAGTCTACTCCTTTCGAAAATTTGTGATCAAACCAATCAAGTGAAGTATGACCAAGAAGATCGAGTGAACAGACTGACAAGTGATTTGATCAGCATCGAGCATTCAATCAAATTATGAGTAGTTACATTTGGTTGACCGCTAGAGTCCGGTTTTGTGTTATAAACCTGCGGAGAAATAAAGATAAGATAGAAGTGGGATATAAAAAGTTAAATAATACTTAGCTTACATCCAACGTCGCAAAATGAACCGAGTTCGCTTCACGACTAAGCCACATAAAATAATTGAGGAAAATAAACAACCTCTGTGGGATTCTAACTTTAAATTAAAATACCAAGTACACAACGACGACAGATTAAATATAAAAAAAATAGAGCGTCATCTTGACAAGAATCAAAAACACATTTCATCTTGTGAAGACCTCACTTTCGAAAATTCAAAATTTCGTTATGTACTGACTAAACTGGAAATATTTGGAATGAACAAAATTGAAGAAGAAATATGTTCAGTTTAGCATTATAAATACAAATGCTGCCTCGTCATTCCCCACACTAATAGCGATAGGAGAGTAGGGTGCTATTTTTCAGTGAACACTGATTTTTAATGGTAAAACTTCTTAAGTGCTTATAATAAACTTGGATACCTTTGTTAAATCTTTATCATCAATATCTTAAGAAGTTTTTCCGAAACAGAAATCACGACATTCAGGATAGACATAGACACTGTTAGCAAATATTTTGGAGTAAAATATATTTCTGTCTAACATTAACACTGTTACTTTGTCAAATTTATCTGCCGCTTCTTAAAGCTCAGAATTATTTTCAAATAGTATTTCACTCCAAAATTCGCATCCCACAGCTTTCTATAAGGGCTTATTAGTTAAATCATCATCTACATTACCTCCGCGTAATGCTCTTCATTCTGCTGCAGAAGATCAACGCAGAGCTCAGCTAAATGAATCAGGTCTTCCAATTTCTTTGCTGGTGTCACCATTGTTTCTCCTCTTAAGTCCTCTGAATGTATTTGTCAATATTTAGCAATGATATGATTGTACAGTTCATATAAATCTAAATTTTGTAAAGCTAATAGTTCTGGTCAGTCTTTTTTAGTCTATTGTGTTTTAAAAAGATCATAAAAATCTATTTTTTTTCTTTTCCTGATACAGAATATTGTAGATATGTTATTTCGTTTCAATATTTATCAGTATTTAGTAATTTACCTTCGATGTTGGCTTTCTGGCTGAGCTGAGTATAGTTGAGCAGCGCAGCGTTCTCCAAACTAGTCTGGATCATGGCTCGTACTTCTTCGGGGGCCACGGGTGTGACCACATCTTTCATAAGAACCCTCTCTAACAGAGATAGTGTAGCCTGAAAAGAACAACGAATGTTTTCGAGTAAACTTTCAATATTTCAATATTAAGTACCTACTTTGAGCCTAATAATCATCAATATCATCAGCCCAGCAGCATCAAATATGATGGTTGCGTTTATAACGCGATAAAAAACTACTAAACATTATTTTTGAGAATAATGATACAGAGGTTACCATACAATTTTACACAATTCACTACATTGCTGGTGGATATCGAACCCACGACCTCCACTCATCCGGAGTAGTGATAACATTCGCCACTTTTTGCCAAGTATGCGAGAGCGAAAGTGACGGATGCTTTAGCATTTATTTATCACTTGATAAACGGAACTGAGACTGGACCAGTCTAAGGTCTTATTGGGGTTAGAAGCTTGTCCATTAAATATAGGACAGCCTGCATAATGACGCCCATCCGTTCGATATCTGATGATAGCTTCCGTATCGCGATATTTTTTCCAACATGCAAATGTATGCACGCCTGCTATCAAAGTTAGCCTTGCATTTTTATCACCACTGGATAGGTTATGACCTTAGTATTCAAATACGAGCACTTACGAGTATGTACTCATTAATATTCAACAGTTATCTCTAGGTTGTTTAAAACGGAAATGTATGTTAATGTACTTATGTTACATTATCTAGAACTGTTTTCCAAGCGAATAGTATCTATCTATCAAAATCAAGCACTTCATTTTCAAAATACTTATATAGTTTCATGTGACTCGCGTTTATCCATCATCTCACCTTTTTACTTCCTTACCTTCAAAGCCCCTTCAGGCCTTCCAAACGGAAACGCGTATCTGAAGTTGGTGATCTGATGCTGCAGCAGTGCCTTCAGTCGCTCCTTGATCTCCGCAAACTTCTCCTTCTCTTGGACCGTGATGCTGCCCACGCCATCGGGCCTGCCAGGCAACGTGGCCGTACTGTGAACCACTTGCGTGTGGGGCTTAATCTAGTAGGGTACAAGCGGGATAGGGGACCGTCGAGCTGGCAGCCAAGCAGATTTTAAACTCAGAAGGCTCTTTTGATCTTAACGAAAACCGTTTTGCATTGCGTGCGATCGAAAGAATGAGCAGATTCTGTTCTGCAATCAATCGCGATGTTCGGAAAATGAACGTTCGTAGATTCCCACGAGATGAGTCAATTTATAGCAAATGGATTTAGGATTGATTCCGATTGTTACTTTTTGCCTGCGGGTAGCTTCATTTTAGTAATTGGTTGTATAAACTCAAATTGGAATGAGCTTTCTTAAATTATAGTGATTGTTATCTTCTTACTTTGCTTGGAGAATAGAGCCTTCTTCAGAATCTTCTTTTTCATCGACAAAAACCAGGTTGAGTAGTGTTGTGTATTTTTTTTATAAAGTATTTAGGTAAGATACAGTTACTGCCAAGTCCACGAGTCGGAAACAGAAAATTGTAGTACGGGAAAGCAGGTAACAGTTAGTATTAAGCACACATATTCAAGTATGGTACAGTAGATCAGAAATGTCGCTGGGCAAACTAATAGTTCAGTACATAGAAAGCAAGTTCGTGTGGAGGCACAATTATGTGTTCACTATTAGGGGAATTAAAAAAAGAAGCTGTTTTCGATTTTTATTCATAGCTATTAAATTGTGAACATATGGACCTCTATCAATATTACTATTAAAACGAAAGGTTTCACAACACTCAGTGACTATACTTGTACGAGTATAGAAGCATTCTTTGCGCATCTCTTAAATCATCGCATTACATATTATTGAGTAATAATCGATTACAGCTTGATATCTAATCATATATGACACTGAAAAGAGTACTAAGGATAGATCCTTGGGAAACACCAATCTAGAACACCGATATCTAAAACACAACAGGCAAACTCGAATAAATTTCAATATGTTTCAACGTAGGTATTACCTAGAAACTGTCATCTTTGTACTAGTACAACCTGATTGGAATCGGTTTCAGATTTACAATTGACTGGTCTACTATTCCAAATGCATGCACAAGACTCTTTTCATAAATATTCTCAAAATCATTTCTGACCATTCCTTTAATAATAATATCTAGTTATACAATAAACAATCCGGAAAACGAGTCATCATTATTGAGTTTATAGGTGCAATTAAAGATTTATCTACATATGTTAGCACCAGATAATTGAGTAATACTACCCAAAAACAATATGTACGGTTAGAAAAATACATAAACTGACGAAGTTACTACCATTATTACTGATTCATTAATCACGTCCTATTCATCATGGATGGGTCATGGATGTTATCTATATATATGTATTTATGTATTTATATATTATGTATATCGTCGTCTAGTACCCATAGTACAAGCTTTGCTTAGTTTGGGACTAGGTCGATTTGTGTATGATTGTCCCTTAATATTTATTTTTATTTTTTTTATTTATTCATCGGGTGCATTGAGGATGAGGATGATCAAAGATAGTAACGCCGTCTACATAATATTACAGCTTTTCCCAAAGCCAAGTATCTATGTTAGAAAGTGTCACACTCTAACTCCATAATCTTTTAAACGCGATCTATTTTAACTAATAGACAATTGTAATTCTTACTCACCTGTTGCCATGCACATGACTGGCGCAGAAGGCGAAGGAGTAATGCATGAGGGTCGGGTCCACAGTCTGGGAGGCACTCTCGGCAACGTCCAGGAGGTCAGAGAGGTAACAGAGGTGGCGGAAGCAGCCACGGACGCCGTAACGCGCGCAGTACTCGTCGAGGACGAAAACCTGGCCGGGAGAGAACCAACCCTGGAAAGAAAAGAGAAAATATTTAAACTAAATTCCGATATAATTATAATGCAGGTACAAAAAGACGTCCGTATCCCTTGAACTTGGAGCGACAAACGCCATTCATTCAGTCAACTCCATTGAAAGATCAGAATAATGGCTGCGGTCATTACTCAGAAGCTGTAGTTTTGTCTATTGGGTGACAAATATACACAACTTTCTTTAGTTGGTGTTTATATAGTAAAGTTAGTATTTTTCTTCTTTGTTTTGATTTCGTACTCTGATGTTTGCAACTAAGACGTTTTGTTTCTTTATTATTTACTCACCAGCGAGCAGTAAGGGTCTTGCAGCCTGTACTTCAGTGTGAGAGACTGCAGGGTACAGAACAGCTGATGGTGGTCGTACTGGCACGGGTCAGCTTGGATGTAGTCCTCCATGCCGTGTTTACGCGCTTTGTCCGCGTCTGTTAGAAAAGATGCATAGAAAGTTGAATATATTATTATCAATAAAGCATGCAAGCAAGAAGCACTTTCAATAAAATTATTTACAAAGATGTAGTATCATCAGCATTATCTCAGCCGAAAGGCATCCGTTGTTAATCAAAAGCAACAGTTAAATTAT